>OW818030.2:58556981-59156981 GCA_942486065.2 Calliphora vomitoria | reverse complement strand
TAATTTTACTTTCAATATTTGTACTAGTTCACATGTCATATCGGACATTCATCTGATAAACGATATGTTTCAAACATGGTCAATATGGGTATCAAAATGTTTGTTTTAACTCGTAGTAATACCTTAGTGCTCCAAAAATTTAATTTTTGCTAAATTTGTACATTTTGTTGGTACTGTAGAGTAAAGACAATTAAAATTGGGAGTTAATTCAGTTCAAACGTGTATTTATTTCCTGGATAATATATGAATGAAAATTATGATAAAAATAAAAAATAAATCACTAGCCACTTTTTACCGGCATCATATTTTCGCGAATTTAAAAATAAAATGGTCCAGCTCAAGAACGGTTATCACTAGACCCAAAACAAATCAAGGTAACAAAATCACTTTACTCATCTCATCTGTATGGTGCAAAATATTTAGACAAAAAAATTGTTTCTCCAAAAAGCGATGTACGCTCATGTTCTGGAAAACGCAGCTTTTTCAAATCGCAAAACACATTCCAGCATGTTCTGAAAACCACGCGATTTGGTGGCGTTTTGATATTCGTTTCAGTATATACTAGCGGTTTGAAAACGCCAAATTTCTAGCGTTTTCGTTTGTCAGAACACCTGTTTGGCGTTTCAGAACATGGGCGGTAGATTAGTGTTATTTTTCTATCAAATCACACTTACCTGCGTATTGTAGTAAGTAAAACTTCTATTTTTGTAATTTTTTTATCACCTACATTTTTTTCACGTCCAATTTTAATAAATGTTACGGATTTATTAGTAAGACATATATGGTAGCTTCCAAATATATTGTGTTGTTCAGCTATTCCTTTTTTTTGTATTACGACTTGCCAGACATAATCTGTAAGTAAAGAAGATATGATTTTATTAATGATTACAAAACAATATACATAATGAGTGGTAGATTAGATTTTGGTATTAATGTATCTTTGAAAATTTGCATATCTTTTAATTTTTCAATGGTAACTTAAAGAATTTAGGAATTAAACGGGACCAGCATGAAATTAAGAACATATGGCTCTGAGTGGGAATCCAAGGGCAGACTTTATGGTACTTTTTCTTTGTTCTAATGGTACTTTTCAGATTTTTCTGTGAAACGAATTACATTATAATTACATTCATTTAGTGTGTATTTGATTTTTATAAATATGAAAACTTATATTTAAATTACAAACCAATGTAACATTGTTTCTAATAAATGAATTAATGCAATAAAATGAAAGCAATGTAAAGGAATGCATATTATTTTTTAATTTTATACCAATTTCATTTGCCTAAGATTGATTTTCAGTAGTATTCTTTGAATTATTACATAGTAATTTTATTTAAAAAAAAAAGTTTCTTTGTGGATTATTAACATATTTATAAATGTTCTAAAAAATAATTTTTTTTTTTTTAAATCGGTACTAATAAAAATTGTATGTGCATTTTAAATTAAAAATTTTAAAAAAGTTGATTTTTCGCCATTTTTTTGGAAAAATTGTTTTAAAAATAATATTATATTTACATTTCTCTGAAAGATATTGTTTGTTGTTGGAGTCTGGTTCTTTATGTTCTTTGATTTTAAATAAAAACACCTTTGAATTAATTTTAATCTTCTATTTATTTAAATTCAATATTTATTTGTTTGTGTTTGTTTCTATTTATTTCACTTTTTATGTTTTTTAATTTTACAAATTTGTTTTTGTTTTAATTAGATTTTGTTCACTTTGTTTTTGTTTTGTTTAAAGTTGCACTGTTTTGTTCAACTGATGAAACTAGAGTGATCTGTGTTACAAAATATCTCAATGCTAATTAGCAAGTAAAATATACATAATAAAAAGAGAACAATGTATAAGCAATAATAGGTATACAAGAAAGAACCGTTAAATGTTGTATAGGGTGTTTCATCAGTGTTAATGTTGAACAGATATTATTATAAAAAATATTAAAAATGGTTGCTACTGCATGTACCAGAGTCCCCCAATGTAATTTTGATGTAAATTTTAAATGGAATAAAGAAAATTTGCCAGTGGATGACCCCTCAAACATTGTTACCTCGGGAAAGAGAACTTAATGCAAAACCGCGTAAAGTATAATTTTGTACACTTAAGCGGACAGTTCCCCCAGAGAATCCAAATTTTGCCAATTTTTAAAAAAAAATTAGGTTATATGATATTTTAATACATACAAGGTTTTTTTACTATTTTTTGAGTAAATATTTGCTGTGTGTGACCCTACCTTTATACTCTGATGTTTACAACAACAAAGTACATATAATAACTCAACATAATACGATTGTACCGTCATTACTTTAAGGAACAACAATTAAAGCAAAATAAGAAACACAAGAATTTATGTACAAGGAATGATTTAAAATTACTAAGACAATATAATAAATATTGTCGTATCAATTAAAAAACAAATTAAAATATATATAAACGTCGTTAACATTCCTTGAACGGAGCTTTTTAAGTTCAATCATCTTTGGTTAAAGGATACAGTTTAGTAACCGGACGTTTAAACGAAAATGTTTCAGTCTTTACAGTACCCACTCTAACTCGACCATCAGAACCAGCCTGGGTCTTTATCACTCGACCAATACAGATCTTCACATATCAGGACGAAATCATCTTTTTGTAAATTTGGTTTTTCATTTAACCATTTTAATTTAGGTTGAAGATACAGTAGATAATCATTTGACCATCGTGACCAAAAGTATTGTGACAGCTGTTGAATAAGTCTACACTTGGAAATAGCCGATGTCTTAAAATGGGTCACATCAGCCTCAGGCAGAGCATTTAGGGGTCTGTCAATTAAAAAATGTCCCGGACTGATATATGGTTGATCATCTGAGTCAGCTTGGACTAACGGCCGGGAATTCAGGAAAGCTTCGATTCTTGTTAACAGTGTAGTTAGTTCTTCATATTTAAGGATAGCTTGATAACTTTTCATCGTTGACTCCCATGCACCTTCAAAGTGTGGTGCCGCTGGTGGTATAAAGTGCCTTTGAATACCCTTACTGGATAGAAAATTTGAAACATAATTATTAAATTCAAAATTCGTTACCGCCATGTAGATTTCTCTCAATTTCTTAGCAGCGTCTTGAAAGTTGGTGCCATTATCACTGTGTATGTGCCCACAAAGACCCCTTCGGAATCTATCTAGAGCAACAAGAAAGCCATCAGAGCTTAAATCCGTGACCAGTTCAAATAAATAAAATAAATAATATAAATAAAATAATATAAATAAATAAAATAATATAAAATAAAATAATATAAATAAAATAATATAAAATAAAATAATAAAATAATAAAATAAAACAAAATAAAATAAAATAAAATAAAGTAAAATAAAGTAAAATAAAATAAAGTAAAATAAAATGAAATAAAATAAAATAGAGTAAAATAAAATAAACTAAAATAAAGTAAAATAAAATAAAGTAAATTGAAATATTATTTTATTTTTATTTTTATTTTGTTTTATTTTATTTTATTTTATTTTATTTTATTTTATTTTATTTTATTTTATTTTATTTTATTTTATTTTATTTTATTTTATTTTATTTTATTTTATTTTATTTTATTTTATTTTATTTTATTTTATTTTATTTTATTTTATTTTATTTTATTTTATTTTATTTTATTTTATTTTATTTTATTTTATTTTATTTTATTTTATTTTATTTTATTTTATTTTATTTTATTTTATTTTATTTTATTTTATTTTATTTTATTTTATTTTATTTTATTTTATTTTATTTTATTTTATTTTATTTTATTTTATTTTATTTTATTTTGTTTTATTTTGTTTTATTTTGTTTTATTTTGTTTTATTTTGTTTTATTTTGTTTTATTTTGTTTTATTTTGTTTTATTTTGTTTTATTTTGTTTTATTTTATTTTATTTTATTTTATTTTATTTTATTTTATTTTATTTTATTTTATTTTATTTTATTTTATTTTATTTTATTTTATTTTATTTTATTTTATTTTATTTTATTTTATTTTATTTTATTTTATTTTATTTTATTTTATTTTATTTTATTTTATTTTATTTTATTTTATTTTATTTTATTTTATTTTATTTTATTTTATTTTATTTTATTTTATTTTATTTTATTTTATTTTATTTTATTTTATTTTATTTTATTTTATTTTATTTTATTTTATTTTATTTTATTTTATTTTATTTTATTTTATTTTATTTTATTTTATTTTATTTTATTTTATTTTATTTTATTTTATTTTATTTTATTTTATTTTATTTTATTTTATTTTATTTTATTTTATTTTATTTTATTTTATTTTATTTTATTTTATTTTATTTTATTTTATTTTATTTTATTTTATTATACCCTTCACCTTCGTGAGAAGGGTATATATAAATTTGTCATTCCGTTTGTAATTTCCACAATATAATTTTCCGACCCTATAAAGTATATATATTCTGGATCCTTATAGATAGCGGAGTCGATTAAGCCATGTCCGTCTGTCTGTCTGTCTGTCTGTCTGTCTGTCTGTCCGTCTGTCTGTCTGTCTGTTGAAATCAATTTTCTGAAGACCCCAGATATCTTCGGGATCCGAATCTTCAATAATTCTGTCAGACATGCTTTCGAGAATTTTGCTATTTAAAATCAGCAAAATCCGTCCATAAATAACGGAGATATGAGCAAAAATCCGAGACAACCTCTGAAAATTTCATCAAAAAAAGACAATTTATTGCATGCTTTGACAAAAAAACAACAAAACGTATGTGTGTTGGATTCATTGTGTGTTGGATTCATTGTGTGTTGGCTTCATGCTTGTGTATTTTGTTTTTGTTTTTTTTTGGTGTTTCACAAAAAAGCAACAAAGCGTGTATATGTTTGGATGTTTGTTGGCTTCATTATTTTGTTTTTGTTTTTTTGGTGTTTGACAAAAAAGCAACAAAATGTACATATGTATGTTTGGGTGTGAGTTGGTTTCACTGGTTTGCGTATTTTGTTTTTGTTTTGGTGTTTCGTTTCGTTTGGCGTTGTTGTTATTGAGAAGGGAATATATAAGATTGTTGTTTCGTTTGTAACTTCTACAATATAGCAATAGCAATTAAATGTAAAATTTTTAAAAGTTTTCTTGATATATTTAGGATGATATTCGCTGAAAATAGGCAAGTAATGCATCCACAACAAAGGTGAAGGGTATATAAGATTCGGCATAGCCGAATATAGCACTCTTACTTGTTTTATTTTATTTTATTTTATTTTATTTTATTTTATTTTATTTTATTTTATTTTATTTTATTTTATTTTATTTTATTTTATTTTATTTTATTTTATTTTATTTTATTTTATTTTATTTTATTTTATTTTATTTTATTTTATTTTATTTTATTTTATTTTATTTTATTTTATTTTATTTTATTTTATTTTATTTTATTTTATTTTATTTTATTTTATTTTATTTTATTTTATTTTATTTTATTTTATTTTATTTTATTTTATTTTATTTTATTTTATTTTATTTTATTTTATTTTATTTTATTTTATTTTATTTTATTTTATTTTATTTTATTTTATTTTATTTTATTTTATTTTATTTTATTTTATTTTATTTTATTTTATTTTATTTTATTTTATTTTATTTTATTTTATTTTATTTTATTTTATTTATTTATTTATTTATTTCGATAATATTTAATTTATATACATTTGTCTTAGAAGGTAAAGAGTTTAGGGCTAATGCTCCTTTTCTACTTAATAATAAACTATGAATGATAGATAATATATACATTAGGCATATAACTAATTTTGGCGAAATTTGTGGCATACCACCACGTGATGACCAATGTTGTATAAGTAATGAAAATCATTTTTTTAGGTCATTTGGAATCAAAAACATCACGCATCAACACCAATTTCTAAAATAAACCAATTTTTTTTTCTCTGAAAAATTATGTAAATAATTTCAATTCTATTTTTGCAAGTGTGAGGATACTTCCCATATTTAAAATTATCTTTTGAAGTACGTCCGCAGTTATTACTAAAATAAAATATATTGTATTTCAAAATAGTTGAACATATTTAATGAAAAACTTTATTGAGTATGGTGCGTGAACTTTTTTTTGAACAACCGCGAAAAAATAACACCGTGATATTTCATCTTTTTTAATGCTCTATTCGACTATGCTATGCCAATTTGCATATTTGCAAAAAATGTCAATAGTTATATCCCTAATATACATATTGTTACGTTTTTACCCTTTTAAAAACGAGGTTTATTTCCTTTACATAGACCGGATACTTTTGATTGCAAATAAAAAGCAGTTTTAGTAGTTTAAAATTTGTAACAACTCTTTATTTAGAATGTACAACAACAGAATTAAATAGTCACTCAGTGTTTTTATACACGTATACAAATTCGCAGAAATACACACACTTTATAAAGCACAAGTATACACTGGCAATGCAGTTGATGTCTTTACTTAACGATGCTTCAAATTACACTCATCTGTGGTGCCAATTTATATACACTGTATTACCATCTAGAAAGCTCTATTTCTACAATAATCTTAAAAGTAGAATATTCGAATTCTAGAGCTTTTGATGTTAGGCATTAATCATTTAGTGTTGCCATACTTACAAACAATGCTCAACTCAAAGCTTTTATTCAATGTTGTATGTTCTATAGCAATGTTAATAATACCCACATAGTTGTTAAAGTTTGAGAAGCACTGCAGTTGAGAGGCGTTATACAACTTTAAACCAGCCGTTAAAACAGTTTATTTAAATTCAAGTAGCATTTCGTAACACTGCCCCCCGCTTAAGCCTGTTCGTCCCGAATAGGCATAGATTCACTTCTCCCATAGGCAGCTAGTCGTTTTAGATGTACGACCTTCATTTTAGATCTCGGTCTCTTTTCTTTCTGTTAAATCCTTTAGAATTCACTGCTCGATCGTATCTGGCTTTCGTTTTGTCGCTTGTAATTTTTATTCTTCTGCGTACGAATTCATGAAGTTCGTTAAGGTCATTTTGCTCTTGGGAAGTGTTTTCATTATTTGTTGATGAGGGTTTAATACCGAATTCTAAATCGCCAGGCAACTTGAGTTCTGTCCCGAAGACAATTTTTGTAGGTATGTGTTCATCCCAGTCCTGGTGTGCACTGACCACTTTCCTTAAATATTTCTCCAGAGTGCGATTGAATCTTTCGACCATGCCATCAGATTGTGGATGCAATGGCGTTGTTCTGATTTTTCTTATTCCGTATAAATCGCACATTTCCTTGAATACGGCAGATTCAAAATTTCTACCCTGATCCGAGTGCAACTCCAGTGGAACACCATAACGGCACACCCAGTTGTTCACAAATACGCTTATAACCGTTTTATCTTCCTGGTTGGGTATGGAATATACCTCTGGCCATTTGCTGAAATAATCCACAACCACCAGAACGTACCGGTTTCCGGCATCACTGACAGGGAAAGGGCCTGCTACATCCATTGCAATCCGCTCGAATGGCGCACCTGAGTTATACTGCTGAAGTTGTCCACGACTTCTTCTTACTGGGCCCTTCGATGCTATGCATTGCGGACAATTGGCTACCCAATCGCCTACTGCTTGCTGACAACCCACCCAATAAAAACGTTGTTTTAACTTTTCTAGGGTTTTTGTCACCCCAAGATGACCAGCACTGGAACCGTCATGGAATTATTTCATTACTTCGTTTATTTTTGAGGATGGTACCACAATTAGATTCGTCACCGTTTTACCGTCAGCTCTTTCCCATATGCGGTATAAGCAGCCATTTAACAACTGTAGACTATCCCATAGGGCCCAATATGATTTCATCAGTGGACTTTCAGCTGATATTTCATTGCGGGCTGGCCTTCTACCTTCTTCTTTTGCCGATATTATTTTCGCCAGTATGGGGTCATTTCTCTGCGCTACAGACCAATCTTCACTGGACTCTATATGCATTAGTCGAACGTCGATGACACATTCCTTTTCCTCGGCTTTCGCGCAATGCTTGCATCCCACGTGCCGTGCTTCAAACCCTTCCGGTGCTCGATGCTAAACTCATAGCTCTGAAGCCGCTCAATCCTACGAGCCAGTTGCCCTTCAGGTTGTTTAAATTGCAGCAACCACCTGAGGGCAGAATGATCGGTTCTCAGTTGGAAGTGCTGACCATACAGATACTTGTAGAAATGCTTCACACACTCTAATACTGCCAGGAGTTCACGTCGCGTTACGCAGTAATTTCTCTCAGGCTTGGAAAGTATTCGGCTGTAGTAGCCTATGACCTTTTCCGTCCCGTTGATCACCTGCGAAAGCACACCTCCTATTCCGTATCCACTCGCATCGCTATCTAGCACAAACTTCGCCCCAGGGATGGGATATGCCAAAATTGGTGCTGTACACAACAATTCCTTTAACTGCAGGAATGCCTGTTCTTGAGAATCACTCCACAGGAACGGTGGCGTCTTCTGGGTTAGCTTATGTAAGCTTGCGGCAACACTGGCAAAATTCGGTACAAATCGTCGGTAGTACGTACAAAGGCCTAGAAAACTGCGTAATTCGTGAAGATTTTTCGGACGAGGCCAGTCCTTTACGGCTCTTATTTTATCTTCATCTGTTGATATGACGTCTGCTGTTACGCGATGCCCTAAATACTTAACTTCCTTTTGGAACAATGCACATTTCTTTACACTAAGCTTTAGTTCAGCCGCAGATATTCGTTTAAGGACTTCTTCAAGGTTCTTCAGGTGTTCATCGAAAGACTTCTCCATGACAATTATGTCATCGAGGTACACCAAGCATGTCTTCCAGTGAAGTCCTTTCAACACGTGCTCCATTAAACGCTCGAATGTGGCTGGAGCATTGCAGAGTCCAAAGGCATCACATTGAACTGCCATAACCCATCACTCGCACTAAATGCAGTTTTCTCCTTGTCTTTCTCTGAAATCTCTACCTGCCAGTAACCACTTTGCAGGTCCAATGTGGAGAACCATTTTGTTCCACCATTGTGTTGAGCGTGTCGTCAATCCTTGGTAGCGGGTAGCTGTCTTTCTTCGTGGCGTCGTTCAGCTTTCTATAATCGACGCAAAATCTAGTGCTGCCATCTTTCTTCTTAACTAAAACAACAGGCGAGCTCCAAGGACTTGAAGATGGTTCGATTACTCCATTCCGCTCCATTTCGTTAACCAGCTCCTTCACCTCGCTTCGTTTTGCTAAAGGAATACTTCTGGGCGCCTGTTTTATTGGCCTCGCTTCGCCAGTATTTATTTGATGCTTTACAATTGCCGTTCTACCTTGGCTTTGACTTTTTAAGGCGAAGACGGAGGTGTGTTTCTTCAGAAGTTGTTCAGCCTTATTTCTGTCAGGCGGAGATAAACCTTCTACCCATTTCCCCACATATTCCGCTAGTAGCTCGTGTTCTTTGGTGAACTTATTGGCAGGTTCCGGCTTTTCCTCGGAATTGATTACTGCCTCTGCTGAAGCGCATTGACCTATTTCGGAATTTGGCTTAACGACTTTTTCATAGCTGGACAGGTTAAGCATGCTTACAGGAACTATTCTTTTGTTGCAGGGTTTAACGAGGGCTTTTGCTGTTATAAGATCACTTTTTATTTCTGCTGGTTCTACCACCCAGAAACTGTTGTCCTCACAATATCCGTCCATACGTGCCCATACTAAAGTTTCTGACTGTGATGGTAGTTTCTGATGCTCGACGGTAACTAGCTTTCTTACTTGAGTCCTATTTTCATCTCCAATGTCAAGGAGTATTTCTACATTTCGCCAAATCATAATTTTTTGCCCCATATGCAATTTAATGCCGTGACTAATCATGAAATCAGCACCAATAATTACTTCGTCCAAAATGTCGGCAACAATAAAAACATGATTAACGCTAACGTTGGCAATGGTTAATTTCACATTTGGTTGGTTTACGTGGTAGTTCACTGCACGCGAACAATCAAGTAGAGTCGAAGGGACTCCGTTTTGACATAAGTTCACACTTACTTTACCATCAACAGTGGCAGGATCCTCAGTAGCAGTGCGTAGACTTACCCCGCATTGTGGTTCAATTGTGTTATTTACCTAGTCAGGTCTGACAATAGAATGCGACGCTCCGGTGTCTATAGTAAAAATGTGCTTCTGGCCGTTGAAGTACCCACTGCAGTAAGATTGCTATTTTTCTGCTGCATTTCTGATATGGAGATTGTGGGGCCCTCAGATGTGGGAGCTAGCTCTTGCCCCATAGTGCTAGCTCGTTTTAGTTTAAAGGTGATTCTTGTGATGATTGATGATTCGCCTGCTGATCGTTCCTTGGTGGAGAAACAGATCTGGTTCGTTTTCTCGGTGCTTTGCAGTTTCGCTGAATGTGACCAGATTTACCGCAGTTATAGCATTTGATTTTAGCTTTACCTTGTTTCTCATTAAACGCCTCCAAAACCTTTTTTAATTCGTCGACTATATTTCTCTTGTTTTCAGCAATAACTTCGATATTTCGCACCTTGCAAATTTGTGTCTTAGAAATTATTTTCGCTGTTTCTTGTGCCAACGCGAATGAAACGGTTTCAGCAAATGATGGTTTAGGTGTGGCACAAACTGCATGTTTTATTTCTGGATCGCGAATGCCATTAATAAATGCCTCTATCTTGATATGGTCCAAAAATGGGTTGTTTTCCTCTGGATAAGTAAGCTGTAACAAACGCCCGTAGTGTTTCATTGGCCTTCTGCACTCTGCCACGCAATTCCATTCGGTATAATTCTTTTTTATGTTCGCCACCGTACTTACGTTGTGCAGATCATGCAGTTTTTGATCGACACCATTCTCTAAATCTGATAGCTTTTAATTGACGTCTATGGCTTGTATTTCTAGGCAGCTCTCTAAGTCGGACACCTTTGTCTCAATGTCATCCACTCTGCTGTTTATAACTTGCTGAAGTTTCTCGTCTGTCGCTCTAGAAGTTTCTTGAAATTTCATTTTCATTATTTCATTTTCTTCCTTAACTTCAGCAAGAAGTTTCTCGTTATTGACCTTAGAAGTTTCTTGAACTTCAGCTTTAACTTCTTGAAGTTTAACAGTTCGATACATAATTTCGTAGTGATCGGTCATCTCTTAATAAGTAACGGATAGTTAAAAATAACAAGCAAATCATGGCTTATAACTACATAAAGAACTTTAATTTTTGTAATTATTGTTTTTTTGTTCTTATTGAACTCGCACTTGTGAATAATTACAATAAACAAGCCGGTACAGCAAAGCTGCTATGGCCCCGGGGGCCAAATCAAATAATTTAAATTTAAAAAAGTCAACTATGAAGAGACAGAAAAGGTCTCGGCCATTGCCTATTGGCATGATCTCTGACTTGCCTTCAACCTCAAGAAATCGGTTTAGTTCTCTCGCCGATCTCAACGGTATGGAAACGGAAACAGTATCTAATGTAAATGAAGACAAAAAAGTTAAACCTCCACCATTGGTAGTCGATGACAAAATTACTCTGATGGACCTTCAAGAGTTATTGGATAAAGATTCAATGTATAAACGTACATCAATTGGAACAAAGGTTTTTCCACAAACTACTGAATCTTATGAAAAGTGTAAGAAAATTTTATTGGATAAAAAAATTCAATTCCACACTTTCAACTCAAAAGAAAACCGTTTGTATACAGTTTTTTTACATGGACTTCCCAAACTAAGCACCGATGATATTAAGAAAGATATCGAAGCATATAATTTGACTCCTGCATCCATTACCGAAATTAGTACTAAATACAGTTCGGTTAACAATGCCGTTTACAAAGTACAATTTTCGAGAAAAAATTTCACTCCAAAAGTGCTAGGTAATGTAACTGCAATATGCAACGTAATTGTGACATGGAAAAAATATAAACCAAAAAAAAACGACAATTCAACTAAATGTTGGAATTGCCTGATGTATGGTCACGGTGGAGAACATTGTAATCGTCTCCCAGCTTGTATGATATGCGCTAATCAACACCACACCAATGATTGCCCACTACGGAATCAAGAGAAAATTCGTGTTTTAATTGTAAAAAACATGGTAAAGAGCGCACAGACCACTCTGCAAATGACATTAATTGCCCATTCTGTTCTCTTTATTTAGAAACAAGAGCTAAAGCAACCAACAAAAACTCACGTAATGCTAACAAACAAATATCACCACAGAACATCAATACTAATCTTCCCACAAATAATAACAACAATAACCACAACATCCACAACAACAACACATATCGTAATAACTTATCATATGCTGACTGTACGAGAGGTAACAATGATCTTTTTAATATAGATGAACTCTTTAATATATTCTCAATCGCTTTAAATGACCTTCAAAAATGTACAACGAGAATAGAACAAATTCAAGTAATTATGTCAATGGTTAAGTACGCTTATGGTTTTCGGTAAACAAAATCTCTTAAAAATACTTCATTGAAATGCAAATGGCATTACTACTTATTCTCATTTACTTCAATTCGAATATTTACTTGAAAGAGAAAACATTTATATTGCCTCTTTAAATGAAACTCATCTTAATGATAATCTCAAAACCTATTCCAAAAATTATTTAATACTAGCTGAACCCGGTCCGCGTTGCTGGCCCTTAGAAAACATCTGTTTTATATTGCATCTCGGTCTCGATTTTAATATACAGTGTCGGACAAAGTCGGTGATCCAACCTTCAATTTTAATACATGTGGTGGCAGTCCGGCTGGTTCCAATGATTTCAAAAATTCAGTAGGATAATCGACGGCTTGTTCTTCGTTCATTACTGTGTCAATCGATTTGCATTTTATTGTTACGCCAGGCAGTTTCAATTGTATTTGTTCATAATTTGTTTGTGCCAAAATTGCATGTTTCCACAGCCAATCCGAATTTTTGTAGTTGGTTGTAAGACTTGGGAATACCTTGTCAACAACGAAATCTAATTTGTGGCGAGATCAATTGAAATTTTTCCATTTCTGATGTCCAACAATTGTTTTGAGAATGTTTCGGCAGAAGGGTATTGCAGCAAATGCACACGCATGTTCGTTGATAGCGTTCGGCTTCTGCAGCTTCATTTCCAGTGAAATAAATTTGTAGGAACTTCGCATCATCATTGGGAAGCGGGAGCAATGATCCAATTCTGTGGTACATTTGGCCTTGAACTTTAAAGGTGGGCATGAAGCCGACGTCGTTTGTAATAATCAGTTGCACTTTTATATATTTTGAATGAAGTGCTTGAAATAGGATTGGCGCCGGAAATGTAACTTAGAAGCAGCTTAGGCGGCTCAATAACTGGTGGCAGAATAACTTTACCGTTCGAACAGCACATTCCCGGGGATTTCTCAGGGAACTTCAAAACGCGGCAATGTAAGCAATGTTTGTTCATTGCGCAATCAGTACGTCCTTGTGATTCTTGTAGTCATCATACTTATTGTAATAAAATACCGGCAACTTTAAATCGATTCTGTCTCTTGATCGAGCCATTCGGGAGCGATTGGCTTCTAGTCTTTCGATATGCTGTTCAGGTGTCTCTGCAGCACTCGATGAAGATACAATGCGACGCATTTGCTGAAGCCGTGATTCTCGTTCTCTTCCCGTTTCTCCGGCTCTAGACGTAGATGCCATTTCTAAAACAAATTTTATTTGAATAAAACCGTTATTTTTATTAAAAGTGGAACGCGGAGAGTTATTCAAAATATTATTTTATTTCAAAGATTTCATATGGAAATTTCTTATTCATGCACCTAATATGCAAGAGTAAACAAAATTGTTTATCATCGATTGATAATATAAAAGAACTTTTATAGTACCGGATATGTGTTGAAATGTATTCCTTTCTTCGCTTACACCAAATAATTCGCTTCAGAGTACACCACTTTGAATTAAAATTTTTAGAATGATGTTAAAAAACAAAATGAAAATTGTCATTGTTTGAACGTTGGGAATAAAAAAGTATTTATGTATTACTCCAATTGAAAAAATTTTTTTGGTCGACAAAATTATTTTTTTTTGAAAAAATTTTTTTTGCCACATTTTTTTTACAACAATCACTGACTTTGTAAGCCTTTATATAGGAAACTAAATAAACTATCTGTGAGAATTGAAGAAAAGGTCGATCAACAATTATACAATAATCTTTTTTTTTATGTCATTAGCGGTGTAGTATAAAAATTTGATTCTGCCACGCCATTCCGTCCATAGACCGAAAATCAGTGTTACCCGTTAGGCTTTTCTGAAGATTCCGTAAAATTTTTATCAAAATCGGTTTAGCCGTTTTTGAGTCCATGCGGAACGTACATACACAAATCTGTTTTTATATATAGCAGGCATTAAGGGTATAATGTAAAAAATTGATTTTTACACACCCCTCCGCCCACAGACCGAATATCAAAAATCTGACTTTACAGTGTTACCCGCTGAGCTATTCTGAAGATTCCCTGAAAATTCGATCAAAATCGGTTCTGCCGTTTTTTATATATATCGATGGCATTAGCGGCAAAATATAAAAATTTAATTTTGCCACGTCCCTACGCCCACAGACCTAAAATCAAAAATCTGACTCTACTGTGTTACCCGCTAGGCTATTCTGAAGATTCCCTGAAAATTTCATCAAAATCGGTTCTGCCGTTTTTGAGTTCATTCGGAACATACATACCAACATACATACAAACATCCATTTTTATATATATAGATACCGCAATGATAGACAAAATTCGAGAGGTGGTGGTGTGGCTATAGTAGTCCGCAGATCTGTCAAACATAGGTAACTAGCAGTAACAAATACATTAGGAATAGAAAATCTTTCAATTGAAACTGAAGTAAACAACAGGAAACTTATAAACTTTGCAAACGATATCATCGAATTAACTTCAACACATGATGATTATATTATATTAGGAAATTTTAATGCTAAGCATTCGTCGTGGAATTGCACTAAGAACAACACAGCTGGCAATGTTCTTTTTAATCTTGAACAATCGAATAATTTCTTTGTATATTATCCTAATGGCCCCACTTTTTATCCATATCAATCTAACCGAAATACTTCAGTTATTGACCTTGTGTTAAGCAACAGTTCCCTAAATATAAATCTAGATGTACTCGACTGTGACATACCATCAGATCACAGGCCTATTGTTTGTACAATCGTAAATGCAACTGCAAATGGCTTAGAAACAAGTTACTTTGATTACAAACATACAAATTGGTTTGCATTCCGGAATATTATCAACAATAAAATCACCATTAACACTGACTCTTACAATTCAAAAACATCAATTGATGCTGAAATTGGGAAATTTGTTAATATTATACTGGAAGCGCGAAATGAGTGTACTCCAAGATTAAGTTTCACTGGTAAAATAAAATTACCTACTGACATCGTTCGTTTGATAACTACGAGGAGAACCTTTAATAGGAAAATCCAACGAGCATCAATTCCATCTGATCTAATATTTTACAAACAATGTATTAGACTACTGACTAACATGATCAACAGAGAAATAAATATATACCGCAATAAAAAGTGGAATAACATGCTATCAAAATTAAGACCAGGCGACAAATCATTCTGGAAGATCAGCCGTAGTTTAAGAGGCAAACAAAACAGAAAAATACCACATTTTATTCAAGGAAATTCGAAAATTATTACTGATAATGAAAAAGCCCAACTACTATCGGATTCCTTTTCATCTGCCTACAACCTAACTGCTACATATAAACACTCTTTTGATCAAATTGTCAACTCCAAAGTCAATTTACTAAAATCAACAAACATTTGCTCTGAAAACTAGCACTGATATCAATAAATGAAATTAATTTATTAATTGCGTCTCTTAAAGCATCCAAATCACCTGGGCTGGACGAGGTCTCAAACGTTTTAATTAAAAATCTTCCTTTAAAGGCCATACAATTATTAACAATTATATTTAACAGCTGTTTAAAAATAAATTACTTTCCCAAACATTTCAAAAAAGCCAAAATAATTCCAATTCCAAAATCCAATAAACCCGCCAATAATCCTAATAGTTATAGGCCAATAAGTTTATTGAGCAATTTAGGGAAAATTTTCGAAAAAATAATTCAAAGTAGAATTTGCAATGTCATCGAAAATGAATGTCTAGAATCGGCTTGAAGGCATTATTAAGTTTAAAATTAACAAATTGAAAATTATTTGTATATTTATAATATCTTTAGATAATATAATTATATACATTTATATTTTCTGTATGTATTTGAATCCATATTTAATCAAATAAAGGTTTTCCTATTTTTCCTTTAAATATAATTATAATAAAAAACCAAAATCTTCAATGTCTGTGATTATATAAATAATTCGTTGTAATATCTATAGATAAAATCTCGAAAAATTGTAAATATGTAAATAAAACCTTTAAATAAAGATGAATTTAAAAATGAAAAATTCTTGAAGTTTAATTTCCATTCCTTCCATCTTTTCCATCATTGCCGCAAACATTGTGCTTAAATCCAAGCTGCTTGTTGTCGCACGGGTACAAACTTCCATTTCTTCTTTATACTCGAATTCATAAATTCCGATGTCAATATCACGCCGTTTGAATTCATCTATGAGCTTCTTCTGCAATTCTGCTTTGTTACCTTTGGTAGCTCCAACTTACTCAATCCTTTCTTGAGTTGTTCAACTTTTAGTTCCTCAAACTTCATGCTTTTTATTTTGCAATCCCACTTCTGACACCAATTGTTACCTTTTTACCTTTTAAAAACGAGGTTTATTTCCTTTAAATAAACCGGATACTTTTAGTAGTTTAAAATTTGTAACAACAGAATTCAATAGTCACTCAGTGTTTTTATACACGTATATAAATTCGCAGAAATACACACACTTTATAATGTACAAGTATACACTGGCAATGCAGTTGATGTCTTTACTTAACGATGCTTCAAATTACACTCATCTGTGGTGTTATCACCGCCAATTTATATACACTGTATTACCACCTAGAAAGCTCTATTTCTACAATGATCTTAAAACTAGAATATTCGAATTCTAGAGCTTTTGATGTTAGGCATTAATTATTTAGTGTTGCCATACTTATAAACAATGCTCAACACAAAGTTTTTATTCAATGTTGTATGTTATATAGCAATGTTAATAATACCCACACAGTTGTTAAAGTTTGAGATGAACTGCAGTTGAGAGGCATTATACAACTTTAAACCAACCGTTAAAACAGTTTATTTAAATTCAAGTACCATTTCGTAACAATATATACAGAATGATTTATTATTTGAAGTGAAAGAGAAAAATTTGCAAAAACCTATTTAAAACAGATTAAGATAAAAAAAACTATACTACTGGTAAAATTACTATGAATTAAGTTGATTAATGTTGGGTATTGAGAAGTAGAGCATTGAAGTAGATTATTGAGAAGAATACCATCTTGAGGAGTTTATTTTGTGCTACTTTTGTGCTATGACATTTAGCGGGCGAAAACCAGACTGGTACACAGTAGAACATAACAGGATGAAATACGGATTTAATAATTAGTTTCTTGTTGCCAATATTTAGTTAAGATTTTTTATTTATTAGAGGGTACAATACCCTTACTAATTTGTTGATTTTATTAACTATGTATATGGTTATTATAGTTAACTTTGGTATCAAGAATAACACCTAAATATTTGACATTGCTTTCCCAAGGTATGTCGAAGTTCAAAAAACGCAACGAACTTTGGGGAATAAAACATGCTTTGCGTTTTCTCGTAAAATAAATAGCTTTAGTTTTTTCCGGATTTATCATAATTTTCCATTTTTTGAAATAAATATTCAATATATTGAGAGCAAACTGTAAATTATGAATTATATCCACTGAATGAATGTCAGAGCAGAGAATCGATATATCGTCAGCAAATATTGACATTGCACAATTTGGAAGTTCAGGAACATCAGCTGTAAAAATGTTGTAAAGGATTGGTGACAGACATGACCCTTGAGGACAGATGGCATTAACGTTAATCCTATGTGACCAAGTTTTACTAAAGAAAACATTGAAGAATCTGTTATCAAGGAAATTTTGTAAAATTTTAATAATTTCCATTGGAAAGTTAAATTTTATCAGTTTGAAAATTAAGCCATTGTGCCAGACTGAATCAAAAGCAACTTTTATATCGAGTAGAACCATAACGGTAGATTTACCAATATTGAAATTACTTTTAACCATTTTTCTAATTTTTAGTAAAGGTTGTAAAATATTATGTTCACTTCTAAATCCAAATTGTTGAGGGGGTAGAATATTATTTGGATCGATGTAGACAATAATTTGTTCCTTTAAAATTATTTCCAAAATTTTACTTAATGATGAGAGTAAGCTTATAGGTCTATATGATAGAGGAGAGTCAGGAGACTTGTTTGGCTTAAGAATTGGAATAGTTTTAGAGATTTTCCAAGCAGAAGGAAAATAACATAGATTTAGGCAAGCATTAAAGATTGTTGCAAGATAGTTTAGACCTTTATTGGGTATCTTTTTTAAACATTTGTTATTTATCCCTGCACCTGGAAATTATACGTTATGTAACGTCTGTATTTCTGACTTGAGATGCGGTATCATTGACCTCGTTCAAATTAAAAGTTTCAGCCAAAATTTCAGCTTTTTCTAACTGGGTGTAATAAACATTGTTGTTGAATTGTAAAATAGGAATATTAGTAGATTTCTTCCTTAAAATTTTAGATACTTTCCAAAAAGGGGTATTCCATGAATGGTTTCTAAATTTTATTATTTCTTCTTTAATATTTTTATTTAAACGTGACATTGCTTCGTGGTCTCTTCTGTCTCTGAACCTTTTCCAGTTTCTTTTGAACACGTTCCTCATTTGTATCATAATTAAAATGTTTTTAGGCAATGGTCTGGTCGTTGGTGATATATGTTGTTTTGGAACCGATATATCTATTGCAGTTTTTACAACATTGCTTAAAACATTAATCATATTGTCAATTTCATTGGTGTCTGTTAATGTTCTGTGATCTTCTACCGTAGGGAGATTTCTACTTATGAATTTGGTACAACGTGGCCAATTTGCCTTATTACGCATAGACTAAATTGTCTATCGACTTGTAGATTAGATTTATATTAAACATAATAGGTAAGTGATCCGAACTTAGGTCGTTAATAACTTTAACAGCTGACATGTTTGTTAACATATTGGTTAAAATTACATCTAATGTTGATGGCTGTTTGTTTGAATCCGCTGGAATATATGTATTTTCATGAGGAAAATCAATTTGGAATTTGTTGAGTCGAATATTTTCATATAGAATGTTACCCCAGATGTTATTTCTTAGACATCCCCAATAGTTGTCTCTTTAGTTAAAATCTCCACCTAAAATGTATTTATTATTCGTATCTGTTAATTTACGAAGGTCAGATTTAAACTTGAGTTTCTTGGAAATGTCAGATCCAACTATGGCTCCTGGAAAATACCAGGAATAAATTCATAAATTCTCTCCCACAATTAACTCTAACTCCGATGTTTTCTATAATTTCGGTTGTTTTTGGTGGTAACAGTTGATGATGAATGTTTTTTTTATTAAAACAGCTACTCCTCCTCCAGTACCCGTTTGTCTATCATTTCTATAACAGTAGTAACTATTATGTCTAATTGATAATTTGGTATTCAACCAGGTTTCACAAATTAGGCAAATATCAACATTATATTTGTCCAGGAATTGAAATAATTCTTCTTTTTTTGTACGAATACTACGTGCGTTCCATGATGACAGCTTAATATTGTTGTTCATTGAAAAATTTGCATGCTTGGTTGGTAACAACCTGAAACTGCTCTTCTCGAGATTTACAGCTTTTAAGACTTGATATTAACTCAAAAGTGAGATTTTTTAGTTCTTCAAATGAGAACAAATAGTTGTTGTAGTTTGCATTATTATTAGCAGCATTGCTAAATTGAGTGAATGGATGACCCATTGGTGGCGTATTTGGAAGACTTCCGCTCTGATTTAGACAGTTTGGGAAATTATAATTATAATTTGACCTACTAGTATAGCCTTGATTAGTTTGTCTTTGACTTATTGGTTGAGCACGTTGTCGGATTTGTTTGTACACTTCCCAACTGGGACAGTCAGGAGACATAGCCTTATGGGGACCTTTACAATTGGCACACTTAATGATCGTTGTAGAACATTCTTCCGTTTTATGATTTCCAGCACAGTTTGCACAAAACGGTTTCACCTTGCACCGACTGGAACCATGACCATACATTTGGCAGTTGTAACATTGCGTCAGTTTTGATTTGTTTGGTTTTTGTTATTCCCACCTCACCTTTATATAATTAATTACAGAGAATTTTTGCCTCAGTTCCTTCAGAGTGATTGATTTTCTTTCAAAATATACTATGAAAATAATGTGTTCTCTGCTATTGTCCATAGACCTAGTAACAATTTTGACATTAGTACATTTAAGACCCAATTGTATCAATCGAGCCTTCACAACAGATGGGTCAGTTTTGTCCAGTCCCAAAACAACGGCCTTATAGGGCTTTTCATTTTTTTGGGCATAAGTAAACCAATTGAAATTTTACGTATTGAGTAGTCTTTTACGTTTAATATTCTAAAAATTTCACGCACTTGCTCCATTTGACATTTTAAAATTGTTATTGGTGGTATGGTCACCTTAACAGCTGATTCGATAACAACTTCATCATTATCGTCATCAAGAGTTTGTAGTGGTGTATAATAATTATGGTTTGTAGTTCTTTGAGAGCTACTTACAGTTGCTTGTCTCATGTTGAGCCCATGTGAGACAACAATAACATCTTCAACGTTGCTGCGCTTAATTTTGTTTTTTTATTTATTTGAAGTGATAAACTAAAACAAGGGGGAGGAGAAAAACTACCGTACACTTTTTGTCTGTGGATCAAAAGTAACAAGAAAAATATGACTTTACACATCAGTTGATAGTGCAAGACTGATCAATAATATTGTTCAAATTCCTTTGGAACATTTATGTTATTTTTAGCTGTTTTTACCATTTTTCTAAAAAAAATACTAGCACTTTTTTCTAATTAAGTTTTGGCAACACTGGTCCCGATTATTTAAATAAGTAAAATTAACTTATAATTGGTTTTTATCAAGGTTGGCAACCGATACCGTTATTAATACCGATTAAATACCGTTTAAAATTGAGTACCGGTATTGATACCGATACCGAAATAATTATTTCGGTAAAATACCGGTATTCAAATACCGTTTCCCTTAATACCGGTATCATACCGGTACAATACCGTTATCATAACGATATCAATACCTTTATTATACCGGTATCAATTGCAAATCAATACCGGTATCATACAAGTTTCAATACCGGCATTATAATTAAATTTTGCAAAATTGTTAAAATTACATAATTTAACAACTTTGCTGCTAGTAGAAAATAGTATTTGAGCCTTGTCCATCCCTGCTTGATGTTGAACTAATGCAACTCTGTCTTAGTTGTTTACTTACATACCAAGGCGAATTTATAGCAGGTGACCTCAGAAGAACAGCTGATTATTTTGTTCACTTGTATAGATAATTGGATTGTCAATTCAAGCAAAAACAACAACAGGCAACTTTGACAATGTCTCTTATTAAGAAAAATGAGAAGTGAAAGGAGGCAATATATTAAAAATTTAAATTTCCGAATTTTTTATTTTTTTTTTTCTTTACAAACCATTTCGAATCGAATAGAAAAAAATCAGCCAAATCGCTCCAGCCGTTCTCACGTGATGCCATTACATACATGTACCATTTCATTTTTATATATGTAGATTTACATACCAAATGAATTTACTTACCGAATTTTGGAAAATCAAAAGATGTTTCTCCTGATCTTTGCAAATGTAACAAATGGTTCAGCCAGGTGTTCATTTCATCTTCCGACTCCATAACAATACCAAATCCGCCTTCTTTTGATGCTAGTACAATAACGAAATCATGCTTTGTATAGAATCGTCGATTTATATTAAAACAGTTTTTAATTTTTATTATTCGTTTGGGAGTAAAACCCGATTTATATTTTTTTTCATTGTCATAATATTCTATTCGTGCAACTTTGCATGGAGTTTCATTATACAACACAAAATATTTTTTCTTCATTGTCTTCAACTTCTTGTAATACCCACAAAGCAGAACACCATCATCATTCAAAACTGATAAACGTTGCTTCGACATGTTGTTTTCTATGAATAAAAGAGACACAGATAATTTCATTAAAATTTGATTTAAAATGTAATTCTAATCGAAAAATTAAATAATTTATAGATATCTCTCATTCGATAAAGTATGGCAAGATGAACTACTACACAAAATTACTTCCTTACACAGTTTCTACATTTGAATAACGAAAAGCTACAAAGAAAACAGTCAAGTCAAGGTTTTATGATTTTCCGGAATTTTCTACTTCCAGGGCAACGGAAAAATAAACTAAAAATTTTTAAAAGCATATTATTTTTGTAAAGTAACTAATAATATCAAGTTTGTTACCTAAAAATCACTATTTTACTAACAATAAGTTTATTCATATAGTACAAGGTTGGCTGTCGCTACCAATAAGCTATCGTTGCACAGTGGTATCTAAAAAAATAGGGAAATAAATCTGTAACTTCTAAACGGTTAGTCCGATTTGATTAACGTGCGCAAAGAGGAAGTGTTGTCGAGTTTAAGTTTTGAATTTGGACCTCTTGGGCCAAACAGGTCAGGTTCCCCAAAGTAGGACACATCAGGTATGTTACATTTTTAAACCGATCCTATTTCTTCGTTTGTGTTCCGAAAAACTTACATATCGTCGTCCACAATCCAAAAGTATCATCAAAAAAATCGAAATCGTGTTTTTGATTGATTCTGATTCATTTGATAAAACTACAGCATCTATAAATTTTTAAACTTCTGTGTCCAAATATAAAGATTTTATACCCATAATTTAAAATAACATATCAACATGTACATTTTTTTTTTCAATTTTATTTTTTTATTTATTGTATCTTCATTATTTAATGAACTAACAACAAGTATTTCAAATCTTATATCTAATAATTATAATTTAATTAGTCCAGCCAGTGCCGGACGAAAAATTGTTTATTCATTGTTGCTTTGATTAAATAGGCATTCTTCCTTCTAGTCTTTGGATTAGGTTTGCTGTGTCCCTCCTTCTTAATCGAGTGTGGCCACGGTTATCTAATATGTTGCGGTCCAGTGGGTTTGGGTGAATTTCAAGTTTTTTAAATATTTTTACACATTTTTCGTGATCTCAGTTTTTACAAGGGACACGTTTAGATCATTGTATATATTCGCGTTTTTGATATACCAGGGGGCAACTGTGATCATTCTTAAAAACTTGTTTTGGCGTCTTTGGATTTTTTCTACATTTGACGATGAGGCCGTGCCCCATAATACCATATCGGTTTTATGATCATGTTATAAAGTAGAAGTTTACAATCTAAACTAAGCGTTGAGTTTCTGCCAATGAGCCAATTAATTTGAATTGATTTCAATTTCATTTGAGTTATCTTTGCATCTATATGGCTTTTCCATGTAAGACGACGATCGAGATATATTCCGTGGTATTTAACTTCCGATTGTTGGATTATTGTTTGGTTATTGATATGGATAGGGGTGCATGATTTTCTACGCAATGTTAATGTTATATGTGTACATTTTTGCTCGTTGACTTTAATTTTCCATTGTTTTAACCATTTTTCTAATTCAAATATGTGATTTTGTAAGTAACGAGACGCTTCTTGAGGGTTTTCATGAATGCTTAGAATAGCAGTATCATCAGCAAATGTTGATGTATGAGTGCGATTTTTAGTTGGCATATCAGACGAATATATCAAATATAAAAATGGTCCCAGGATACTGCCTTGGTCCCAGGATACTGCCTTGGGGTTAGGGACTACTTGAAAAGTCTCCTTCTTTAAGCTTAAATGTTCGACCAGTTAAATAGCTTTCCAATAGCTTATGTGTGTTTGAGGATAGATTTTGACTCAGTTTGTATATTAAACCATCATGCCATACTTTATCAAACGCTTGAGAAATGTCGATAAAGAGAGCGGAGCAATATTTCTTTTCCTCAAACGCTTTTCTTACAATATTTACAAATCTATGGGTTTGTTCGATAGTACTGTGTTTTCTTCTAAATCCAAATTGATGATTCGGAATACAATTGTTTTCAATTAACATCGGTTACAACTTGTTCATGAGTATCTTCTCAAATAGCTTTGATATATTAGACAATAGGCTGATTGGTCTATATGATTCTACTTTTGTGTGATCTTTTCCCGGCTTAGGTATCATGGTAACCAGTGAAACCTTCCATTCTGGAGGATAATATTCAAGGCGTAATATAGCATTAAAAATAAAAAGAACTATTTTTATTGCTATCCAGGGTAGCTCCATAAGCATCTTGTTACTGATTTTGTCAATACCAGGTGCTTTCTTGGAGTTTAAATCAACAATAGCCTTTTCGATCTCTCGAATCTCAAAACGTATGGGACGGCTGCTCCAAAATGGGGTACAACATGTGGCAACTCAATAGCTTCATTTGATGTGTTCGGGGTAAATACTTGCTTCAACTGATTAACAAACAGATTACCTTTTTCAGTATCATTTCTTGCCCAACCGACACACAGTGGGGGATCTGAAAAAAAAAGTGGAAATAAATCTGTAACTTCTAAACGAATAGCTCGCTTTTAATAAAATTTCCCACGGCTATAGAGGAGGTGTTGATAAGTTTATGCTTTGAATTTGGACTTAAACAACCAAGGGGGGGCCGAGCCACAATGCCCCAAAGTGGGGCACCTCGGGTATATCAAAAATTAAAAATGATGCCAAATTTTTGTTTGCAATCCGATTTGAAAGATTTTTATATATATGGATTATACTAGACGAGATCTACAAAAAACATTGCTTCATCCATATATTATCTCTTATAGTTTACGAGTTATTCGCATTTGAAAAGTAAAATGTTATTTTTTTTGCCTATCTTGGTCTGCTATTTTGCTAATAACGGATCCAATTCTTTCCCGATTTTCTTGAAGTGTCTTTTCTTGAATTAACAACAAATTTATTAATTACCTTAAGAAAGAAATGTTAAAAAATATTTACTGGGTCAAAAGTTATGTGCATTCAAACTTAAAAAAAATTAAAAAGTCGTTTTTTCCGCCATTTTTTTTCGAAAAAAGTAACTACATTAATTTTAAATTATACAGAAAATGAGAAAAAGATAAATAATGTGTTAATATTTTTCTGAAAGGTAACATTTCGGGAAATATTATTAAAGCAAAATAATATCAAAATTTGTATTATTGCGTGGTCCAGAGCCTTCCGAAGTAGACCTATTTTTTATGAAAATTTCAACTTTAGACAACATATTCTAAAATCGCATAGTTGCTTTCAAAAAATTAAGACCTGTTTTGTATGTCCCAATCTGTTCTTCAATATTGTGCAAAGGGATTTCATAGCCCCGAGCTTGGTGCCTTCAATAGATCCAAAAATCAAAAAAATCACAATTTTGGGATTTTTTAAAAGTTTTTTGGGAATTGTGGAATTGTCAAAAACAATTCACTTATTTCTTTTTCACTTTTGTATTTCAATCAAAAGTTTCTATATATGTCTAAAGTTTCATTAAAAATGATTCATAAACAAAATTTTTATTGCATTTTAAATATTGAAATTTTCCAGAAAAATCAGCTACCATTTTTTATTCCCATATTTTTGAAAAAAGTCTTCTATCATTTTTTTAATTTTTACATTTTTTTTTATATTTTTGAAAATAGGACATAATTTCCTACACGTTGATATATAATACGTATATCTTTTCTTTTCCACTAGTCTCATTAATGGCTTCAAAACCCATAACTCACAGTAATTAGCTTCATCTTATAGTGTTCTCCGGTGTTTGGTTATGCAAAAGTCGGCAAGGCAGTGCAAAAATTATATTACAAAACGGCAAGATTTTATAATTTTCTGTATGTTGTTGATTTTGAATCCATAAATTTGACTAGTGTAAAAGAAAAGATATACATATTATATATCAACGTGTAGGAAATTATGTCCTATTTTCAAAAATATAAAAAATTTTTAAAAATTAAAAAAATGATAGAAGACTTTTTTCAAAAATATGGGAATAAAAATTGGTAGCTGATTTTTCTGGAAAATTTCAATATTTAAAATGCAATAAAAATTTTGTTTATGAATCGTTTTTAATGAAACTTTAAATTTATATAGAAACTTTTGATCGAAATACAAAAGTGAAAAAGAAATTAGTGAATTGTTTTTGACAATCCCACAATTCCCAAAAAACTTTTAAAAAATCCCAAAATTGTGATTTTTTTGATTTTTGAATGTATTGAAGGCACCAAGCTTGGGGCTATGAAATCCCTTAACACAATATTGAAGAACAGATAGGGACATACAAAACAGGTCTTAATTTTTTGAAAGCAGCTATGCGATTTTAGAATATGTTGTCTAAATTTGAAATTTTCATAAAAAATAGGTCTACTTCGGAAGGCTCTGGACCACGCAATAATACAAATTTTGATATTATTTTGCTTTAATAATATTTCCCGAAATGTTACCTTTCAGAAAAATATTAACACATTATTTATCTTTTTCTCATTTTCTGTATAATTTAAAATTAATGTAGTTACTTTTTTCGAAAAAAAATGGCGGAAAAACGACTTTTTAATTTTTTTTAAGTTTGAATGCACATAACTTTTGACCCAGTAAATATTTTTTAACATTTCTTTCTTAAGGTTATTAATAAATTTGTTGTTAATTCAAAAAAAGACACTTCAAGAAAATCGGGAAAGAATTGGATCCGTTATTAGCAAAATAGCAGACCAAGGTAAACAAAAAAAATAACATTTTACTTTTAAAATGCGAATAACTTGTGAACTATAAGAGATAATATACGGCTAAAGCAATGTTTTTTGTAGCTCTCGTCTAGTACATTCCATATATATAAAAATCTTTCAAATCGGATTGCAAACAAAAATTTGGCATCATTTTTAATTTTTGATATACCCGAGATGCCCCACTTTGGGGCATTGTGGCTCGGTCCCCCCTTGGTTGTTTAAGTCCAAATTCAAAACTTAAACTTATCAACACCTCCTCTATAGCCGTGAGAAATTTTATTAAAATCGAGCTATTCGTTTAGAAGTTACAGATTTATTTCCACTTTTTTTTCAGATCCCCCACTGTGCGACACTTGAATGGGGGGCTTACATATGACAGGTCTTTTAAGACTTTTTGTGGCTCGCCATAATGAGTAATCCGATTGCGAAGTTGCGTCCAGGCTTTCTAGATATTTTTTCAATGATTCCATTTTTCGAAATTCCATGAACTTTTTAAGTCTTTTTATACAATCTTTAAGCTTCGATTTGAGTTGGGGGGATCTGTGCAATTGCCACTCTCTTCGAACTCTTCTTTTTTCATTTAAGAGCCGTTCGACGTCTGCAGAATACATTCTATTATATTTTATTTGTCGGGGGGTTTGGGTAGCATGTTGAGCAGCCAGTTTGAGATTTTTATCGAAATTGATAAGAGAGTGATCGATGTTTTCTGGTGTTCTTAGCGGTATGTTTTCCGAGCAATGTGTACTGAGGTATTTTTTATATTTGAGCCAATTAATTCTTGTGCCTGTCATCGCTAAATTACCAGTCGGGGATACAATTTCTCGGGGGCTCAATGAAGTAACAATAGTGGGGTGATAGTTCCAACGAGGATTCAACTTGAATCATTTCTCCAGGGATATTTTTCATCACACTAAAATCAATAACATCCGGTATTTTTCGCGGGTCAGTAGGCCAGTAAGTAGGTTGGCCGCTCGAAATCACATTTTAAAAATTGTATCAAACAAAACACGACCTTTAGGGGTAATCAGTCGTGATCCCCAGAATGTGTGCTTAGTATTATAATCGCCAGCAGCCAGGAAACGGGTGCCTAGTGATTTAAAAAATCTATTATATTGACTTTCTGTAATTGAAAATCTAGGGGGTGAGTATATCGATGAAATCACTAAGTTTCGATGATCTGAAAATCTGTTTTCGGTAGTTTTCTCATCAATTTCCATATCTTTAGGTACTTTTGCGGTTGTTGCAACTTTTGAAGAATTTGGGCTGCGTCCCCGTTTCAGTACGGTAATGTACCTAGCAATTCCCAGTTGGATTTGTGGTTTTTGTGCACTATTTATGGGCTGAACATTTTTAGTTATTGCTCCCGTTCTTTGGTCAATTGGGTTCGTACTTATTGCGTATGTTTTCACTTTAGGGGGTGAATTAATAGGAATACTTTTAGGCGCTGCTTGTTTACCATACTTTTATCGACAGCTGTCAATGATAAATTTTCTTTTGTTGTACAAATACTATTCGTAAACAAAGCTGGGGACAATGAACGAGCACGATCAATCGGTTTGGCGGTCAAATACAAGGTGTCACCAACTCTTGTATTTGTGTTTTCTTTTGAATTTTCTTCCGCATTCACAAACACATATGCATTTCTGCCGTTTATGCTAAGCCTGCGCTTACTATGATTAGCATTTGTGAAACTCATAAAGATTATTCTCTGTTTATTTTTTTGAACGAAAAAAAAAAGAATTTTAATTGGCACTTCCAATATTATATTTTATGATTTGTATTTAATCAAAAAACCTTGTTTTTTAAATTTAATATCGCGTCCATTCGCGTTAATGCTATATATATTATTTTTTATATTTATTTTGTTTGTATCCGTCAATATCACTTAAAAAAAATTAAATATTTGCGGAGATTGGAAAAAAACACGTCCGTTTAGCTCAACTATGACTGTGTTCTGTGCATGATTTTCATAAATCAAAAGCACATATCATCACACTTGGGTGATAAATGAAAACAGGCATTTATCTTTCTTCAAATTTATTAGTGTGGATTTTGTTTACCATCTATTCGACAAGGTAAAGTGCACGTTATAAATAAATAAATATAACTTATAAAAAATCTGAAGACCCTATGGTTAATATGATTCGTGCTTTGGCTTACGAGTCATCGGGAACCATTTATTTTAAAACAGACATTAAAGATCTTTTAACGCGATTTCTCTTTTTAATTTTTTATATGTCGTTTTGAAGCGTACATTATAGTGTAAACAACAAACCTTTTTTTTGGCTTCGAAAATGTCGAATTTTGTGCCAATAAACCGTCATATGCTTTACTTCTTTAATTTGATAAAATTAAAATTGCTCCCCGAAGCTTATGGTGAATGCGTCCCATCGGTTTCAATGTGCCAGAGATGTTTTGTGCGGTTCAGAAGTGGGGATTTTGACACGGAAGTCAAAGATCGCCCAGGCCAGCCAGAAAAGTTTGAAGACCAAGAATTTGTCATGAAGATTGTTATCAAACTCAACAAGAGCTTGCCAAATTTTTGGGAGCTTCTCAATCCATTGGGTACCATACGCATTGAAGCTGAGAGACCTTGAAAGACGATTTTGTAATGTTCTGTATGTCCTATCTATTATGAGCTACTGAAATCTCACAGGGAACCTGTACCGAACTCAACATATTCGTTTAAAGAGAGCATTGGTTGAAAAACGCCCAGAATATGCGGAAGACATGAAATAGATTTGTTGTTGTATTTATTTTCCTGATTCATGGAAACTATTTTATTTAATACTAGCTATTAACCTGCTACTTCGTTAGCTAATCGACCAAAGTTTAATGTAAGTGAGAAAATTCAAGTTGTTAAATCACGGATTTGGAAATTAGCTTGCTCTAACAAATATTTTTACATATTTTATTTTTTATTACTTTTCAATATACTGTCGGTATAAATGCACATGGTTTATGCTACACCTGCCTTTTACGGAAGAATGTTTATTACAAAATATATATATATCTTATAAGTAACTTAAAATATGTCTACGTAGACTTCATAATGGACAATTTTAATTATATTCATTGTTAAAAATCTTAAGCCTATTCTTATGAACTATTTGCTGTTTTTAATTTTTCATATCTATTATTGTTACATTATTTCTTAAATCTATATTTTTAATTTCATAAGGTCCTTTATATTGTGGATCTAATTTATGACCTGCTTAATTTTTAACTAAAACTAAATCTCTTATTTTAAATGTATAGTCTAATAGTGTTTTCACACCTAAAGTTAAAACCTGGTGTTAACGTTAAAACCATAATTAGCTGATTTAGCGTTCACACCATAAGTTTTCACAAATTTGGTTTTAACATTTATTAGTCAAACTCTATGTTTTCCTCCCACATTTCAATAAAACCTGTTCGCTGTGTTCTGTTCAAAAGCTTATTTTTCTCTTGTATTCTTTTATTGTTGCTGTTGCGTTCATTATTTAATTTTTTTAAGTTTTACTCTTTGCTTTCTTCGTTTTTATATTTGTTTTGTTTTTTCTTACCAGCTGTTTTCAACATCTTCATGTTGGTAGCACTGCATTTAGTACATAGAAAACAAGGTTGTATTTCATTAAACCTACTTAAAACCAATTCAAAAAAGGTTTTAAAAAGGTTTTATCATAATAATTTTGTATGGTAAAACCAGGTTTTAATAATGGTTTTAACGATAAAACCAACTTTTGCATAAAAACCAATCAGTGTGAAAACACTATAACAATGCCTTATCATAATTTAATTTCTGTTTTAATTTCTAAGGTCCTCTTATGTGCTACTTCTAATCTATATCTAACTTCATTAGCATAATCTTCTACATTATATTAAGATGCTATTGATTGAACCTCATTAAATTGTTGAAACCCATTAGGAAGCTTACCAAAAACTAACTCATAAGGACAGTAGTCATGTACCGTAGATGGCGTACTATTAAAACAATAAGTGAAATACTTCAGCCATTCATCCCAATCGCTTTTGTCAACGGATATGTATGATCTTACATATTCGTTGAAGGTTCTATGACTTCTTTCCACAGTTCCTAGCGTCTAGTGATGATAAGCAGTTGAGGTAATATCCTCTATATTTAAAAGGTTACACAATTCATTAAGTACTGAGTTTTTGTACTCTGTACCCATGTCCGTAATTAACGTTTTCATCGGACCATAAGTAAGAATATATGTTCAAATATACCTTTCGCAACTGATTTTGCGCTTTTATCTTGTATAGGTATCGTTACAAGATATTTTGTCATGTCACATATTATTGTGACAGCACAAGAATTTTCGTTATATGATTTCGGTAGTGGACCTATAGTATCCACTATTACCGTATCAAATGGTTTAGTGGGTGTGTTTGTCAAAGTCAATGTCAATGGTTAGCCGACATACATACATACAGTGCCGGTCAAAATAATAGCACCACAGAACTTTAAAGCAATTAACATGGGAAATATTTGTATTTCCATAGTAATTTTAATGAAATAGATCGTTAATTAATCTCTATTTATTCAATGGGTAAAGTTTTCTTTTAGAAATATTCACCTTTCAATCAATTATATGGTATTTTTAAAAAATACCCATATTTTGTGCAGTCAAAATAATAGCACCATCGTAAGAAATTTTCGAAAAATATAGAATACTAGCTGAACCGGCAAACGTTGTCCTGCCATACAAATTATTTCTAGTGAATATTTTGGTTGCTAAATAAAAAAATAACGAATGTATTCTAAGTGAATTTGGCATTTTAGGTATTTTTGATATCAAATGAAGAGAAATACAAACTAAATTTGTTGCCGAAAAATATTAAAACAAATCTTAATGACCTAGTATGAAATATACTTTATGAACTCTTATCGTACCTACCAAAAATATATAAAAAATTTCATAAAAATAGGTAAATATTGATATTTGGATATTGCTCATAAAAAATACTAAAATCTTGGCTAAAAAATGCTTGGCTAAATAGCCAATATTTTAGGGTCGTTTGATAAAAATTTGTAAAATCAAAATCTGTATAGAGACACCCTAATGACCTAGCGATATGAAATGTACTTTACGACCTATTCTCATAGCTCCCAAATATACATACAAAATTTCATAAAAATCGGTTTAGCCGTTTCGGAGGAGTTCAAACACAAACATTATGACACGCGATTTTTATATATTAGATTTATGTTTTCGTTTTAAAAAATAGCCATAAAATTATAATTTGAATCTATTCATATCAAATTGAGTAAAATTAACAAAAAAAAAAAATATGTTCTAATTTTTTTAGTAACAAAATATTGATGTATGTGAGCTCTAGTTTAAAAATGTATGATTTCTGAACATAGAAATTAGCTGAATTCAGAATAAAAATATTTATAGATTTTTAGACATGGTATAAAAAAACATTGCGTTCAAATAAAAATACAAATTTTAGGTTGCGAAACGGCTTATCACAAAAATCTTGGCCCACCATTTCGAAAATCAGGCTTTTGTGTTTCATACGTTGGTCAAAAGTGACGACTAGTGTTGCAGTTATTCGCTGACCATTACGAGAACAAAGTTTAAATTATTTAAATCGTAGAAAAGTTTCACCAATAACAATATAACATAAAGGTAAAATTTCAAAAGTCGCATTACCATTCTTCAACATTCAAGTACCAAAATATTTTTGGGTCAAATATCAGGCTTCTATATAATGTCCTCTAATTTCGGATTTTAACCAAAATGTAAGATGAGATGAATAAAACACTCTAATTTTAAAATTATAGTTTGATCGTGGTTTTCCTACTATAACATTCGAAAAATATGTGGAATAAATAATTCAATATTATATGATCAAATGCTTGATAAAATCATTCTGATATAAATCAAAGAAATTATGACCTTAGGAAGGATCTATGGAATGATAAATTGACATAAATTTGGGTTTCAAGCGAAATGGTAAATGTCGTGGCACATGATGTTACATCCCCAAACAGAATTTAATTAAAAATAGATGGTCAAGAGTCACAAAAAGAGTAAAAGAGTAGAAGAGTAAAAGGAAACCAAAAACATTTAAGAATGTATTTTGGGGAATGAAAAAATATATTTGGCATACAAGTTCGATACAAAAATTGCGAAGTTTTAGAATCTTTATCGGTAATCCGTGGTCGGCCCCTTTTTTGCCAAAAAATACGAAAATAAAAAACAGCAATATTTTAATTTTAATAATAACGTTTTAAGAACGTTACAAACCATTATAATTGTTACTAAAATCAATTTTGTCCTGGTTAATTTTTGTTTATTATAATCGATTTCTATATTGGTGCAATTTTTTTCACTGATGAATTTATTAGGTATTTATATATTATGTAGTTTTTCTTTAAAATTCGCATCTAATTTTCAAAATTATTTTTAATGTTTTAAATTTTTTTTTTTTTACGTAATATTATTCATATAATGTTCATTTGGTAAAAGATCATTTTATGAACAAAAAATTTAAAATGATAAAAGATATAAAAACACAAAACGCGACGGACAAAACAAAAGCACCCCCTTATAAGATGTTTAAAAATTTGACTATGCTACTTCATATTTGCAATGTCAGTTAACGGGACTCACAACGGATGCATTTAAAAAGACTTTAAGATTTATACAGTTTACTGTGAAAAAATAATGGATGGCAAGGAGCAAGTACTCCAGTGAATTTAAAATTAAAGTTATTGAAAACTGGATGGCGGGCTTATGACAGCATGAATTGATTCTTATCACAGCATGAATTGATTCTGGTGTTCTGGAGGACAACCGCATAAAATCACACGTTATGATAATTACTTGATCAAAAGAGCAATGCAAAAATATCATACAGCATCAGTTTGTCTGTAAATAAATATATATTTTTTTAAAGTTACCTCTTATAGAAAGATTAACTAAAAAGTATTTGTTTATCAAGAGTAAATATATTAACAATCGAAAGTAATACATAATGGAAATTTAAAACTTTGTTTTTATAAGAAAAAATATAGTATGAAACATACATACATACATACATACATACATACACACATACATACATACATACATACATACATACATACATACATACATACATACATACATACATACATACATACATACATACATACATACATACATACATACATACATACATACATACATACATACATACATACATACATACATACATACATACATACATACATACATACATACATACATACATACATACATACATACATACATACATACATACATACATACATACATACATACATACATACATACATACATACATACATACATACATACATACATACATACATACATACATACATACATACATACATACATACATACATACATACATACATACATACATACATACATACATACATACATACATACATACATACATACATACATACATACATACATACATACATACATACATACATACATACATACATACATACATACATACATACATACATACATACATACATACATACATACATACATACATACATACATACATACATACATACATACATACATACATACATACATACATACATACGGCTGAAGCGATTTTATTGAAATTTCGAACATAGATAGATTGTTGTTAAGAAGCATCAATAGGCTATAAGTTTTTTCACTACTTAGACTATAAAGGGATAAAATGGGGAAAACGGAAAAAATTTGTACATTTGGTTTTTAAACATTGAATATTTATTCAAAACGAAAACATGTTTAATTTAGCTCACTATAGTCACAAAAATATGTATTTGGAAAGTACCTTTTCAAAAGTGTACCTTCAGGGGGGTAAGAACGGGTAAAATTAAGAATTTTGTGTTTATTCATATTGATGTCTGTTTATTTGTACTTTATAGAAGGCTAAACCACTGGTCCTATCCTGTTGAAATTTACCATATATTCCAGTATATTTGAAACGATCAATAAACTATTTTTTATTTTGAAGTTTTAAGTGGGCGTGGCACCTCCTAACAAAGTTAATAGTTATTATGGAATATCTGGTAATCTATCATTGTGAAAGTCGCCAAACTTCGCGAGATTTTCTTCGATACCATTGTGCACTGGTTGCCTCAAAATTGGCGAGATTGTATAAATGGGCGTGGCACCACACATACAAAGTAAATAGATATTTTCAAATATCAGCAGAACGATAATTGTGACAATATTCAAACTTTATAGGAATCGATTTCTTATCACTGTATGATGTTTAACTGAAAGCGGGACGGATCGGATCAGGGGGTGTGATACCACCCATACAAAGTAAATAATTATTTTCAAATATCTGGAGAGCTATAATTGTGGAAGTCTTCAAGCTTTATCCGAAGAGCACTCTTAGCATTTTACATGGGCAGTATTGAATTAGTGGGCATGGCACCTTCCATACAATGTAAATTGTTTATTTCTAATATATGAAGAACTATAATTGCAAACGTATTTTTAAACTTTGAACACATTAATATCTTATCACTATACGGAGTTTGGCTAAAAATGGGCGGGATTGTATTATTGGGCATGGCACCTATCAAACAATTTAAAAGTATTTAAACTGTGTATGACTGGGATAGGAACAGTGGGTATAGGCCCTTCCATACAAAGTACTTAATCAATTTTGAATATCTGGATAACTAAAATTGCAAGATTCTTCAAACTTTGTCCGAAACATCTTTTTATAATTTTACGTAATGTGTCTGTGACATACATGAAAAAAAAGAAATTCATAATTGGAATGAATTTTGTAATAAATGTTATTAATCGAACATGGATTTTTTCCAAACTTTGTTTATTCGGAACATGTTCATAAATATTATAAAATCGTACATGACGGAATTTTTTTGCTTCTTTTGCATAAATTTGTTGATATTTTATAACAAATTGAATGACAATTCCATTACATAATGGCTTAGTTCAAATATGTTTGTAAAATAGCCCTATAATGACCAAATATTCAAGATAAAGCAACCAAATCTGAAACGTAAAAAATATCATTAAACATAATTTACCATCCATTAACATTAAAGCATTTCATCTGTTTCAAAAAACGGAGTCAATTTCGCGCATATTTTTTCATTATGTAGCTGAAAATCATAAAAAATTAAAAATTTTCAATGGAAAATTTCAAACATAAATTTTAAGGAACATAAAAATATAAATGAAAATTGAAACATTTTTTTAAAGCTTTCTATATTTTATTTGAAAACAAAAAAGTATGAACAAAATCATACTATTTAAGAAATTATTTACAAATGTCATGAATTGAAATCAAATCATACTATTTATGTTGAAACTTTTTATACCCTTCACCTTCGTGAGAAGGGTATATATAAATTTGTCATTCCGTTTGTAATTTCCACAATATAATTTTCCGACCCTATAAAGTATATATATTCTGGATCCTTATAGATAGCGGAGTCGATTAAGACATGTCTGTCTGTGTGTCTGTCTGTCTGTCTGTCTGTCTGTCTGTCTGTCTGTCTGTCTGTCTGTCTGTCTGTCTGTCTGTCTGTCTGTCTGTCTGTCTGTCTGTCTGTCTGTCTGTCTGTCTGTCTGTCTGTCTGTCTGTCTGTCCGTCTGTCTGTTGAAATCAATTTTCTGAAGACACCAGATATCTTCGGGATCCAGGTCCACAAGTGGCTGAGATATAAGGAAAAAACCAGGACAACCTCGATTTTTTACCTATTTTTTTACCTATATCTGGATTACTAAGTCATTAATATAGACAATATGGATACCTAATGATAGATATTTCAAAGACCTATGCAACGACGTATATAAGACCATAGTAAGTTGGACTTACAATGGGTCAAAATCGGGAAACAATTTTTAACCAGATTTTTTTTTCACCAAAAGTTTTTTTCGCTAAATATTAAAAAAAAAAATTAAATTTAAAAAAAATGATAAAAAAATAAAAATAAAAACTTAAAAAAAAAAAATTCGAAAAATATTTTTTTTATTTATTTCGTTACCAGAGTTACATAGTTGGCTGAAAATGTTAGAGTTGTGCCGCTCTGAACTAAAACGCTCTTTTTTAATGATTCAGTTAAAAGGTTATACTACAACTACAAAACAATTACAAAAACAGGTAATTTCTTATTTTGTGATACACTAAAACATTGTGTCAATGTTGTTTTTGTAATTGAATTGTAGACGTAGTAAAACCTTATAACTGAATCACTAAAAAAGAGCGTTTTAGTTCAGAGCGGCACAATGTGGTGGGATCGGCTTTTCATATAAAAAAATAGTTCAAGGGACTTGCCCCAACCCATACAAAGTAAATATTTACTTTCGGTTATCTGGAGAACTCTAATAATGCAATTCTCAATACTTTAAATATTTTTTTTACTACGACAGGGGTAGCGAAGCGCACCGGGTCAAGCTAGTTATAAACTAAAAATTAGTGTTATTTATGGTGTGATCAATAAGTCCCGTTACTTTTTTTTGCATTCTATCGCTATTCTCTTTCAAATTTGCATATTAGTGCAGTAATATGTAGAATACGCTGGACACAATTTTAGCACATATAAGTATAATCACATTTTTTAAAGTTTTTTGTGGGTATACATTAGACTGTCCACTATTTGTATGGGGGAAAAAAAATGTCGGAATCTTGTTGGTCTTAACCCCACAAAACGATTCCCCTTTCCAGATATTGAGATAGCCGAAATTTAAGCTCGATTAAACGACGTTAACCCGTGCCGCTCGTCGCTCAAAGTTTGAAAAAATCAACATTTTTGGCCAAAAAGCTAACATAAGAAGCTATAACTCCAGAACGGTAAATAATAGAAACACGATTAGTATCTCAAAACAAAGCTAATATTGTTCTTCAAAATTTATTTTATATACATTATTCTTGTTACTTTAAGCCAAACAGAGTTACAACAGCTTTTGTCTCCAAAAACGTGACCTAGTCGCGGTAGGAGCATACTTCGTATATTTTGATATTATGTGAAAAATGTTGCTAGTAAGTACATATTTTTACATTTTATTGTTATTGAATCATAATGTACATAGATTTAGTATTTCAAAAAGATATAAAACACAAAAATTGGTTGAAAAATGTAAAAGTGTTAATTTGATTTTTTTTTTTATGTTATTCTAAATATCGGACCTTATACCATAAAATCCTGTAATTTTAGTAAATATGGTCGACAAATAAAGATTATTTCCATATGTTTCAATGTGAATTTCCAAATATTGCGAAATTTGACCTTTGACCTCCAAAGTTTACGCCTTAGGATTTCCCGATTTATATATAACTTCAGGGACATATTTTTTAATATCTGAGAAATAATATTCTGTAAATATTTTGGTTAAAATGTATAACAATAAAAAATTATGACATATTTTCTAAAATATTCCAAAAAAATGAGTTTTTTGCGAAATCCGCAGAATTCAAACCGCAGGTACACTTGAACTATAAGAGGTATTGACCTAATTTTTTCACTGTTTTGCTCCCTAATCTATTGACCATAAACCCCCCGGTGATATTTAAAAAATTAAAAAATATGTTTAACAAAGTTTAAAAAAAACTGAAAATGGTGTTTTCAAACTGTCGTCAAAAAAGAAAATTTTTTTTGATCATAGCTGAGAACAGATTCACGTTATATTTTAAGGAGAAAAACTTATATTTGAGCAAAAATAGGTATATTTTATGTAATAAAATAGTTTTATTCGTATAGTTTTCAAAATAAGTTAAATTTTTTTCCACATATCATAATCAAGTGCTCTGAGACACATTAATGGCCTGGGGAATTTTTAATAACTTTTACATTTCTCAACCAATTTTTGTGTTTTATATCTTTTTGAAATACTAAATCGATGTACATTATGATTCAATAACAATAAAATATAAAAATATTTACTTACTAGCAACATTTTTCACATAATATCAAAATATACGAAGTATGCTCCTACCGCGACTAGGTCACGTTTTTGGAGACAAAAGCTGTTGTAACTCTGTTTGGCTTAAAGTAACAAGAATAATGTATATAAAATAAATTTTGAAGAACAATATTAGCTTTGTTTTGAGATACTAATCGTGTTTCTATTATTTACCGTTCTGGAGTTATAGCTTCTTATGTTAGCTTTTTGGCCAAAAATTTTGATTTTTTCAAACTTTGAGCGACGAGCGGCACGGGTTAACGTCGTTTAATCGAGCTTAAATTTCGGCTATCTCAATATCTGGAAAGGGGAATCGTTTTGTGGGGTTAAGACCAACAAGATTCCAAAATCGATTTTTTGTGGACAGTCTAGTATACATATTAATTGGTAAGTTTAGGTATTATTTAATCAATGAATTTAAAGACAAATTGAATTAAAAGTGGTGTACAGGGGAACAACGAAAGATTATTCAGCAAATGAACTCGAGAGGAACAAGTATAAGTGAGATTGCTAATATTTTGGAATGCTCCAGGAAGATCGTTTATAATGCACTAAGACATATTCAGAAGTATAAAACATCTAAAAATGTCACACAGGCTCCTCGGCCCAGAAAAACTTCAGGTAAAGAGGACTCTTTAATATACAGAGCCTCTGTCGAAGATCCTTTTAAGAGCTCCACCGTAATGCAGGGAGAAATTTCAGGAAAATATGGTATCAACGTGTCCCGCAGAACGATAAGAAGAAGACTTAATGAAAATTTGCATTTCTCAGCAAAAACCACATGTTTCAAAAGAGAACATGGAACTAAATGGTTCAGCTGAATCTATGACTAATTAATTAATTAATTAATTAATAGATCAGATTACAATAGCATGTAATGAATGCATGATAAAGCGGAAAAAGTCTGCAAACAAGACACCAGTTTATTGGCGGAATAAGGAAATTTCTAACCTTCGAACGGAATGTCTACGTGCCAGAAGAAAATATACGAGAACACGTGCTAGAATGGACAATATTGTACACCAACAAACGTACAAGGATAAATGGCAATTAGTAGGAGTAAGACGAGATGCTTCCTTGATATATGTGACGAGGTCGAAAATAACCCTTGGGGTCTCGCTTATAAATTAGTAACCAAGAAACTTAAGAGCCTTGGTTCATCACCACCTAGAGAAGAGTCAGTTCTTATCAAAATAGTAGAGCATCTCTTTCCTAAACAGGGAATGTCTTCATGGGAACAGATTGTATCTACTGAAGTTTTCAACCCTCCTCATGTTGTGATCACCGTGTTAGAAGAAGCTATCTTAAAGTTCAAGGATAAAAAAGCTCCTGGTATGGATTGCATCCCAAACCCGGTACTTAAAGAAGCTGTTAAACTTTGTCCAGGACAATTTCTGAAAATGCTAAATACATGCTTGAGGTAGGGTATTTTCCCAACAATGTGGAAGAAACAAATGTTAGTCCTTTTGTCTAACGATAATAAGCCCCTATACGACGCCTCCTCCTATCGTCCTTTATGTATGATAGACACTTGTGGGAAACTGTTGGAAAGCATAATCTGTAAAAGATTAGAATGCTGCATGTAAGCTACCGGTGGTTTATCAGAGAATCCGTTCGGTTTCAGAAAGGCAAGATCTACAGTTGACACTATTAAGGCCATTGAAGGAAAGAGCAGGAAAAACCTCAAGAAAGAGTATTGTGTAGTTGTAACCCTGGACGTTAAGAACGCCTTTAATACGGGAAATTGGGAACATATAGTTACTGCTTTAACTCGATTGGATATTCCAAGATACCTAGTGGCAATCATTGAGGACTATTTCCGAAATACTGGTACTAGAAGACATGAGATCAGTACTAGGATCACTATTATGGAACGTGATGTACGAAGGAGTTCTGAGACTAAATCTACCAAAGAGGGTCAAGATAATTGGATTTGCAGATTACATTGCATTGCTGTGGAACCTATGGTGATTTTCTTAAGAAAAATATAAAATTTGAGTTAATGTAAAATTTTAACGGTTAAAGATAACATTACAAAATTTGGAACTAATATAGATCTAAATGTCCTTAAATCAAGGGTATTATAGTTTTTGACATTTTTTGTTTTAAAATACCGAAATTCCTAAACCGTTAGAAATGTGTTCCAAAAACTGATTTTTTTTAGAAAAGTGTCGACTGTGATGTTATTTACCGTGTGATAGTAAAAAACTTTGTGTTTAAGTAACATATAGGGTTACACAAATATGGAACATTTTCGTGAATTGGTGCTTTGCCTTTTGAGAATTTTTTACTCAAACCTAAAATTATTTTTTAAAATTGGCCAAGTTTGTATAGGCCTGGGGGGAGTTGTATCCGCTTTAGTGAGCCAAATTTTACTTTACAAGCCTTAGCAAAATTTGTTTCTACAAATGAAAAATGTAGGGACTTTTTTGGGAAAAAACGTAAAAAGTACGGCCATTTTTACATGTTCTAACTTTGGATATAAGTAACTTTTTATAGGGACAAGATAACTGTTAGCAAGTTATTCCTATTTTATTTAGAATTTTATCACCAATATAGCTGATACTTTAAGAATAAATTTCGACAATCCGTTGGCCCGTCATCTCTAAAAAACAATAAAAAGATCGAGCAAAATTAAAAAAAATAAATCAAAAAACCTAAATCTTCATCTAATAGAGATAACCTACATATCGAGCCCTTTGCGCCAAATTATCGTAAGCGACATTTTCAAAATTTTTTTTTTTTATTGCAGAAATTAAAATTTTATGGGCCGACTGATGTTTTAGACTTCTAAGAATACCAAAATTGTTAATAACTTTAAAAATATAGGGTGTAAGATTTTATCGTAAGTCATTTTACAGTAAAGGAATTTTATTGTAAGCGACACACAGTGGTATAAAAAAAAATGTGAATCCGTAACTTCTTAACTGTTAATCCGGTTTGAATGAAATTTCACTTTGGCGAAGAGGAAGTGTTGTTGAGTTTAAGTTTAAAATTTGGATCTAATGGGCTCACCAAGGGTCGGGCCAGAGGTCTCCAAAGTAGGACACCTCAGGTATGTTAACTTTTTAAAACGATTCTATTTCTGCGTTTATTTTGCGATTTGAAAAAAAATACACATTAGAATCTCCTTATCGAGCACTACAAAAAAACTCGTCGTAGCTATCAATTATCTCTCATAGCATAGGTGATATTCGCATTTGAAAATTAAATTTTCCATATTTTTAACCACCCTACTCCAGCGGAATCAAATATTTCCAGTTTGGACAAACAACAAATGTATATGTCAAACAACAAAAAGAATTGTTTAAAAATCCTGGCGATTTCCGTTATTTTTTGGAAAATAGTACTGTTTTTCTTTTGAAGTTGTCTAAGAAGATGTATAAAAGGAATTTGTACTTTTTGAAAAGCAACATCAAATATTTTAAAAACATAAATATTTAGATGTATTTTTATATTAATAAAAAATTTAAAACTTTTTTGCTAGGAAAAATTAAAAATTACATTCGGATTTTTTTACACTTGGTTGTAGTTTGTTAAAACTGCAGCTTTTGGGGAATTTTTTTTTTTTTTTTTCTTATTTTTGTTTTAACAAAAATTTTCCCAACCATAAAAAGGAAAAACAATTTGGGCACCTTCTGAATGGCCTTCACTCATTTCAAATTCGCGAACATCTACAAGTGTATTGTATTGAAACATAGTGATTTTATGAATTTATTCGGATTTATTCCTATTAATATTAAAATAAAATTTAATAGTCTGAGATCTGTCGGTTTCGAGAAACAGAGATTTAGAGCTCAATTTAAGTATGGATACAGCGATAATAGTAGAGTAGAAAAATTTTATATAAACCAAATTATGCGTTCGGTAAAGAATTCAGTTATCGTTGAGAATGAACCAGAACTTCTTTATCCAAAACAACTAAACATTTCAATGCAAATATTTAGAGACTTAAGAAATTTGTGTGAAAAGGAAATAATCCCTCAAAGATATCACCAGGAGTATATCAGTATAAAATGTGATGATAAAGCTAAGGACACCCTGGCAGAAAGCGACGAAGATGCTAATAGATACTAAAATTTCATAAATTTATAAATCTAAGTATACATTTAACTACTTACTTGAAACACTAATTTAATTTGTTTTATATTTTCTGAATTCAATAATAATTAATAAAAAATGTAAATAAACACATAGAATACATAAATATGTATTGATTAACAGTCTTATGCAAAAAAACTTACAACATGCTTACTAACCGTTGTTAAGCTAAATTCCATAAAAGTATATCCAAAAACGAAGATTAGCTTAAAACACCTGTAGTTAACCATTGTTAAATATATGAAATTTAATAATGGTTCAACCCTACTTTAAACCTATTTTAAGGTATTCTTTTTACATTTTATCTGGAAAAAAGGGAATTTTAAATACAATTTTTTATAAATTTGCAATAATAGACGATACTATTGCAATTGACAAACGTAATTTTAACTTCGCTCGGTAATATGTTTCAATATAATAATATATGATTTTGTTTCAAATTCCTCCGGCAGTGAGCTATATGAGGTTCGCAAGTGAGTTTGATTGCCATTTTTGTCATTTTCTTTTAACCTGTAACGAAATGTAGTAATAAAATGTGATTACATTGTGGAAGGAGGTCCACACAATCTAATATACCCATTCCGGAATTAAAATTATGTGTTTCTTTATAGAAATTCATTAAATTTTGTTAAAAATTAACAAAATGACAATAAAAATAAATTAATAAAACAAATCATAAAACAGTGATGGATGTTTATTTTATCACAGAATATTCGTCATTCGAATACTTTTAATAATAATTGAAATAAAATATATAAAAACGTTTGTATATTAATACATTTTAGCTTAATATAAATTTACTAGAATCAGTTATACATTTTTTATCTAAAAATTAGTTTTTATCTTCCAAAAAGGTATTAATAATAAAAAAAAAAAAAAGAGAATTAACGAATATTTTATCCTAATTGCAAGCAACACTAACAACGAAAAAAGGGAAATAACTGAGAAGCATTGCCAGATTAGACAAAAAACAGTACATTAATTATTGTGGCTTTAACAAACGTTTATGAATACAATACATTTATTAAAGGTTTATAAGGCTAAAGTGCTTGTTAACAAATTTGTGTTTTAAATCTACAATAAGGTTTTATTATGAATTAGACCGTAAAACTTTTTTATCCCTTTAAATTGAAATAAACAAAAAAATATAAATATCGTAAGCGACAAGTTTTGTCCATAAAAGTAGCTTAATATAAAAAAATATATCGTAAACGCCATAATTAATGCACAATGTAAACAAACTATAATTTTTTTGCTGCCGGTAACTAGCTTGAACGTAATTATAATATATCGTATGAAAACATTTTAAATTCTATTTATAAATTTCAAAAAAATCAAAAAAAAACCTTCTCCTGTAAAATTTGTGATTTGTCGCTTACGATAATTGTATTTTTTGTAGACCTTCTTAAGCACTATTTATATTTTAAATTTCAGCTCATTTGGATCATAAATGGATTTTTGGCGATTTTTTTAAAAATTTTGAGACCCGAGTTGACCAACTTTGAGGGGCCATGCATTGGCCTCCATAAGCGCTAGGGCAGAACATATGCAAATCAACTCAAAATCAAAATGTAACAATATCTCCAATAGTTCCCGAGATACCGAATTATTTCCAGATTTTTTGTGTATGCTTGCTAGTTGTTGTTTTGAGTATGAGCATTGTTGTTGTTTGAGCAGTGGTTTGAGCCTAGTCTTATCTTGAGAACTCATATGCTCTTTTAAGGACTGAGATCGTAAAATTCTTAAAACTTTTTTTTTTAACCCAAGTATTATTTGTTTTTTTTTATCAAGTTACCTTAGTAAAGCATGTCAGTTATTATGTTTAATGGCAATTATGTTCATTTGTTGTTAATCTGATTACAATAAGTGGCCAGAAAAAAGTGCGTACTAAAATTATTAAATATTTTCAACAAAACCCAACTTAGTCCTACAAAAAGTTAGCCAAACAATCAAACTGTTTCCAATGTTATTAAACAGTACCGAGGGAAAACTTTTCCGTTGATATAAAACCTGGTTCAGGTAGAAGTAATGGTCCACATGATGTTTCTAAAGACAAACAAATAGAAAGCATTTTCAAAGAGCTCCCAACACCTCCGGTAGGAAAGCAGCCCGGTAAGGTCAGTACTCGGACTATTTGGTACGAAAAGTTAAAGCCAATGCAGGTTTAAAAGCATACAAGGCTCAAAAAGTTCCTGACAGGAACTCTGCTAAAAATTTAGAGTCCAAACACAGAGCACGGAAATTGAAGTCAAATTTTATACAAAAACTATACCTGCTGCATAATGGATGACAAAATATACGTATAGAAAATTTTTTTATGTTGCAGATGCTTGAAGGAATGTTGAAGAAAAGTTTAGGACCCAAAAAGTTCTTGGTATGACTGCAAAAAAGCCATACATTTGTTACAAAGGGTTCTATAAATACCGAAATTTACATCAAGGAATGTTTACAAAAAAGGATGTTTCCATTCATAAGACTTCATAATTTGTCCACTTATTTTTGTCCTGATTTGGGATCTGTCACTATGGTAAGAAGGTTTTGAGTGGTACAAAAACAATAATGTGGTATTTGTACCAAGAGAGGCAATTCCTTCAAACTGCCTGGAGCTGCGTCCAGTGGAGAGATATTGGGCTCTTGTTAAAAGAGAATTCAAGAGCACAAAAAAGGTGTCCAAAAGTGTGGTAGATTTTAAACGGAGGTGGACAACCTGTTCGAACAAAGTGACAGAAAGCACTATAAAAACGTTAATGGAATGGTTTTCGAAAAAGGTTCAAAATTTCATCATTAATGACTTGAACTATAAAAATAATGTTTTTGTAAATTGTAATAATAATTTCAATCAAATAAAAAAAGATTCAAAACTGTAAGTTTAGTGGTTTCATTTTTATTAACATATATGTTTGTTAACAATTTTTCAATCTCAGTCCTTAATATAAACTGTTTTAATTTATAACCTGGCGTTTACACATGCAAGTAACAGTTCGAAAAACTCAACACATTCATACTTTTGCACTAACACAATCATTCATGCATGTGTAAATTTACACACGCATGTATGATTGTGTTAGTGTAAAAGTATCTATGTGTCGTGTTTTTCGAACTGTTACTTGCATGTCTAAAGGCTAGGTAACAGAAGAAGAATAATAAAGACAAACAAAAATAAACACTTGTTAATTTTTTTGCAATTATGATATTTTGATTTTAGATATTTTATTGTTATTATGAATTTTCTTCTTTGATACACTAATTAGCACGTTATGTTTTTAATTATAGGCGTTCATGCGCAAGTAACTTTGTTTTTTTTTTCGTAAATAAATAAAAACATCTACGAATTAAATCGGAGCGGATTTAAAACACGTCTTTCTCTCATGAGATTTACAATAACAACGTGTGTCCAAGTGGTAAGCAATTGTGTAAGCTCCATAGCACTAACCATGTCTATTACAAAAGTCATGGAATTTGTATGATGAATTCCACATGTATTTATTTTATTCTGTTTTAATCTTAGCCTTTGTTTTCTTGCTCATTTATTTATATTTGATCATCCCATATGTCCTTTTTCTCTTTATTCAATCCTTGACTCGCCCAGATACTATACACAAACTCTTATGTTCTTAGGTTGCGAAAAGAAATTTATAAAACTGTTTACCCGACGTTTTTGTCTCTACTGTTTGCTATGTGCCCACTTCCAATTTTTGCGGCAAAAATTCAAATGTTCAAACTTTACGGTTTAATACCTAACACTTCAGCGACATAAATGCCAACAATTTATTCCAGTTGACTATGCAGTTTATATATAAACAGATGTGAAGTTTACTTTTTTTAAATGAAGTTTTCAAGCTGTTGAGTGGTAAAAATTTCAATAAAGAAAAACTGATTCTTTTAATAAATAGTTATAACAAAAATTTTACCAAATTTTACTAAATGTTTATAATATGTATGTGTTAAATTTATATATACCCTTCGTGAGAAGGGTATATATAAGTTTGTCATTCCGTTTGTAATTTCCACAATATAATTTTCCGACCCTATAAAGTATATATATGCTGGATCCTTATAGATAGGGGAGTCGATTTAGCCATGTACGTCTGTCTGTCTGTATGTCTGTTGAAATCAATTTTCTGAAGACCCCAGATACCTTCGGGATCCAAATCTTCAATAATTCTGTCAGACATGCTTTCGAGAAGTTTGCTATTTAAAATCAGCAAAATCCGTACATAAGAAAAGTGCTAAGAGAATATAGATTGAAATCTTTTTTGAAAATGTTTGATGGGGGGCTTACCAGAAAAGTGGGGGGGGGGTTATTGCCAACTTTTTTTTAAATGGTTATTTTCGCAACAGCAACGTTTTATACAAACAATTTTGAAAATAAAATCATTTTTTTTTTAAATAAACGTAGTGATATAGTCAAAGGGTTTAGTTTCCTCCTTTGTAACCGAAAAACTGGGATCGAATCTCGATTTTTATTTAAAAAAAATTAAATAAAAGTACACAATAATGTACTGAAATTTTGGCCCTTTTTCACGTTAGTAAGGGAATTTCAAATAGTTAGTGATTTAGTTTTTGAAGGATTTTAGGATTGTATGTTTTACTTTATAAGTTCGTTAATGTTAGATAATAAATGTCCAGTTTTACCCCCTCTTTGGGACCTTTTTTGTCCCCCGTGTAGAAATAATTTTCGAAAATGTTCCTATTAATTATCAGTAACACGTACGATTTGAAAAAACGATTTGATAAAAAGGTACCAAAGAATAATACAATTTTTAGGCCTAACGAATTCGAATTTTAAAAAGTACCAGACACTTGTCGGCTCTTTTTTGATTAAAGGCGAACACATTTAAAATATTATTTCTAGGTTTATTTGTTTTGAGATATAGAGGTACAGGTTTTACCCGTTGTTGCCCAAATTTATCCCCTTAACGATCGAATTTCCAAAAATCCATTCGTAGTAGATCTACGTTGTAAAAGGAACCCAATACCCGAATTTAAAGTTTCTAGCTTTATCGGTTTAGGCTAGGCGATGATGAATGAATCAGTCAGACACGTTACTCTTTTATATATGGGGCATTTCATGTCAAGTGAACCAACTTTTGAAATCGATGTATTCCGATTGGGATAAAATTTGCACCATGGTTAGTTCTATTGGATAGTAATTCAGACACAAATTTAACATTTTGGCCAAGCAGGTGTTTTTTCTCATCCATGTAACTAACTACCTATTCAATCTTTCGGAAAAAAAAATTTTTAAAAAACATAAATAAACAAATAATAATCAGCTGTGTTCGTAACATCGTCTTATTAAGTACACCTTGATCTAGACATTTATATTAATTAATGCAAAAATGTTAACTTGATTTTTCACAATGAGTAGCAAGTTTATAATTTCTACATTTTTCATTTGCGACAAAGTATTTATATTCTGGATCGTTATAGATAGCGAGAAAATCGGCTCACAAATGGTTGAGATATAGGGAAAAAACCGGGACACCTCGATTTTTGGCCTATTTTTTATCTATATCTGGATTTCTAAGTCATTAATATAGACATTATGGATATCTAATGATAGATATTTTAAAGTCCATTGCAACGATGTATATAAGGCTAAGGACCTACATTGAAGGTCAAAATCGGGAAAAATATTTTTTAACCCGAATTTTTTTTTAACAAGAAGGGTATATAAGATTCGGCACAGCCGAATATAGCTCTGTTAACTGTTTTTTTTTTTTATTTTAAAGTAAAATTATAAATTTGATTAGACGTTTCTCCAAATAATTAATGATAAGTCAAAAAAGGTTAGTCCGATATTATTAAAATAAGCTTAGGAAAATTGGAAGATGTATAACCTTTAATCAGTTTATATATTGCGCTTCAATCGGTTCAATAGTTTCGGAGTTATAATAACAAATTGAATAAAAAAAATATATTTTTTAAGTGAAAATAGCAAAAAAAAAAAAAAAAAGCATGTAGTAAGCAATAGTACCAGATGTCACTTCGATGCAATAATACAATTGCGTTCATAAAAAACCCAGAGCCACACTACGACGAATACGTAAAAGTAAACAAATATCCGCATTAAATAATCGGTGCATAGTAAAAAATATATTTGGGGCCAGGGCATCAATATGTCTATCAAAATTAGTTTCTTATCAATAATGACTCCCAAGCATCTCATATCATCCACAATATGCAATCTCCAACCATCAACATGTACATTAGGTATATAACTAATTTTGGCGAAATTTTTGGCATACCTCCACGTGATGACCAATGTTGTATAAGTAATGAAAATCATTTTTTTAGGTCATTTGGAATCAAATACATCACGCACCAACACCAATTTCTAAGATAAACCATTTTTTTTTCTCTGAAAAATTATATTAATAATTTCATTTTTTTTTTTTTTTTGCAAGTGTGTGCGATACTTCCCGTATTTAAAAATTATCTTTTAAAGTATGTCCGCAGTTATTATTAAAGTAAAATATATTGTATTTCTATAATTTTAGATTTTTTGGTAATTATTTGAACTTTTTATTTTATATACATAATTTGAATTTGGCTTCCCATATTCTATTTCTCATACATGGGCACACTGCATTATATTTCTAATGCATTAAGCATTGCAGTATTCAGTAAAATTTTACTGATTACTGAAAAAAAATTCAGTATTCAGTAAAACTTTACTGCTTACTGAAAACAAAATTCAGTATTAAGTAAATTTTTACTGAATACTGAAAAAAACAGTATCATTAAATTGAAGTCTATTATGCATTATCGGTAAAATCTTATGAATCACATGTTAGGATTTTGAGAATCATCACTATCAAGATCTGATAAATCACACATTTCTTATTTTACACTTGGAATTTAACACTTCAAATAGACTTTTGCATGTGATTTAAGAATATTTTTTTACTTTGTAAGTAATGTCTAAAAAATCTAAATTAACCCTTTCATGCACAAAATTAAACCGCTGAAATTTGTATAGCTATGAGTTCACTACACGCTTTATTCCGACGTACATATATTGATAATTTTTGATGAAAAATGAAAAAAGTGTTTATCTTTTTGGCAGGATGTGCTATGAAATTCTTAAAAATAATTTAGTTTTCCTTGAAAATAACCATTTACTGTATCTGTGAACTCAAAATTTCGATCTATATTGAAAATAATTTAAAGAAAATCTTGGAGCAGCGGTGACCGCATACGTGAAAATGTTAATAAACAAAAAGTGTAAGTAACTTTATTTGTTGTCAATTGGCCGAATTTTTTTTAAATATTTTGTTTAAAACGGAAAGGAAACTTATTTATATTTAAAAATAATTTACATAGAATCAGATAGCTGTGGGTAGAACAGTGGACTACAAGATTGACATCGCTGGTTTGAATCCTAGACGTGTTAATTATTTTTTATATTTTTTTTATTTTTAAAAAACAATTTTAAATTTAAAATATTTTATATTCTCAACAAAAACTTCACTCACTATCCTACAATCAGTCGTGACAATTTAGCACTTTTTGTACCAAAAGTAGTAATATGGGGATTTTCTTAAAGTTGCAACTTGCAAAAATAACAAGTTTCGTTTTAACCAATTTTAAAATTGTCTTCTCTTTTTTAAAAACACAAACCATAAAATAATATATCCATAGTAGCGTTACTGAGAGGGAAAAAACCTAAGTCTGTTGTCAAAAACCAGAGTTTAAAATTACTACTATATTAGTCAAAAAATTGCAAAATATTTCATAATTTTAAATGAAAACTGCAACAAATATTTAACAAAATAATATTTCCTCACATACATAATAAATATATAAATACTATTTACGAATTCCATGCGAAAGCTTCATGGTAGAAATATTAGTCTCAGTTTTTCCAAAAATATTTTGCTTTACAAAATATTTTACGTTGCAGCTAGAAGACAAAATGAAAATTTTTCATTTCTAAAACATTTGCTGCCCAAATATATTTATATTTTTGGTTAGCAAAAACAAATATATTGCTTGTGTATAATATACAAAAAATTTACTACAAAAACATCGAACATGCAAACAAATTGCAGCGTGAAAACCTAAATGTAGACTGCCAAACCATACGAAGTTGAAAAATGTAAAATACGAAATTGTGCGAAGTTAAAAATGTTTAAAGCGAATATGTGCATTTATAAAATATTTCCGCCACATATATGGAAATATTTTGCCGCATATAGTCACTGAGTAGAAAAATGTTAAAAAAACTATGAACAACTGAATTGTGTGTTAATAAAAAATTTAAGTGCAATAAAATAGAAGTTTTATTTTTAGAGGTATGTAATTGTATTATGAAAGATAGGAATGCAGTGAAAATATATTAAATAAGATTCTGGGCAAAGGATAGCGGACGATATTATTTTATTGAATTTTTTGATTAAATGATTTTTGTAATACGAATTCAAATGTATTCCTGCTGCTTATAATAGGAGTCCAGAAAAATTAGTAACATACAATTTTGTATGTAAAGTGGCTAAAAAAAGGATAGATAATGCAACAACAAAATGTAACAACAGACAAGCAAAACAGACAATAATAACCAAAAATAACAGGACCTACAAAAAAATAGTATGTTGCATAAAAATGCAATGTAGATAGATAGTTTACTTTTTCTGAATGAAATCTATCAAATTAAGTGTTTGTACACTCAAATGTATCATTTCGTAAAATTTGTAACAGGAGAACAAACAAATAAATAAGCAGCATAGAAAATAATTGTGCAAGAACAATTTGATGTGTAAGATATAAATGCAAAAAGGCATAGTCATGAGTACAACAGGAGCAAAAGGAAATTAACTGTATAAAACTGCTGTATGTGTGTACATGTGTTCTGTAACTGCATAATGCAACAACAATTTACGCAAAACCCATAAACAAACACACAAATAGGTTCAATGATGATTGTGAGTGTAGCAGGAGAAAAAAAGGATAAAGAGGAATGATAGAAATTTAAGTAAGGTCCAGAATATATAATTATGCAATGAAGAAAAATTTGTTGACTTGTATTCTGAGAGATCGACTTTGTGTTTTTAAATGCACATTCATATATATCCATTCGTAATATTTGTAACAGGAGAACAAAAAAACAAATAAGCAACAGAGAACAAATTATGCAACGAAGGCACAACAATTTTTTACATAGCCACGAGTGCAGCAGGAGAACAAGGAATACAAGAACAACTACTTATACACTCAAGTAATTGTGATATACAACTCTAGCTGCAAAAAGCAAAAACAAAGGAATTTCTAGAAATATGGAGGAGTAGAGTAGGAACTGTTGCAATTAATTGCATTTTGTTGTTTTTTTACTGTTAATGTAGAAAATCAACAACAACTTGTGCAATCTCAAATGCAACTGAGTATGATTGGGTGAGAGTTTGTAACAGGAGTAAAATAATAAAGTATAGAATGCTGAAAAAAATATAATTATACAATGAAGAACCTGTGGTATGTACCTACTTGTATTGTGAACGATAGGAATGCAGTCAAAGTACATTAAAGAAGGTTATGGGCAAAGGATAGCGGATGATATTATTATTGCATTGTTTGTATAGAACTGATTTTTGTTGAGTACCGTTACAGATAATTTTCTATTATGCATTTTGGTTTATTTTAAGCTCGAGGAATTTTTGTCATGTGCACTGAATTGTTGTTTTTTGTAAAGGATTTTTGTGCGTATTTGTTTTTTACTAAAATAAACGGTATTATTTTTTTTGGCGAATAGTTGTAATAAGGAATAGTTGTAAAAGGTTATGTAAATCTCAACTTTTCTAAGTTTATTTTAATAACATCGGACTAACCCTTTTTGAGTTATCATTAATTATATGCAGAAACATGTAACAATATTTATAATTTTATTTATAAACTAAAAAAAAAATGTTAGGTAGCAGTGGTGCATACATTTTTTATATATACATTTTTTTAGTTATTGTTGCATTTTATTATTTTGCATCGCAATTGGCAGGCATAATAAAAAATTATCTGTAACGGTACTCAACAAAAATCAGTTATCCTTTGCCCATAACCTTCTTTAATGTACTTTGACTGCATTCCTATCGTTCACAATACAAGTAGGTACATACCACAGGTTCTTCATTGTATAATTATATTTTTTTCAGCATTCTATACTTTATTATTTTACTCCTGTTACAAACTCTCACCCAATCATACTCAGTTGCATTTGAGATTGCACAAGTTTTTGTTGATTTTTTACATTAACAGTAAAAAAACAACAAAATGCAATTAATTGCAACAGTTCCTACTCTACTCCTCCATATTTCTAGAAATTCCTTTGTTTTTGCTTTTTGCAGCTAGAGGACACACATACAACAGTTGTATATCACAATTACTTGAGTGTATAAGTAGTTGTTCTTGTATTCCTTGTTCTCCTGCTGCACTCGTGGCTATGTAAAAAATTGTTGCGCCTTCGTTGCATAATTTGTTCTCTGTTGCTTATTTGTTTTTTTGTTCTCCTGTTACAAATATTACGAATGGATACATATGAATGTGCATTTAAAAACACAAAGTCGATCTTTCAGAATACAAGTCATACATAATTATGTATGTGCATATAGTAAAATTTTCTTCATTCATATTCCTCTTTGTTTTTTTTTTTTTGTCCTGCTACACTCACGATCATCATTGAACCTATTTATGTGTTTGTTTATGGTTTTTGCGTAAATTGTTGTTGCATTATGCATTTACAGACCACATGACACACATACAGCAGTTTTATTTTTTGATTTATATCTTATTTTCTATGCTGCTTATTTATTTGTTTGTTCTCCTGTTACAAATTTTACGAAAGGATACATTTGAGTGTACAAACACTTAATTTGATAGATTTCATTCAGAAAAAGTAATCTATCTATCTACATTGCATTTTTATGCAACATACTATTTTTTTGTAGATTTTTTATTACATTGTATTCATTGGCTGTTTTGCTTGTCTGTTGTTACATTTTGTTGTTGCATTATCTATCCTTTTTTAGCCACTTTACATACAAAATTGTATGTTACTAATTTTTCTGGACTCCTATTAGCAGCAGGAATACATTTGAATTCGTATTACAAAAATCATTTAATCAAAAAATTCAATAAAATAATATCGTCCGCTATCCTTTGCCCAGAATCTTATTTAATATATTTTCACTGCATTCCTATCTTTCATAATACAATTACATACCTCTAAATATAAAACTTCTATTTTATTGCACTTAAATTCTTTAATAACACACGATTCAATATAAATTTTTATTGTGTACACCCAAATCAACGCACACTTGTTGTTCATAGTTTTTTTCACATTTTTCTACTCAGTGACTATATGCGGCAAAATATTTCCATATATGTGGCTGAAATCTATATCTATATAAATATATAAATGTCTTTGTAAGTTTGTTTGTTTATTTGTTTGTTTGTTTGTTTGAGCATCACGCCTAAACGGCTGAATCAATTTTATTGAAATTTGGAAGCGTCAATAGGCTATAACTTTTTTCAATACTTGGACCAGAAAGGAGTAAACAGGGGGAAAACAGGTAAAATTGGTACCTTTAGTTCTTAAACAATAAATACTAAACGGCCGAAACGATTTTATTGAAATTTCCAACATAGACTACGACAGGGGTAGCGAAGCGCACCGGGTCAAGCTAGTATTTTATAAATGCACATATTCGCTTTAAACATTTTTAACTTCGCACAATTTCGTATTTTACATTTTTCAACTTCGTATGGTTTGGCAGTCTACATTTATCATCTTCCATATTTCCATTGTTTGAATTTTTTACTGCGCATATCGTTTGCAGTTTATTGTTTTCACGCTGCAATTTGTTTGCATATTTGATGTTTTTGTATATTTTTTGTATATTATACACAAGCAATATATTTGTTTTTGCTAACCAAAAATATAAATATATTTGGGCAGCAAATGTTTTAGAAATTAAAAATTTTAATTTTGTCTTCTAGCTGCAACGTAAAATATTTTGTAAGGCAAAATATTTTTGGAAAAACTGCTACAAATATTTTTACTATGAAGCTTGTGCATATATGGCATTGGTTTATAGTTTGTATATTTTCAGTATATGTGGACATTAATATGAAAACGATTCATATTTATTGCGTAGTCGGTAGTCAAATGTAAAAAACGTTTAACTAAATATTAAACCCTGTCAAAAACCTTAGTCGTGAGAATGTATTAGTACATAGTTTTGAGGTTGTATTGGTGTCTTTTTAATTTTCATCAGACACACAGAGTTCTATAAAAATGTTTAAATTTTAATTTATTTAAATTTGCTTCTATTTTCAATACCAAAAATTGAAACTCTGTTCTATAAAAAAAATTCTACCACAGATAAAATTAAGTGTTAAAAATTAATAAAAAATATTTTTTTCATTTAAGCAAAATTAACGTCTTTGCATTTAGTCGGAAAATCAAAGTTAAAAATTCAAGTATTTTGATGTGTTTAATTCTCTCACAAGTATGTTGAATTTACATATCACAAGTACGTGTAAAGAGAGTAATTATTATTACTCTCAGTAGCGCCTCTAGTTGTACCCTATGATACAAACCTCAAGTATACCTATTATTTTTTATGTCGAGGCCCTCGGTTCAAATCCAGTGGGCTACGACTTTATGTAAATATTTCTACTAATAATATATCTATTAAGAAGTGTTGACAATTTTTTCCGTAATGATTCTACTAACATGTTATAAAATTTTACCGGTAATTGCATAATGGATTTCAATTTACTGATACTGATTTTGTTCAGTATTCAGTAAAATTTTACTGATTACTGATTTTTTTCTTAAAATCTAAAAACAAATAAATTATAAATCAAAAAGACTATAATCCATCACCAAAATATAAATAATACAAGTTAAAATTGTGGTGTTAATTCAAAAAATACAAAAAAAAAAACAAACATAAAATCAAACTTAAATTAAAAACACAAGACAAAATCAAAAAAAGCAAAAAATAGAAAAATGAGTAAAGTTCTCTGCAACCAATGTAACAACGAAATCACAACAACATCATATGTGAAATGTTACAATTGTAACTCAAACTACCATTTCTCAACTTGCTCTTCGTTATCGGAAAGCACCTACTTGTCAATGTAAGGGGAGAGGAAAACTAGTTGCAAATGCCATGTTTGCAAACCCAACAAAAGAACACAAAACAACTTGTACCAATGCGTCGTTTTCGAAGACAATATTCTGCAAAAACAACTACGTCAAGACGATAACGCTAAAGAGAATGACAATGCAAAAAAATTCAAAGAGTCAATTTCTTTGAACTCTGTCAACTCCAATCTTTGCTCTGTACAATCGGATGTAAGTGAACTGAAGTCCAACATAAATTCCGACATGAAGGAGATAAAAACACAAATTGAGACGTTAGCTACGAGTGTCAATGCATTACACCTACAGATGAAAAATGATATTCAATCAGCGCTCTCAACAATTACAAGTACACTCTCAACCCTTGTATCGCAAGCAGTGATGCCGTTTGGTTACATTTATTACATTTTTCGTAGCTTTTCGACCCTCTACGTAACATGTATAATATTTTGGCTCAGAAATGTTTCTTGTTCTATATCGAATGCCATTACGATTTCTAAATGTTACTTTTTATGAAAAAATGTAACTTTTAAGGAGAAAAGTTGTAACTTTTTCCAAGCTACCCCTGGCAACACTGATCGCAAGTGAGTGATTTAAATGATAAAGACAAAGCCAGAGAAAAACAAATCAACACAATGGACACACGCATAAACAAACTTGAACAACAAATGATAGTCAAAAACATTGAGATTAAAAATATCCTAAACAACCAAATTTCAGCATTCGATGTAGTTAAAATAATTGCAAACTCACGAAATGTGGAAATTGATGAAGCCGATATCAATAAGGCCTATCGTCTTAAGAAACAAAATGATAAAATAGTTGTTGAATTCTCCTCTCTCAACAAAAAAAAAATTTAATTTATGAGCAAAATAGAGCGCCATAGGGTAGACGCACACATAATAAACAGTGGTGGCGACCAAAATAGCAGTATATATAAATGACCAGATGACTTTTAGCTATCTCCGACTACTATGGATTGCTAAAACCAAAGCTCACGAAGCAAATTGGAAGTACGTTTGGGTCCGAAATGGCAATATTTTTGCCCGCAAAAACGAAAATAGTCCCTCTTTCACTATTAATAATGCTACCGATATTGAATCAATAACATCCTCAATGTAAACAATATACATAGTTTTTTCTTTTTATAAATAAACACTTTAAACCAAAATATAAATATTTTTTACTCAAGTTTATAAAATGAATACAACTCAAAAACAAACATTAACACAATTCACAGAAATTGATAAAGAACTCATAAGTTATCCCATATCATTAATTTTTATGAACATTCGATCACTCCGTCTTAATTTTGCATCATTTCTTGTGAGCATAAGCCAAATAATAAATAAAATCAAATTCATAATTCTAGTTGAAACCAACATAAACAACAACGAAAACAACTTTTATAATATTAAAGGGTTTAACTCTGTTTTCCTAAATAGAGAAGGTAAAGGTGGAGGCATTGCTCTTTTTATCAAGGAGAACATTAACTTTACACAACTCTCTTTAACCACAAATATTAAAGGGTTTAACTCTGTTTTCCTAAATAGAGAAGGTAAAGGTGGAGGCATTGCTCTTTTTATCAAGAAGAACATTAACTTTACACAACTCTCTTTAACCCCGCGAAAGGCATTGAGCTCTCAAATGAGCTCTCTTCTCTTTGTTTTCACACGTACGCAAGCACACACATTGTATAAAAAGTTAAAACCAATCAGTCTCGTATGAGCTTTGATGCAGGTTGGTCGTGTACGCTTTTATGCTTGTTTTTTTCAGCAATTGTTGTTGTTTTTATTTTGAAAAATACAAATCAAACTAGTCAGTCTCGTATGAGCTTTGATACAGGTAGGTTGTGTTGCGGGTTTTTGCTTGTTTTTTCAGCTATTGTTTTTGTTTTTCTCTCGGCTACAGTGAAAGAAATGGATGAGGAATCTTATGAATAACTTCACGTACACTTTTTATTCAACAAATACCACTTCAAACTTTTACATCCATTTCGCTCAGTGCATAGAGGGTAGCAGAGCGCAATAAATAACTCACACAATGACAAATTTACAAAGTTTGGTAGTATTAAAATGCCTATCGCTGCTTTAACCACAAATTCATTTGAACTCCTGCAAATTGATGTAACAATAAACAACAACATCACTTCCATTCTCTCTGTTTATCGTCTCCCTCACCTAAAAGTCAATGAATTCATAACCGAAATCGAAGCAATAATAAACAAAATAAACAATAAACAAGATATTATTATTGTAGGAGATATGAACATAGATATTAAAAAAGAAAATAACTCAACAACAACATATCTGGACATGATGTTGTCAAATGGTATGCAAGGTATGTTAAATGAGAACACACGTGAAGATATAAACAAAAAAACAAGTACTTGCATCGATCACAAGGCGAATTCATACAAGGTGGTGGCAGTTCTACAAAAACAACAATTGGTCTTAACAAATGTCAAAAAACAAAAATTAAAAATTAAACAAATATGTATTAAAACTTAATATAGTGTAGATATTTGAATAGTGAGGGCTTTACTTATTTATGTAAAAAATAAATATTTTATTATTAAGCTTGGAATATGTAGATATTTAAATATAAACAAAAGCTTTGACAACTGTTAGAACCAAAAAGCGAAAAAAAAGTTATCAGCTGATTGACTGACTCCACCTTGTATAAATTCGCCTTGCACACGCTGTAATAATTACAACAATATCAGATCATTACTCTCTCTTCTGCTCTGTAAATAAAGTAAACATTGTAAATAATCAGGGTACGGAAAAACACATTTCTCAGGGGTCGAGTTTAAACAATTTTTTGGTGAACACAAAGATAAACGAAACAAACTGGAATGAATTTTTAAATGAATCGCAAAATACAAATAACTTATACAATAAAATACACGAAAAATATTGTGAAATTTACAACAACCCTTGGATTAGTGAAGAATTAGTCAAATATTGTGATACTAGGAATAAACTTTATAAAATTGGCGAAATAATAAAACAAACATTTTGAACTAGAATATAAACAATTTAGAAATCAATTAAATAAAAGAATAATATACGCTAAAAATAATTACTATCGTCAATAGTTTATTGAACATAGAAATGATATTCGTGCTACATGGCAAATAATTAATGAAATTGTTGGTAAAAAATCAATTAACATTGATGAATTAATAATCAAAAACTTCAAAAACGATAATATAAATAATATTTTAAACAGCTTTGCGTTAAATTTTAACAATAATGTTAAAAAAATAATACATAATTGCAATATAAAAACATTAAACAGTGTAGAAACTACCCAACAAAATTCAATTTACCTTTCCCAAACTGATGAAAGTGAAATTTATAATATTCTAAAAACTCTAAACATCAAAAAAGGCGCAGGGGTTGATCAAATTAGACCAAAAGACTTAAAAAATAATGCTAGTGTAATCACACCAGTAATAACTAAACTAATAAATAGCAGCCTAAATAGCTCTATTGTGCCAAATGTTTTGAAAACATCTATAGTAAGGCCTATATTTAAAAGTGGAAGTAAAGACGATTAAAATAACTACCGACCTATATCCATTCTATCAGCTGTTGAAAAAGTATTAGAAGAAGTCGTTGTGCGAAGACTAACGCAATATCTTGTAAAATATAAAATAATAAACAAAAATCAATTTGGTTTCCAAAAAGGAAAAAGCATAAACAAATTACTGGCCAATTTTTTTTAATCACATAAACAGCTGTCTAAGCAAGAATTATCACTGCCTAGTTTTATTCATTGATTTCAGTAAGGCATTTGACACTTTATCGTACGAGAAGCTCATTCACATTCTAAGTAGAAATGGAATCCGTGGTACAACATTAGATTGGTTTAAAAATTACCTCGAATGCAGGTCTTATAGAATAAAAATCCGAAACAACCTAAGTGACAAAATATCATCCCAGTATGGAGTACCTCAAGGTTCAAAATTAGGGCCGATTTTATATATACTATATGCCAACGATATGCTGAAATCTCTGGAGGGAAGTACAAATTATGCGTACGCTGACGATACAGCAATTATTGTCGCCGACAAAAATATACAAACGGCAACAAACATAATGCAACATCAATTAGACATTGCTACAAAATGGTGTCATGACAATGGTCTGGTAATTAATGCTACAAAAACCAAATTAATGCACATAAAACCGCGTCACCTTGTAAGTTCTCCTATCATTATAACGTTTCATGATAAAGAATGTCTACACAAGAATACACAAACTCCTACTAATAATAACGAAGCATGCAAAACAAATATTGAAGTGGTCAATTTCTATAAATATTTGGGTGTATATGTTGACAGCAGTTTTAAATTGAAAATCCAAATAGATGATGTAAGAAAGAAGCTTCGTAAAGCAGCATACATATTAAACCATTTAAGTAATTGTGCAACATACAGTGTACTCAGGCAGGCATATTTCTCACTTGCTGAATCTTATATAAGGCATGGAATCTCTGCATGGGGAGGCGCCAAATATAGTAAGAATTTACAAAAAACACAAAACCAAATATTAAAAATACTGTGGAAGAATAAAGGGTGGATTAGCCGACCGTAATGTAACCTTAACGGAACGGAACAGCTGATCGTTTCTATTGTGTGTAAAGTAGTTAAAGCAGTTATAGTGACAAAATGTAACGTAACTGTAACGTCTGAACCTGTTAAAAACAGAATTTCTTTACGTTTCTACATGACATTTACTAATGGTGTTGTCAACTTTTTGATTTTAAGTCTTGTATAAAAAATACTTATTTTGCTCAGAACGCTTAAAAATACTTGCAGTGTTCTAAATACATAAATAAAAAACAAAACCTTTTAATGTAATGGTAATATTTATTTATTATACAAATTAATTCATACAAGCATTTATAAAATGTATACTAATAATCGGCGAAAGTATTTAAGTTTCAAAATATTAAATTAATATTTTGTATACACAAATTAACTATACTAAGGTTCATTATTACAACTTGCCTTTTTGTTCGAAATAGTAAAAGTTAACTTTAAGCAATATAAAAAGGTAACCTTAAAGTCAACTTTTACTATTACGAACATAAAGGCAAGTTATAATAATGGCCCTTAGTATAAAGTACAATACAATATTAATTAATTTTTAAGTTATCGGACCTTTAATAAATAAATAAATAAATAAATAAATAAATAAATAAATAAATAAATAAATAAATAAATAAATAAATAAATAAATAAATAAATAAATAAATAAATAAATAAATAAATAAATAAATAAATAAATAAATAAATAAATAAATAAATAAATAAATAAATAAATAAATAAATAAATAAATAAATAAATAAATAAATAAATAAATAAATAAATAAATAAATAAATAAATAAATAAATAAATAAATAAATAAATAAATAAATAAATAAATAAATAAATAAATAAATAAATAAATAAATAAATAAATAAATAAATAAATAAATAAATAAATAAATAAATAAATAAATAAATAAATAAATAAATAAATAAATAAATAAATAAATAAATAAATAAATAAATAAATAAATAAATAAATAAATAAATAAATAAATAAATAAATAAATAAATAAATAAATAAATAAATAAATAAATAAATAAATAAATAAATAAATAAATAAATAAATAAATAAATAAATAAATAAATAAATAAATAAATAAATAAATAAATAAATAAATAAATAAATAAATAAATAAATAAATAAATAAATAAATAAATAAATAAATAAATAAATAAATAAATAAATAAATAAATAAATAAATAATATTTATAATTGTCTCCTAATGGACAATGATGATGAATACATTATGTGTAAATAAATACGGTTTATATGTAAGTACTATTACCAAACAAAGTTTAATAATTTTTTTTTAAATCGCAGAAAAAAATTATGTAATCGCTTGAACAGTATTTAAAACAATAGTTTTGATAACACTTTTAAACAGCTGTTTACAATTTCAATCAGCGACAAGCGCGAAATATTAAAGAAAAACTTAAAATTAAACAAAACGTATTAAATTTGTCTTTATTAAAATGAACGAAGAACAATTGATTTTATTGGTACAGGCCAATGAAAGTTTATACAACAAATATAGTTCCGGCTATATTTTGTTTATGTCAAAAACATATGACACGTTTTTAATGTTCTATAATCGCACTTAAGTGTTACGTTAAGTCAACATTACGGTTACATTACATCAACGGTCTGCTTACCCAGCCTTAACAGAATCTCTACAGACATTTTTCAACAAAGAAACAACAATAACGCACCTAACAGTACAACTAACGACACAACAAAGAATGCAGTCCACAACAACCAACACATCAACAATGAGAACCACGTCCAAAACAACATCAACGTAAGCAACACAATAACAACACGCAACCTGAACACAAACAAAGTCAGTAGTCTTGCAAAGGATCTACATATTCTAAATATAAATAGTATCTACTGCTCAACATTAGCAAACGATTTTTTTGATGACAACAGATTCTTGAATGAAATTGATCATGTCTACATTACAAGACGCAGAACCGAACGACGATTTATGGTAGAACGCTTCCATAATGAGTATGGTAGAAATACTTTGGGCGTGACACTACCAACAATCCTCAACAAACTGCCCGTTAATATAATCAATACCAAAAATGCACATAATAGAAAAAAACTAGTTAAAAAATTTTTCATAAGTTCGCAATGAACATAATAATGTATATATATATATAGAATACTAGCTAATACCCGGTGCGCTTCGCTACCCCCTCGAAGTAAAATGCATATTAAGTAAAGGTTTAAAAAAAATATTTATTTAGTAATTAAAATATACATTGTTTCTTTAATATTATTTCTTATTCTATTTTTTTGATGTACAATATATTCAGTCTATATATACAATTTAAAAATAATAAATTAATGAACTATTTATTTCTTACTTCAAATTCCAAAATATTCATATTGATACTTAATATGAGGACTATATCTGTTATAGTTTTCCAGATATGCAGTTTTTTGTCAAAAATATTTCTATTGAAACTAAAATTACTTGTACAAAAATTGGAAACTCTAACTGATATAGTTTCCTTGATACGCAGATTTTAGTGTATACTACATATGGGAAGTGACACGCCCACGTTTGCTGGTCCGCCTATTTTTGGTCATTATATTCATATTGAAGCTAAAGTTACTTGTACAAAATTTGGAAACTGTAACATGTATACTTTCCCTGATATGCAGATTTTAGTATTTACTGCATATAAGAGGTGACTTGCCCACAATTGCTGGTCCGCTCATTTTCGTCCAAAATATTTCTACTGAAACTTAAATTACTTGTACAAAATTTGTAAACTCTATCTGTTATAGTTTCCTTCATACGCAGATTTTAGTATTTACTACATATGGGAGGTGCCACTCCCACTTTTGCTGGTCCACCTATTTTTGGCCAAAATATTCATATTGAAACTAAAGTAACTTGTACATAATTTGGAAACTCTAACATGTATAGTTTCCCTGATATGGAAATTTTAGTATTTAATTCATATAGGAGGCACCACTCCCTCTTTTGCTGGTCCGCCCATTTTAGTCCAAAATATTTCAAGTGAAACTAAAATTACTTGTAAAAAAATTGGAAACTATAGCTGTTTCCTTGGTACGCAGATTTTAGTATTTACTACATATGGGAGGTGACCCGCCCACGTTTGCTGGTCCACCCATTTTTGGCCAAAATATTCATGTTGAAACTAATGTAACTTGTGGAAAATTTGGAAACTCTAGCTTTTATAGTTTCCATGATATGCAAATTTTGGTATTTAATTCACATGGAAGGCACCACGCCCACTTTTGCAGGTCCACCCATTTTTGTCCAAAATATTTATATTAAATCTAAAGTTACTTGTTCTAAATTTGGGTATTTTAGCTGTTATAGTTTCTTAGAATTTCAGATTTTAGTATTTACTACGTATGGGGGGTGCCACATCCACTTTCGGTGGTCCACCCATTTTCGTTCAAAACATTCATATTGATACTAAAGTTACTTGTACAAAATTTGAGAACTCTAGCTCATATAGTTTACTTCACATTCAGATTTTAGTATTTACTTCATATAGAAGGTCCCACGCCCACTTTTGCTGTTCCGCCCATTTTTTTCATAACATTCATATTGAAACTAAAGTTACTTGTACAAAATTTGGGAACTCTTGGTGTTATAGTTTTCCTGACATTCAGATTTTAGTATTTACTTTATATGGGAGGTACCACGCCCACTTCAGTTGGTCCGCCCACTTTTTATCCAAAACATTTATATTGAAACTAAAGTTACTTGTACAAAAATTAGGAACTCTAGGTGTTATAGTTTTCCTGACATTCAGATTTTAGTATTTACTTATTATGGGAGGTGTCACGCCCACTATTTCTGGTCTGCCCATTTTTGTCCAAAATATTTATATTGAAACTAAAATTCCTTGTACAAAATTTGGGAACTCTAGCTGATATACTTTTTGAAATATACGCATTTTGTTTTTGACTTGAAATAGGAGGTAATGTTGTATAAATGGGCGTGGCACATCGCCCACGTAAAATTTCAACATAAAAAGTAGCCTATAGTTGCTTCCAGAGATACGGGAAGACATTGTAAAGATTTCATGAAAATCGGTTCAGCCGTTTAGCCGTCTATAAAGTCCAAACAAACAAACAAACAAATATACATACAAACACACATTGACTTTTATATATATAGATTACTTATAATATTTACTTACTTTATATAATTTTTTGAATTTTTAATTTATCCTAGACAGCAGGACAGCTTAATTCTAAACCCACTTAGAATTAAGAACAAATTTTGTATAAATTTTTAATTGTCAATAAAATGAATCGAAAAAATAAATAATAAATAAATTGTTCAACCCTTGAATAGAATAGTTGTGTGTCTTAACAGGTTATGGGCCCAGATTTAGCCATAACAAGATGGATATTTTAAAATCATCATTTACAAAGCTGAATGGCAGTAATTATAGCTTATGGAAATACAAGTTGGAGGTAATATTAAAACGTGAAAAGTTATGAAACTGCGTATACCACCAATAGCAACTACATTCGATTGGAATAAACAAAATGACGAAGCAACAGCAATCATTGGTTTATCGGTGGAAGATCCGCAACTGTTTTTAATTAAGAAAGCAAACTCAGCACATGAAGCTTGGAACATATTAAGAAGTCACCATGAAAAGGACACATTGGGATCCAGTGTTCGGTTGATGCGTCAGATATGTGGATTGCGTTTTTCCATGGAGCGCGATATTTCTGAACATATTATGGAAATTAAAGTTTTGTTTGAAAAACTGGAGGCTTTGGGAGAGCAATTTACGGAGCGGTGGCTTGTGGCAATGTTGTTGAGTAGTTTACCTTCTTCGTTTGATACGCTAGTTACAGCTTTAGAAGCACGTAAGTTGGATGAGCTAACTTTGAAAGTGGTTGAAAGCAGATTGGTTGAAGAATATCAACGTCAAACAAATTCTGCTATGAAATCTACTTCTCGTGATTGGCATAAACAAAAGGTATGTCATCATTGCAAGTTGAAAGGTCATATTATGAAAAATTGTTGGATCCTAAAGAAATCCAAATCAGAGAATGCGCAAAACGCGAATATAAGTGAATCCAATGAAAATTATATGTGTTTTGGGCTGAAGAATGGTAATTGCAGCTGGATTTTGGATTCAGGGGCAACATGTCATATAAGTACTCAAATTTCCGATTTTGTTTCGATCAATAAATCAGTAAAAGAGAATGTAACCATGGCAAGTGGTGAGATAACTACATCAAGCGGTAAAGGCATGTGCAAAATTGAAATGGTCAACAGCAAAAATCAAAAGCAAATTATAGACGTTAAACATGTTCTATTTATTCCGGGTTTTCATGGAACTTTACTGTCAGTGAGTAAAATAATAAAAAATGGATTTCGGGTAGTTTTCCACGAATCCTTCTGCAGTATTCACGACAAATCTGGTACGGAAATTGCAGTTGCAGACAACAGGTATGATTTATTTATTCTACGTACATATCACTCTGAAAAGGCAATGGCTGCTGAATGCAAGGAAGAGGAATGTCAACATTATTGGCACAGAATTTTTGGTCATAGAAATATAGATGATGTGAGAAAAATGCAAAATGAAAAGGCGGTAAGAGATTTTCATATTATTGATTGCGGTATTAAAAAGAAGTGTGAAGTTTGTATCAAAAGTGAAATGGTCAAAAGTCCGTTAAATGGTTCAAATTCAAAATCCAAGAAAGTTATGGACTTAGTTCACACTGACGTCTGTGGTCCAATGCAGACTCACACAGCCAGTGGTTTTCGTTATTTTCTCACATTTATAGACAGTTCCCTATAACCCACGACAAAATGGGGTTGCTGAAAGGAAAAATAGGTCCTTAGTTGAAATGGTCAGGTGCTTACTAACCGATGCTAACCTACCCAATTTTTTGTGGGGCGAAGCTATTCTAACAGCAAACTACTTACAAAATCGTTTAGTATCAAGCTCTATTCTAACTACTCCATATGAATTGTGGAAAAATAAGAAACCTGACATTGAACATTTAAAAATATTTGACTCAAAGGCATATGCTTTAATTCCTAAAGAAAAATTAGATAACAGATGTCAAGAATATACATTTGTGGGATACGACAGTCATTTAAAAGGTTATCGGTTACTTAATATAGCAACAAATAAAATTATAATTAGCAGAGATGTTAAGTTTATAGAAAATTCTGAGAAGAAAGACATTATTAAAAATAAGAATGATATAAAGGAGATATTAGTGGAAACACTTTGTTCAAAAGAAAAAAGGAATGTTAATGAAAATGAAGTACTTCAGGTTGAAGAAAGTGAAAATAATAGTACTACAAATGAAATTGTAATTTCTGACGACAATTCGTTTTGTAGTCTTGAAGATTGTGTTGAAACCCCTAATTCTGAATGTCCAGTTACAAATCCGACCGTAGAAACTATTGATAAGGAAAATAATGTTAGAAGATCTGCTAGAAGCAATAAAGGAAAGAAGCCAGACATATTAACATTACAAGCAAGTAATAATAAAATTGTAGAACCGAAAACATATAATCAGGCAATTCAATCTTCACAAAAGAATGAACGGCTACGTGCCATGGAAGATGAAATATATATGTTAAAGAAATCTGGCACTTGGAACATTGAAATTGCCGCTCCTAACGTTAATATAGTTAGTTGTTAATGGACGTATAAAATTAAACGTGATATTAATGATAATATAAAGCAGTATAAGGCACGTTTAGTAGCTAGAGGGTTTAGTCAGAAATATGGAACTGATTATAATGAAGTATTTGCCCCAGTCGTTCGACAAACAACTCTAAGAACAATGTTATCTGTTGCATGAGTTAACAAAATGATAGTTGTTCATATAGATGTTAAATCTGCATTTTTAAACGGTGTACTGGAAAATGTCATATATATGAAACAGCCACAGTTTTGAAGAAAAGAGTCCAAAACATGTTTGTAAATTAAATAAAAGTTTATACGGTCTAAAGCAAGCTGCTAATGTGTGGAACAAGACACTTCATAATGTGTTATAAAATGGTAGATTTAAACAAAATTCGGCAGATCCTTGTTTATATACAAAATATCTCGTCGAGGAAGGGAATACATACCTACTTATTTACGTCGATGATATTTTGGTAGCTGCCATAGATAAAAAGTCAATTGATGATATTGAAAACTTATTAAAGGAAAATTTTGAAATTAATAATCTTGGAGAAATTCGTCATTATCTAGGTTTAGAAGTTCTAAAAGATAAATATTTAAATTTTTGTATTCGACAGAACAATTATATCAAAAACCTAATTAAAGAATACGGTTTGGAAAATGCAAAAATATAAAAATTTCCACTTGATCCTGGTTATGGAAAATCATTATCTAAAAATTTAGCTTACAATGATGAATACAGAAAATTAAAAGGGTATTTATTATATATTAGAGTCAACACTGGACCTGATATCACTTCCAGTGTTTCAATTCTTGCTCAAAAGGTTTGTTGTCCAAATAAAGAAGATTGGAATGAAGTAAAACGTGTACTCCGATATTTAAAAGGAACCGCTGAATTATATCTAAAACTCAGCGATAATAAGTCAAACAACAATTGTCTAATAGGCTACGCAGATGCTAATTGGGCTGAAAATAATACCGATCGTAAATCTAATTCTGGATTTATTTTTCAGATTAATAATGGCAGTATTAGTTGGTGTTGTAAGAAGCAAAATTGTGTAGCTTTATCATCCACAGAGTCTGAGTTTATATCACTTTCTGAAACATGCAAAGAAGCTTTATGGTTACGCAACCTACTAAGAGACATGAACCAAAGCCAAAGTGAACCCACAGTTATATACGAGGACAATCAAAGTTGCTTACGCATAGTTGAAGATGGCCGATTTAGCTGCAGAACAAAACATATTGATACGAAGAAATATTTTGTTAAACAACATATCGATGATGGTCAAGTCAAATGCGTTTATTGCCCAAGTGAAAATCTGTTAGCTGATATACTCACCAAACCTCTTAATTCAACAAATCTAGAATGTCACAGAAACAATGCTGGTATACAAGTCGTTTGAGGAAGGGTGTTAACAATATATGTTATATTATATAGTTTTACAAACAACTTGTGTTATAAAATACCTTGTTAAATAATTTGTATTTAAGTCATTTTAGTTTTGTTAAATTTATTTTATTTTGTCAAATATTTTTCAATAAATTGTTCAACCCTTGAATAGAATAGTTGTGTGTCTTAACACAAAGTGCCCATCTATGCTATTTCCTAATAATAGTAAGTTAAATAGATGGAATTTACAATAGACCTTGACAATAAAGATTGTTGATGACGCCCTTGGATGGGTAGAAAATGCATTCCAATTTGCCAATTGTCTAAAAATTGTAGTATTCAGTGATATTCTTTGAATTATTACAGATTAATTATAATAAATGAACTTAAGCCTAATTAAAAATTTACTTTCAAATTATATTGTATTTCGAAATAATTGAAAATATTTATTGAAAAACTTTATTGCGTTTGATGCGTGAACTTTTTAACAACCGCAAAAAAATAATACCGTGGTTTTTCACATTTTTTAATGCTCTATTCGACTATACTATGCCAAGTTCCATATTCGCAAAAATTGTCAATAGTTATATCCCTAATGTACATATGGGCAATTCCATGTCATCGTACGTGACATTTGTACCCCTATAGAGTGGAATCGATTTTCCAAAAATAAGAGTATATGAAAAATATTTTTGTCTGTATGTTTCATTCAGAGGGTGCTATATTTTAAAAAAATAATAAGTTCTTTCGAAACATTGTTATCCAAAATATCGAGCGAAATAAGGGTATATCGTACGTGACATAAAACGGAAGTAATTTTGAGCTATATGTAGAAATATTCGAAGACTTGCGAATCGTGAGAGGCGTTTTTATTTCTTACACTAAACCAAATATTTTTCCTTTACAATCCGTCATATTTAAATAAAAACAATCATTGGATGATTTTATAATGAATAAAATTTAATATCGTACGTGACAGATTTTTCTCTTATTATAAAACAATATATATTCTGTAAATATATGTATGCAAAAACTAAAAAAATTAATAGAAAATATACATTCGGTTTCAATAAACAATTTTATAATAGCAAATAAACAACCAGAGTCAAATTCATTTCACACTATATGCTAATTGGGTGCTTAGTTTTAACCGCAATTTTAGCATAAAACATACCAATTAAATATAGTCAATTTAAACTATTATTTTTGCCAATAAAATGTTGTAATAAGCTTTAAATACTGACACATAGTAATATTTTAGTGTTTTCTCCTATTCAAATCATCTTGAAAAAATGTTTCAAGGGTTTTTGGGTTGTCAGTCGTGGTAGTCATTCTCGTGGAATTGACCATATGTATATCAAAAACATAATCATAGGGATTTCCAAAAAATATGCACTTTGTCTTCTCCAAGTTTATACTAAGGCATTCAAGATGAAAAATTACTAAGACAAAAATTCGTAACAGCTTCTAAAACATCCATGAATTGCCTATCATAGCTAAAAAGTAAATTTTCCAAAAATTATAGGAATAAACGAACATTTTTAGATTCATATCTCATATAAAAACTTTCTAATGACGTATACATTGATCAAATCGGATAAAAAAAAGTTTGGAGGCCCATATCTTAGGAACTATGGACCGGGACAAAAATCTATACCGTCATATTCAGCATACAAAGATCTACCGATTTGGTATCGATTCGGAGAGGCGCCCATAAACTGGTTTAGCCATTATTTTAAGAAAAATATACCATTCCAGCGATGAAATCAGTTTCAAAAACAAACATATGGGCAATTCCATATCATCGTACGTGACATTTGTACGCCTATAGAGTGGAATAGATTTTGCAAAAATAAGAGTATCTGAAAAATAATTTGGTCTTTATGTTCCATTCAGAGGGTACTATATTTAAAAATAATAAAAAGTTCTTTTGAAACATTGTTCTCTAAAATATCGAGCGAAATAAGGGTATATCGTACGCGACATAAAACGGAAGTCATTTTGAAGTATATGCAAAAATATGCGAAAATTTTCGAATCATGAGATGCGTTATGTTTTCTTTTAATTTCTTACACTAAACGAAACATTTTTCCTTTACAATCCGTCATATTTAAATAAAAACAATATTTAGATGGTTTTATAATAAATAAAATTTAATATCGTACGTGACATACCGTACGTGACAGATTTTTCTCTTATAATAAAACAATATATATTCTGTAAATATATGTATACAAAAACTAAAAAAATTAATAGAAAATATATATTCGGTTTCAATAAAACATTTTATAATAGCAAATAAACAGTCAGTGATTCGGCGTATATCCGTTCCAAAATAATAAAATGAAAACACAAGAATTAGTAAATTGTTAATTCAAAAATAAGGAGCAGAATATTCTTTCCTTTATTAAAAATCAAGATTTACCTGTTTTCAAATATAAGGCACGAAGTGCTATACAAGGCTTCCAAAAGACGAGTGAAGCATAAACTTATTTCTTAGTAGTTGGTGACAAACAATGTTTTAATATCGTTAACGGTTTACTCGTTGAAAATAGTTTTCCAACAATGGTGTAAACTAAAGTAGTAAACCACTAGGATTTACACTTAGCAAAATAATACCGCAAATAATAGATTTGTACTTAAACATTGCCGGCCACCTTGCAACACATAAGGGTGTTGTAATTAAATAATAAATAATTTGAGCCATTAAGGACTCCTGAGGAAATTAATTCGACGATTGAGCCATTAAGGACTCCTAATGAAATTACTTCGACGATTGAGCGATCAAAGAGATCGTTATTTAAATTAGCAGCGTCCATTTTCTAGTAAAAAGAAAGGTTAGTAAAAGTAAATTGATATAAGTGATAAATTAAGCATACAAAACAACAAGTTTGGTTATTGGTCGATTAATGACACCGTTTGATGTGCGTTGTGACGTTGTGACTATCAAACATAGGGCATAATGGTCGTGAATTTAGACATGCCTCGATTCTAGCCAGTATAGTAGATAATTCCTCAAATTGCAACAAAAGACTTATGTTTAAATTATTTTCCTCGGAAAGGGTGACCGTTGTTGAAAAAACATTGACAGACTCTTTTCGCGAAACATCAATAGGTCCCGTCATAACCCAACCAAATACAATTTTCTGAGCCATTAAATTTCCAATAACATTATTCCGAACTTCGCCAAGTATTAGATGCGGGTATAAATCGGCACCGAGTAAAATATCAACTGGCCTGCTTTGATAAAAATTACGATCTGCTAATTGCAAATACGGTAATTCACTTCTTATATCCGATGGACAATTAAATGAAGGCAAATTACAAGATATTGAAGGTAAAACGATAGCAGAAGTCTCCAAATCAATACTTCTGTCTAAAGGAGAACCAACGCGAATATTACAAATCTTTCTTGAAGTAGTAGAAGCTTCTTTATGAATACCGGAAATCGTTACATTCGTAGAATGTGACGGAAGTCGCAGTTGATTTCGCAAAAGTTCCGAAATGAAAGATGCTTCTGAAGCTGTGTCGATTAAGGCCCTTGCCGGATACGTGGTATCATTGCAAATAATGGAAAAGACTTGGCGATTTACATTAGATAGAGCGGCTGCAGAAGTAGTTTGCCTCTGTGATGTCAATTCAGTCGATCGAACAACTGGTATCGATGTAGTATTATAAACTGGGGACGATGGAGCAGAATTATTAGCTACCGTTTCACGATGAAGTAGGGAATGGTGTCTTTTTTTACAAATAAAACAACTATGTTCACTCTTACAATCTTTAACTTCATGTGTTCTCGCAAGACAATTAACGCAGCAATGAAACTTCTTAATTGTAGAAAATCTCTCAGAAACGGACATTCTTTTAAACTGACGACAAAAACGTAATAAATGGCCCTGGTTATTACATAAAATACAAGTATACGATGTACTTGTATTTAAAACATGAGCCTTTACCTTCCGTTCATTGCCTTTCGTGTCAGTTTCGGAACATGTCAGATCGCGAATGCAATCTAAAGTTTGAATTCTTTCGGTTAAAAACATGTCCAAATCTTTCCATAAAGATAAGGCAGTTTTATCCTTAATACTTTGTTCCCAAAGTGTAACTGTCTGAGAGAGTAGTCGCTGAATACAAATAAAAACTATAATTGGATCCCAATTCTGAGTGGAAATCTCATAAACTGACATAGCCGTTAAGAAGCCATTAATTCCGCGCTGTAACATTCTTAATGACGAACTAGTCTCTTTATCTACCGTATCCAAACCAAACAAATACTTCAAATGATTGTTAACTAACATTCGTGGATTTTCGTACACATCCCTTAAATTTTTCCACGCGATATCGAACCCTGCATTAGTTAACGGACATTTAGATACAAGCTCTCTTGCCTCATCATCAGTTCTTTGTACCAAATAACATAAACGTAGGCCATGAAAGATAATCACCACTGAAGATGTCCGTATCACACGGCGGAAGCGGTAAATTATGACAAACGTTATCAAATTACGATTCACTATTTTCGGCAGAGGAATCTTTTGGTTTCAACTTAGCCTCTAACTCATCAATCTTGATCTTCATTGCCTTTGAACACCGCGCAAAAATATTAAGAGTACTCTGATATTTACTTTCAGCCGCATTAATATCCTCTGGCTCCGCGTCATCAGACGATTCAAGATCATCCAAACACTTTTCGAAAGTAATCTTCACTTGTTCCCATAATAATTTCAGTTCACCATTTAAAACTTCTATATAGTAGACGTGAAGTTCCTCTTCGCGAATTGTACTAAAATTTGCCTCAAATTTAATAACAGCGTCTGAAGCGCGTATAAAACGTTCAAGAGGTGTCAATGGCATCTTCAAATTCTTAATTAAAATGTCAGTAAATAAGTGAACAAACACACAAACTATGAAACGATGTTTAAAATTTACAAAAAAATGCAAATTTATATAAACTTTGAGTAAAAAATCCTAATAGTCAAATCGACCGACCGTAGATTGACTGTCGATGTATTAGTAAAAGGAGGAAGAAGAAGAAATGAATATCACAAAGCAATTACCGACGCACGAAATAATATGAATAAAATTCAGCAAAATCACCGTAAAGTGGAATAATAAATTTTATTAGTTTTTTTTTTTTAACTGCGGGTAGTTATTTTGTATATTTAATTTACTTTGTAAATTTACGATAATTTTAATTATTAATTATGGCTGTCCGTCCATGTAAACAAAACTCAGCCTTGATTTAATGGTACCGATCGCAAATGTCAAAAAAGTACTGTATAAATATAATGCACACAAGGATGTATTTAATACACTTTATGATGAATCATTGCACAATAATGTAATTAATTCACAGTAATATTAAATTCCCTTTTTTTATTTTGACAATAACCAATGGTTGTTTTCTTTCTTTTTTTCAAACGCACACACACAAATTTATGTATGCTTATGAACTTTCTTTATTTTGAACACTATCACTTTATATCAATTTACTAACCTTATTTTTCAAAAGCTGGTTCTATAAAATCCAAATAAAAGGGCACAAAAATTCCTTGGCAAGGAGACTTCCTTTTTTTTGTTGGAGGATGGAATTCACTTATGTTTTATCCGGCTCGAAGGACCAATGATTCGGCGTATATCCGTTCCAAAATAATAAAATGAAAACACAAGAATTAGTAAATTGTTAATTCAAAAATAAGGAGCAGAATACTCTTTCCTTTATTAAAAATCAAGATTTACCTCTTTTCAAATATAAGGCACGAAGTGCTATATAAGGTTTCCAAAAGACGAGTGAAGCATAAACTTATTTCTAAGTAGTTGGTGACAATGTTTTAATACCGTTAACGGTTTACTCGTTGAAAATAGTTTTCCAACAATGGTGTAAACTAAAGTAGTAAACCACTAGGATTTACACTTAGCAAAATAATACCGCAAATAATAGATTTGTACTTAAACATTCAGAATCAAATTCATTTCACACTATATGCTAATTGGGTGCTTAGTTTTAAACACAATTTCAGCCTAAAACAAGCCAATTAAATTAAAAAAATTAAATATAGTGTTTAAACTATTATTTTTGCCAATAAAATGTTGTAATAAGCTCTAAATACTTACACATAGTAATATTTTAGTGTTTTTTCCTATTCAAATCATCTTGAAAAAAGTTTCAAGGGTTTTTGGGTTTTCAGTCGTGGTTGACATTCTCGTGGAATTGCCCATATTTCAAATTATTTAAAATATTTACCTCGACATATTTATATTCACAGAACAGACTGGTTTATTTCAGATGTAACAACTCCTTATTTAGCACATAATTCTGTATACTCCAGATGTAAAATACTTTCCTATGATGCAAAAACACGGAATTTGTACTCCTGTTTAGATTTTACGAGTATATCTTATAAATTTGGCATATTTTTTAAATAAAATTGTATCATTTGTCCCCAAACACATTGAAACTTGGGATCTATGTAAAATGTTTTGTAACTCAACGATGAGCAGCTTAAAAAACGCAAGTAAATTTTTGATAATTCGCTAAATTATTCTACTAGTTCTTGGTTTGTTATTGTTTTTATAATGCATAATATATTTATTATACGACTGTAAATTAACATAAGAAATAATTTAAATATGAAGATATTTACTTTCATATTAAACTTATAAAAAAAAATAAAGATTATATACAAATACATGTATATACATACATATTTCATTATACTTTCAAAGATCACATTTCACAATTATTAGCAATAATAGAAAATTGCTTTCAAATATGTAGGGAGTTTTGCTCGTGGTGGTGTCCCATTTAATTGTACAATATATTTTGGGAACTCTGCACTACATTTCACTAGTAATAACTTTTTATTGTTTAAAAACACAAATTACGTAGTTACTAAAAAACTAGTTTGTTAAGATGGTACCGCGATTATTTTGATGAATGCGAACAAATCAAGCAACAGAATATTTATTGTCACTGTTGATAATTGGAAAAATTTGTTATGGTGTGGTGAGTTTTTATTATTGTTGTATACATGCATGGTATCACAAATTATGCAGATATGAATCAGTTGATTTCAATAGAAAAATAACAAAAGAAAATGTCAAAATGGTTGTGTTTTGAAAAGAGGGACAAATATATTTCACACTCGTTCCCTATTGAAAATTGTATTTTTTCTCTCGCTCTGCAAATCACAACCATTGAAGACTTTTTTGACAACTGTCATTTGTTGCATATATGTAATAATCTTGGCATTATATACAAAAAATTACAAGGTAGTTTCCAAAGTATAACACAAGGCAAATTCATTCAAGGTGGTGGCAGTTCTTCAAAAACAACAATTGGTAATTTGTTAAGACCAATTGTTGTTTTTGTAGAACAAAAAAGTTAAACAAATCTATATATATAAAAATGGATGTTTGTATTTATGTGGGTATGTATGTTCCGAATGAACTCAAAAACGGCAGAACCGATTTTGATGAAATTTTCAGGGAATCTTCAGAATAGCCTAGCGGGTAACACTGTAGAGTCAGATTTTTGATTTTAGGTCTGTGGGCGTAGGGACGTGGCAAAATTAAATTTTTATATTTTGCCGCTAATGCCATCGATATATATAAAAAACGGCAGAACCGATTTTGATCGAATTTTCAGGGAATCTTCAGAATAGCTCAGCGGGTAACACTGTAAAGTCAGATTTTTGATATTCGGTCTGTGGGCGGAGGGGTGTGTAAAAATCAATTTTTTACATTATACCGTTAATGCCATCTATATATAAAAACAGATTTGTGTATGTACACCGCTAATGACATAAAAAAAAGATTATTGTATAATTGTTGATCGACCTTTTCTTCAATTCTCACAGATAGTTTATTTAGTTTCCTATATAAAGGCAATTTTATTTTCTAATTTAAAATTTTTAATGAAAAATGCTTTTGACATCAAAGTTTGAATGGGCCTACCCCCCAAGTTCAAGTTTTCCCAACAATTCTTTATATGCCATTCGATTCCTATGACTGTCCACTTATCGTGGCCGTTCCCAGATATGATGCCCATCATCTTGTATAAATTTGGTAATTTTTTTCTGTGTCTATCAAAGTTATTGCAATTTTTTTAATCATTAGTTTATTTTAAGGTTATGTCTTGGTTTGTTCATATGCAACAAACTTCATTTTAACAAACTAGTACAATAACAAATTTTAACTTTTATATTCACCACACCAAAATAAATAAATTGGAATGTACAACGTCAACAACAACAAAAACAATCAGCTGTTAACGTAAATTTTTTTTCGGTTTGCTTTGTTCACGGGCGTAATGAGTATTCAATACTTTAACATCACTAACAGTGTTGCCGTTTTGGTTATAAACAAAATTGGTTATTTTATATATTATATAATATATTTTTCATTTTGGTTACTTTTTCAACATTTTGTTATAGACAGATTTTTCAATATTTACGATCTCGTTGGGATCGTATAGAGTTTTCATAAACAAATTATATCTATTGTGATTGGCAAGCCTTTTGGAATAATATTAAAAGATTTGAGAACGATTAATTATTTTAACAGATATTTATGATTTAGGGAGGTAAATGTTAAAACCCAATATTGGTTTATTTACACAGTTGAATACACATTTTGGTGCCGGAAATTTCAAATAAGTTTTGTACGAGTACCCACGATACTATGTTAAACTTGTTCTTTCCAGTCAACTCGTTTTCGAAATATTGCGGTTTTTATATTCACATTACATGCCCTATTTTTTGGTGTTTTTCTTCTAAATTTTGGGTAATACATCTTAGAATATGATTTCTTTTTAGCAAGAAACTAGCCAACTAAAACATATGTTTCTTTTGAGTATAATAATTCTAGTGGATGTTTTGGAATATTTGTCTTATCTTTCAATAATGTTGAAATTTTACTCTTTTAGCTTTATCCTCAATAAAATGTTATAACGCATTAAAGTGAACATAGTTTTTAATTGAAATGAAAAATTAGTTAAAAATGTAATGAAATATATAGATAACTAGCTTGACCCTTTGCGCTGCGCTACCCCTGTCGTAGTAAAAAAATATATGTAAGGATTTTATAAAAAAATCGGATTTCTCCCAGTTTATCCCTTTCTGGTCCAAGTATTGAAAAAAGTTATAGCCTATTGACGCTTTCAAGTAAGGATCTATCTTCGTTCCAAATTTCAATAAAATCGGTTCAGCCGTTTAGGCGTGATGCTCAAACAAACAAACTTACAAAGACATTTATATATTTATATAGATGATCCGATAATCCTAAAAACATATTTTTTTTATAAAGTAATTTTTTAGGTAATTAGATCTTTTTTCTTAATTCACATTTAAATTTAACTACAGCAATAGAAAGTTGAATTATTTATACAGTGTTTTTGGAGAAAATATCTTAAAATTTCTTTCAAATTGATAATATCAGTTTATGCAACATTCAACCAATTAGAAAAAAATATAGAATAATCAAACAAATTAAGACCGCGATATTTTAAAAACAAGAGCTGCCCAAAAAAACTAAAGATAGTTTTGAAAATTAAATGTCCCATATATGTTTTATCACAAAGTCAGTTTTGTTACTTTGTGTTACAATCGATTCTTTAATTTTTAATATTTAGTTAACTAGGTTCAACCTTAGCTATTTGTTTAGATTTTATTAAAAATACTGTAATAAAAATTACAAGTATCGTATGTTACAGGCTACAATTTCAAACAAATTTCATTTTATTAATCGAAAATTTCATTAATAATTTTCTTGCTGTAACGCAAATAAGATAATTAAAATGAGAAAATGTGCAGCAAAACCACAGAAAAGTGTAATATTTGAAAAACTATGTCACTATTTGAAAATATATGTTCAAGTCAGGTATTTTAAGTAGAGGTTAGACCAAATAAAATACATTTAAAACAAGTAAGAGTGCTGTATTCGACTATGCCGAATCTTATATACCCTTCACCTTTGTTGTGGATGCATTAATTGCCCACTTTCAGCGTAAAATATATCAAGAAAACTTTTAAAAATTTTACATTTAATTGCTGACGAACTGATTATATTGTAGAAGTTACAAACGAAATGACAACCTTATATATATAACCCTTTCACGAAGGTGAAGGGTATAAAAACAACAACGCCAATCGAAACGAAACACCAAAAAAAAAAAACAAAATACCCAAAACAAAGCATGCAATAAATTGTCTTTTTTTGATGAAATTTTCAGAGGTTGTCTCGGAAATTTGCTCATATCTCCGTTATTTATGGACGGATTTGGCTGATTTTAAATAGGAAACTTCTCGAAAGCATGTCTGACAGAATTATTGAAGATTTGGATGCCGAAGATATCTGGGGTCTTCAGAAAATTGATTTCAACAGACAAACAAACAGACATGGCTTAATCGACTCCGATATTTATAATGATCCAGAATATGTATACTTTATAGAGTCGGACAATTATATTGTGGAACTTACAAACGGGATGACAAACATATATATACCCTTCCCATAAAGGTGAATAGTATACAAATTCAAAGATTTACATTGAGTAAAAATAATTATGTAAAATAGAAAAATAACAAAAAATGGCATGAAACCGGAAAAAAATATTTTTAATTAAAAATTATTTTGGTAGATTTTTCAGAATATACATATGTTGAATGAAATCTTGACATAAAATTTATCTTGAAGTATAAAAATCTTTGTAAGATGTATTAAGAAATAAAAATTTCATAATTCTGTTCATGTTTAAAAAAGTTAAAAACACGTTTCCAATAAATTTTTTTGGTTACTTTTTTAGCCTTTTGGTTATTTTTTTAAACAAACTTGGTTACAAATATTTTGAGGTTGTGGCAACACTGATCACTAAGTAGTTCCCTGCTCTGTCGTGTTTCTTCAAATATAAAATGCGCTACAATTTTGATAATATTTTGATATTTATAGTATTATGTGTTGGAATAGGAATCCGTGGAATTGTTTCCTTAAACTCTTATTCAGGAGCTTCAAATCCACCAATGTTTGGTGATTATGAGGCACAGAGGCATTGGCAAGAAATAACATATAATCTTCCAGCGAATCAGTGGTATTTGAACACTACTGACAACGATCTGCTTTATTGGGGAATTGATTACCCTCCTTTGACAGCATATCATAGTTTACTTGTTGGCACAATTGCTAATCGAATAAATACAAGTTACATTAGATTATTTCAATCCCGCGGCTTTGAATCTGTTGAACACAAAAGTTTTATGCGCTTTACAGTGCTGGTAGCAGATTTATTTATATATATTCCGGCTTCCGCGATAGTAATGATTTCGTTGAAAGCATATACATCAACAGAAAATATATTAACGTCACTCACAATACTAGTTTTATACCCCGGTCAAATACTAATTGATAATGGACACTTCCAGTATAACAATATATCTCTTGGATTATTTATTTTATCAGTTGCATGTATATTAAAAGATCGTCACAACTGGGCCAGCTTTTTTTTCTCATTATCTTTAAATTATAAGCATATGGAATTATATCATGCCTTGCCATTTTTTGTTTATCTCCTTAAGTCGTCGTTTTCAGAAAAATCGTAAGTAATAAAAAAGTAAACTATTCTTTTGTATTTTAATGTTGTGAAACTCGTTTATTTGTTACATAGCTGATAAATGAATTTCGAGTCGTCGGATTTTTCAAAATAGGTGTTTTTCCAAAAAATTAAATTGTGAAAATTTACGAATATTTGCTTTCACATAATGAAACCCTCGGAATTAATTTTTTAGCTATGGTTTCTTCGGCAAAGTTTCTTGTTATAACTATATATATCTGTGGTTATAACCCATAGAAGAATAATAATATATACCAAATATGAATTTGGTAATTCGAACCCTTTTAAATTTTTTTATTTTATTTTTTGTATCAGTCGCGATTGATCAGTGTAAGTGATCAGACGTAGTCAGTGCGCTTAATATTATTTTTCAGTTTAAAAAATTATAAGTTTCAAAAATTAAAACATAAAATATTTACCAAAAAGAATTACATTGCGTTTACGCATTGAAAAATAAACTCTTTTTTAAAAAGAACAAAAAATTAACAAATTTATTTGCTAACAAAAACAATTCAATACGAACTGCAAAAAACAAGTAAAAGCAATCTACATAGAATGACTTCTGAAAGTGATAGCAGTGAAGACAGTGTTATGAACTGGGAAGTGATGAATAGCAGTAAACGTAAGAAAACAACAATTAGCATAGACATGCAAAAGAATCCAAGACATGAAGAACCTAGTACTTCTAACTACAACAAATTTGTTGCACTTGATGAAGAAGCTGAAGACCAACCAGCAGATGAAAGAACCCCAAAACCACTTATCAGCTTAAGAATGAACGTGATTATAGAGTAGTTCTCAAGGGTCTTCACCATACAACATCTACTGCAGATATTAAAGCTGATCTCTTAACGTTGGGTCATCAAGTCAGATGCGTTACTAATGTAAGAAGCCGAATAACAAAACAACCATTACCAATGTTTTTCGTCGATTTGGATCCTTCCCCAGACAATAATAAAATAGAGCCTCAATGCAACCGTTGTCAAGAATATGGTCATACAAAATCGTACTGTATAAAACCATTTGTTTGTGTTAAATGCGGAATGGATCATCCAACCGCCGAATGCCAGAAATCTAAAGATGCATCACCCAAATGTGTCCATTGCCTGCAAAATCACACGGCTAACTATAAAGTATGCCAAGTGTATAAGTCGTTAAGACAAAAAATAAATAACTATTCGAAATAATAGCCAACCACATTTTGTCACGAACTCGCCGAAATTTCAACAAACTAATTATTATAATAATATCCCCGCATATTCTGAAGTATTAAAGCAAAACAATAAAACACAGGAAAACGAAACAACCTCATTAAAAAACATTGAAAATATGTTTAGCCAACTCATGAATATGATGTCCCTTTTAATAAGCAAATTATGCAAATAAACCTTAGGATAGCAGTATGGAATGCCAACGGTATTTCACAAAAATTTAATGAAATTGAACATTTTCTTAAAACAAAATATATCATTATTTTATAATTTCCGAAAGTCATCTTAACAAAAAATCACATTTTAAAATTAGAGGATATGATTTAATTACAGCAAATTATCCTGATGAAAGATGTCACGCTGGAGCACCTATACTATCAAAACAACCATTCGTTATGAAATAGCTGATGAGATTAGAAAACCATTTATTCAAGCAGCAGGTGTTAACATAAAGTGCAACAATAATATTATACTAATATCTATCTATATATATAAAAATGGATGTTTGTATGTATGTGGGTATGTATGTATGTTCCGAATGAATTCAAAAACGGCAGAACCGATTTTGATGAAATTTTCAGGGAATCTTCAGAATACCCTAGCGGGTAACACTGTATAGCCAGATTGTGGGCGGAGGGACTTGGCAAAATTAAATTTTTATATTTTGCCGCTAATGCCATCTATATATATAAAAAACGGCAGAACCGATTTTGATCGAATTTTCAGGGAATCTTCAGAATAGCACAGCGGGTAACACTGTAAAGTCAGATTTTTGATATTCTGTCTGTGGGCAGAGGGGTGTGTAAAAATCAAATTTTTACATTATACCGTTAATGCCATCTATATAAATATATAAATGTCTTTGTAAGTTAGTTTGTTTGTTTGTTTGTTTGTTTGTTTGTTTGTTTGTTTGTTTGTTTGTTTGTTTGTTTGTTTGTTTGTTTGTTTGTTTGTTTGTTTGTTTGTTTGTTTGTTTGTTTGTTTGTTTGTTTGTTTATTTATTTGTTTGTTTGTTTGAGCATCACGCCTAAACGGCTGAATCGATTTTATTGAAATTTGGAACGTAGATAGATCCTTACTTGGAAGCGTCAATAGGCTATAACTTTGTTCAATACTTGGACCAGAAAGGGGTAAACAGGGGGAAAACCGGTAGAATTGGTACCTTTAGTTCTTAAACAATAAATACTAAACGGCCGAAACGATTTTATTGAAATTTCCAACATAGACTACGACTGGGGTAGCGAAGCGCACCGGGTCAAGCTAGTCTATATATAAAAACAGATTTGCGTATGTACGTTCCGCATGGACTCAAAAACGGCTAAACCGATTTTGATAAAATTTTTACGGAATCTTCAGAAAAGCCTAGCGGGTAACACTGATATTCGGTCTATGGACGGAATGGCGTGGCAGAATCAAATTTTTATACTACACCGCTAATGATATAAAAAATAGATTATTGTATAATTGTTGATCGACCTTTTCTTCAATTCTCACAGATAGTTTATTTAGTTTCCTATATACAAGCTTACAAAGTCAGTGATTGTTGTAAAAAAAAATTTGGCAAAAAAAATTTTTCCAAAAAAATTAATTTTGTCGACCAAAAAATTTTTTTTCAATTGGAGAAATACATAAATACTTTTTTTTATTCCCAACGTTCAAACAATGACAATTTTCATTTTGTTTTTTAACATCATTCTAAAACTTTTAATTCAAAGTGGTGTACTCTGAAGCGAAATATTTGGTGTAAGCGAAGAAAGGAATATATTTCAACACATATCCGGTACTATAAAAGTTCTTTTATATTATCAATCGATGATAAACAATTTTGTTTACTCTTGCATATTAGGTGCATGAAAAAGAAATTTCCATATGAAATCTTTGAAATAAAATAATATTTTGAATAACTCTCCGCGTTCCACTTTTAATAAAAAATAACGGTTTTATTCAAATAAAATTTGTTTTAGAAAGGGCATCTACGTCTAGAGCCGGAGAAACGGGAAGAGAACGAGAATCACGGCTTCAGCAAATGCGTCGCATTGTATCTTCATCGAGTGCTGCAGAGACACCTGAACAGCATATCGAAAGACTAGAAGCCTATCGCTCTTGAATGGCTCGATCAAGAGAATGAATCGATTTAAAGTTGCCGGCATTTTATTACAATAAGTATGATGACTACAAGAATCACAAGGACGTACTGATTGCGCAATGGACAAATATTGCTTACATTGCCGCGTTTTGAAGTTCCCTAAGAAATCCCCGGGAATGTGCTGTTCGAACGGTAAAGTTATTCTGCCACCAGTTATTGAGCCGCCTAAGCTGCTTCTAAGTTACATTTCCGGCGCCAATCCTATTTCCAAGCACTTCATTCAAAATATATAAAAGTGCAACTGATGATTTCAAACGACGTCGGCTTCATGCCCACCTTTAAAGTTCAAAGCCAAATGTACCACAGAATTGGATCATTGCTCCCGCTTCCCAATGATGATGCGAAGTTCCTTCAAATTTATTTCACTGGAAATGAAGCTACAGAAGCCGAACGCTATCAACGAACATGTGACATTTGCTGCAATACCCTTCTGCCGAAACATTCTCAAAACAATTGTTGGACATCAGAAATGGAAAAATTTCAATTGATATCGCCACAAATTAGATTTCGTTGTTGACAAGGTATTCCCAAGTCTTACAACCAACTACAAAAATTTGGATTGGCTGTGGGAACATGCAGTTTTGGCACCAACAAATTATGAACAAATACAATTGAAACTGCCTGGCGAAACAATAAAATGCAAATCGATTGACACAGTAATGAACGAAGAACAAGCCGTCGATTATCCTACTGAATTTTTGAAATCATTGGAACCAGCCGGACTGCCACCACATGTATTAAAATTAAAGGTTGGATCACCGACTTTGTCCGACACTGTATATTAAAATCGAGACTGAGATGCAATATAAAACAGATGCTTTCTAAGGGCCAGCAACGCGGACTGGGTTCAGCTAGTGCTAAATATTTATAGGCATTTAGATAGGCGGCTGACGTGGAGGGAGCACGTAAAATCTAAACGATCTCAATTAGATAAGAAAATGTACTGGCTTTTTGGTCCAAAATCAGAACTTAGTTTAGAGAATAAATTACTTCTTTATAAATGTATCATAAAACCGATATGGACATATGGTATTCAACTCTGGGGTACAACAAGTAACTCAAATATATAAATTTTACAGAGATTTCAATCAAAAACACTTCGAATGATTGTCGCAGCACCATGGTATATTACAAACAACGCAATACATAAAGATTTAGATATTCCATACATTAATGAAGAAATAAAAAAATTTAGTAACAGATACCTTCAAAGATTAAGTGAACGTTAATCCATTGACCATCTCATTGTTAGATGAAAGGGACAGTATTAGAAGATTAAGAAGAGTTCATGTTTTAGATCTCCCATTTAGATAATAAACTATCTTAATGTACTTATATATTTGTACATATCTATATATTTCCTTAAATACACTTTTATATTATTTATTTTATAACAAACATTTTTATTTATGTAAATACATGTAAAATTCATACATGTACAGATAATGCTATTGATTACACTGGTAATCAATAACTTATGTGAATTTAAATATATCCATCAAATTTGCTTAATATTCTAGGATAGATTGCAAATAAAGAAATTGATTTTGAAAAAAATAAAAAAAATTTTGTACATATTTTTTTATTCAAAAATGTTTTTCTATAAATTGACATAGACATCAATATTTTATTATGAGCTCCCACCATGATACAGAAATTTATTTAAATAACATTTTATCAATGCAATTGGAACAAAAAAAGTACCAAAGAGGGGGTAAAAAAGAGAAAATACATATATGTAATTCGAAATTATTAAGTTAATTTTGGAACTCGATTGCCTAGTTATTTTTGGGCTAAATCCGGGAAAACATTTAGGACTTTTTAAAACATCTATTTTCTAAGGTCCTAAGTGATTGAATATCATACTTCGTATACTTCATGGTACTTCTTCTTTATTGTAATGGTGTTGTACTTTCTAAATTTTCATTAATAATGGACTTAGAAACATAAAATTAAATCTGATTTCACCCATGTGTTTCTGAAACATTTTTATACTCTACACCACCATAGTGGGGAGGGTATAATGGATTTGTGCAGATGTTTGTAACGCCCAAAAATATTAGTCTAACATCCACCTTAAAGTATACCGATCGACTCAGAATCACTTTCTGAGTCGATTAAACATGTAAACCTTGTGCGCAGAGTACAGGTCGCAATTTTGAAGATATTTCGATAAAATTTAGTACATATCATTTTTTCTGCCCAAGGACCAAGCCTATTGGAATTGGCTGAAATCGGTCCATTATTTCACGTAGCCTCCATACAAATGTCCTCCCGAAATTGGACTTTATCGGTCATAAATGTTTTATTTATATAGGTATCTACAGGTATCTCCAAATAAATTTTATATATACCGAATTTATGTCACCAAATTTTGTTATGATCGGTCCATAATTATTCATAGCTTCCATATAAGACCTGCTTCCGATAATCACTTTAACGAGCATAAATCTCCTTAAAATGTTGGTATATACATAAAATGCAACATAAATAACTTTCATATAGACATTAATCACATGACCAAATTTCATGGTGATCGGTCCATAATTTTTCATAGCTCCCATATAAGGCCCACTTCCGAAAATCACTCACTATAAATTATTGAAATTTTGAAAGAATAATGATTTTGCTCATTTACTTAGTGTAGGGTATTATAAGGTCGGGCTTGACCGACCATACTTTCTTACTTGTTTTATATGTAGTTTGACGTTCTATTTTTGAGAGAGACTTCAAACTAGATATAAAAAAATATCTTCCGAACAAAAACTGTTTCAGAAACACATGGGTGAATTCAGCATTAGCATAAGTAGGTGGCAGTGTTGCAAATTTTTAGTGAACAAAAAGAGCTAAACTTAGAAAAAATGCTAAAAAGTGTCTAAAAATGGGCTAACATTTTGAAATTAAACAAGTAAGAGTGCTATATTCGACTATGCCGAATCTTATATACCCTTCACCTTTGTTGTGGATGCATTAATTGCCCAAATATATCAAGAATACTTTTAAAAATTGTACATTTAATTGCTGACGAACAGATTATATTGTAGAAGTTAAAAAACGAAATAACAATCTTATATATATCCTTCTCATATAATCACTTCGTGGCTAATATGCCTCTCAAGTAATGCAGAAAAAATTGATTTTCATTGGTAAAAACATAAATTTGGCATTAGTTAGTAAACATATCCAAACTAATGTAGCCAAAATATTGGTAATTATGGGAGTGGCATGCCGGTAAACATAAATAATTAATTTAATTTTAGAAAAAAGTTAACTCTTTATATTTCCATTTTTTCATTTCATTCTTTATTTAAATAATCGAGCCCATTGGGCCATATATGATTAATACAATATTTTTACAATTAAATAATGAATAAAAGTACTAATAGTAAGACTAAAAATAACTAAAACTTAAAAAAATAAGCCTTTATTGAAAAAAAAAGAAACAAATATAGCAATTATTATTATTATTATACAAAGATAGTTAGTTAACAATTACTTAAACCATTTCTCAATAGTATGCTAGTAATATAGTTTAGTTCTCAAAAAAAATCTAGTAGATTCCATTTAAATGTACTCTTTGAAAAATCAAACCTCTTTAAATTAGGAGGCAAAGAATTCCAAACACTCTTATTTTTGGTACACACTCTTACCAAAAATGATTTTTCAAATGTGGAGTTAGTAATTCTTGGCAACAATAATATGGGATTCCTTGCAGATCGAGAAAAATTAAAGTGATTTAATATATATGAAGATGATTGGGTAACAATACTTTGATAAAAAGTAATTAAAATTCCAATTTTGAGGAATGACATGAAAGAACAGTTTAAGAAATTTAAAGAATAATCAGACACATGATCAGAGATTCTAAGGCCATAAATATATCGTATAATCCGGTTAAAAATTAGTTTTATACGTTTCAAATTTAATATTGAAGTACCACTGTAAATATCTAGACAGTAGCGTATATGGGTCAAGTTGTTATTTTTATGTATATAGGTAAGTAATAATCTAAAGTGTATAATGATCTCAACACTAGTCAGATAATTGAGTCAACAAAAGGTATGCGCACACCGCCAAATATAATATTCATAGATTTAATTATGTTATTATTATATGCCCCAAAACATATTGCCTTTGTTTTAGAAGGATTAAACTTCAGCCTATTATAAAATGCCCATTCTGCAGCCTGTAATAAAGTATAATTTATAGTGACTTCATGGCAATCGAGAAATTGACTTTCAGTAGAAAAAAGTAAGTTTATATCATCAGCGAATAAGTAACTTGTGCAGTAAGAACCAATAAAATCCTCGAAGTCGTTAATGTAGATTAAAAAGGGCAGAGGGCCAAGAACTGATCCTTGAGGAATGCCACTTCGACACTCAGATATTTTAGGTCGTATTAGCACAGTGCCAACAAACTGTTTACGGTTACCTATGTAGGAAAATAATAATTTACACGAAGATTTCGAAAAATTAAATTTATAGACCAATTTCTCAATTAAAACACAATAATTAACTGTGTCAAACGCTTTACTTAAATCGAGAGATATCATAGTAGAAATTTTATTAGAATTGATGTTTTGACGTATATTTTCTGTAATTTTCAATATGCTTTAATGAATTTATGCGGTAGCCGATCAAATCCTATAGCATTGGATCTAATTTTAGAAATGGCATGGAAAAGCTCATTCTTATCAGTGTTGCCGTTTTGGTTCTTTATAACCAAAATTGGTTATTTTTTCCTGATGTGTAGATGTGTATTTATTTTTCATTTTGGTTACTTTTTTCAATATTTACGATCTCGTTAGGATCGTATAGAGTTTTCATAAACAAATTATATCTATTGTGATTGGCAAGCCCTCTGGAATTATATTAAAAAATTTGAGAACTATTAATTATTTTAACAGATATTTACGATTTAGGGAGGTAAATGATAAAACCCAATATTGGTTTATTTACACAGTTGAACATTCATTTTGGTGCCGGAAATTTCAACTAAGTTTTGTACGAGTACCCACGGTACTATGTTAAACTTGTTCTTTCCAGTCAACGCGTTTTCGAAATATTGCGGTTTTTATATTCACATTACATACCCTATTTTTTGGTGTTTTTCTTCTAAATTTTGGGTAATACATCTTAGAATATGAAATTTTTTTTAGCAAGAAACTAGCCAACTAAAACATATGTTTCTTTTGAGTATAATAATTCTAGTGGATGTTTTGGAATATTTGTCTTATCTTTCAATAATGTTGAAATTTTAATCTTTTAGCTTTATCCTCAATAAAATGTTATAACGTTTTTAATTGAAATGAAAAATTAGTTAAAAATGTAATGAAATATATAGATAATAATCCGACATTTTACATCCTAAAAACAATATTTTTTTTATAAAGTAATTTTTTAGGTAATTAGATCTTTTTTCTTAATTCACATTTAAATTTAACTACAGCAATAGAAAGTTGAATTATTTATACAGTGTTTTTGGAGAAAATATCTTAAAATTTCTTTCAAATTGATAATATCAATTTATGCAACATTCAACCAATTAGAAAAAAATATAGAATAATCAAACAAATTAAGACCGCGATATTTTAAAAACAAGAGCTGCCCAAAAAAACTAAAGATAGTTTTGAAAATTAAATGTCTCATATATGTTTTATCACAAACTCAGTTTTGTTACTCTGTGTTATAATCGATTCTTTAAATTGAATAAGCATAAAATTTGGTAAACAATAATGTATATTTTTAATATTTAGTTAACTAGGTTCAACCTTAGCTATTTGTTTAGATTTTATTGAAAATACTGTAATAAAAATTACGAATATCGTATGTTACAGGCTACAATTTCAAACAAATTTCATTTTATTAATCGAAAATTTCATTAATAATTTTCTTGCTGTAACGCAAATAAGATAATTAAAATGAGAAAATGTGCAGCAAAACCACGGAAAAGTGTAATATTTGAAAAACTATGTCACTATTTGAAAATATATGTTCCAGTCAGGTATTTTAAGTAGAGGTTAGACCAAATAAAATACATTTAAAACAAGTAAGAGTGCTGTATTCGGCTATGCCGAATCTTATATACCCTTCACCTTTGTTGTGGATGCATTAATTGCCCACTTTCAGCGTAAAATATATCAAGAAAACTTTTAAAAATTTTACATTTAATTGCTGACGAACTGATTATATTGTAGAAGTTACAAACGAAATGACAACCTTATATATAACCCTTTCACGAAGGTGAAGGGTATAAAAACAACAACGCCAAACGAAACGAAACACCAAAAAAAAAAACAAAATACGCAAAACAAAGCATGCAATAAATTGTCTTTTTTTTATGAAATTTTCAGAGGTTGTCTCGGAAATTTGCTTATATCTCCGTTATTTATGGACGGATTTGGCTGATTTTAAATAGGAAACTTCGAAAGCATGTCTGACAGAATTATTGAAGATTTGGATGCCGAAGATATCTGGGGTCTTCAGAAAATTGATTTCAACAGACGGACATGGCTTAATCGACTCCGCTATATATAAGGATCCAGAATATGTATACATTATAGGGTCGGAAAATTATATTGTGGAAATTACAAACGGGATGACAAACATATATATACCCTTCTCATAAAGGTGAAGGGTATAAAAATTCAAAGATTTACATTGAGTAAAATTTTATTTTATTTATTTATTTCAGTAGTATTTTAAATACTTTATCTTATAACTATATAACATTTCATTCAAATTATTTTTTATTTTTAAAGGCTCTGATGATATACTTTATTTTTCACAAAAAATACACAATTTCTTTTAAATATATTAATGTTTCGTTCATTTTTAACATCTCTTGGTAATATGTTGAATAACTGTAATCCCTTGTAGAATAGGCATCTTTTCATGGCATTACCCGTAGCTTTATGTATCCTAAAATCGTTGGCATTTCGCAGATTGTATGGTTGTACTTCATTGGCATATGTTAGTTGCTCTATTAAATATTCTGGCGCATTTCCTATCTTCATTTTATATATGAATGGTAATGTATTTAGTTGGAGTCTTTGTCTGATGTTTAGCAATTTTAGTAAATTGAATTGGTGTAAACCTATTGCATTTAATTATAGTTCTCATAGCTTTATTTTGTAGTTTCTGCAGCCTCTCTATTTGTGAATTTGTGCAGCATGTGTATAAAATTGTTGAACCGATTTCAAAATGTGGTTTGATTATTGTATTATATGTATTTATAGCAGTTATTGTCGATACTTTGCTTCTTATTCTCCTATAGAAACCAATCTTTTTTCAAATCTTTTTGCATATGTATTCTAAATGATATTTTAAGTTCATGTTTTTATCTATTATAAAACCTAAATACTTTATTTTATCCACTTTCTCGATTATTTTATCATTAATTTTAAAAATTGCATTGTTGTTCATGTTTATTTCCATTATTTTTGTTTTATTTTCGTTGAGTTTTAATTTGTTCATCTTTAACCACTTATTTATATTTATTATCTTGCATTAGATTGTTTTGACACTGTATTTCATTTTCTGATTCATTAAAAATTAGAGTATCGTCCGCGTATAGCACTATTTTACATCTTTGAAGTATATTAGGCATATCATTTATGTAAATAATAAATAGTAGAGCTCCTAGAATCGATCCTTGTGGAACCCCATGTCGGTTCCAGAATTTTTTCACATAATTTTAATGCATTAATCGGACGAAATTCTTCACATTTATTTGTTTTTGCCACCTTTTCAATTGGTGTTACCATTGACGTTTTCCAATTTTCTGGAAAAATTCCTGTTTCCAACGATGTGTTTACTATTTTTAGTACAATATCTCCTATTAAATTCCAATTATCTAAGATAATATGAATATTTACATTTTTATAATCTGGTTTCTTTTTTAGGCTTTTACATATAGTTTTAAGTTCTAAAATTGATATTGCACGAAATTTAAATTTAACATTTATCACACTTATTTCAGTTAAATATTGCACATTTTCTATGTTATCTCTAATTTCCTTAATACTGTTCACAAAATATTTGTTAAATTGGTTCGCTATATCACAATTGTTATTATATTCTATATTATTAAATATCACATTAAATTCTCAATGTCTCTTTTGCTTCTATTCTGTCGCAAAGCTAACCCGACCTCATCTGCCAATTATTTATTTATCGTACAGATAAATTCAATCAGCTGACTGCTGTTCATAGTTTTTATGTGTATGTGTTTTTGTAAACGAAATTAAATAGATTTTATAAAAAAAAGTTTAATAGAGGAATTAACATTAATTTTATGGAGGATAAACTCGAAGAACATGAGTTTCAAGTAAATGCTGAAAGAGTTTATCAGGATCAAGATGTATTAACCAGGTGGCAGCGTAACTACAACAATTACAACAATACAAGAACAACAGTGTGTAAAACCTTATAAACTGCCAAAAAATAAATTCACAAAAACGCACTTTTTAAAACGAAATAGTTTGTTTTAGCACTTTCAAATATTTTACGCAAATAAAGCGGTAACTAAAACTCACTTTTATAAATATAAAATAATCTTTTTACTCTTATAACAAATTTAAAAATGTTTGTAAACACGTTTTTGACATTTCATAAGGCACAATATAAGTATAGCAAAAAATAGTCAGCTGGCGTTACGCTGCCACCTGGTTAAATATGCCTTGATCAGGATAATGATTTTTTCAAAAGATTCCGGCTTTCGATGGCCACATTAAACAGCTGATTTATGTAAACATGTTGTCACTTGAAGGCAGGGTTCCCAACTTTCACATCTATTTTGAGTGGTATTGCCAACTGAAAATAACGTTTTTTGTCGGTATATTGAGAAAACCAAAATTGTTAACGGACAGTTTGTCGGCCTAATAAATTTATGTCGACTTTAGTAACAGGCAGTTTGTCGATACATTGAGAAAATGGGCCTAAGTCTTTAATATTTTTCCACATTTCCTTTTGATCTTTGGTTTTGCTTATATGTCTGTTAATATATGTATTTTTTTAATTTTCAAGCTTTATTTTATATATGTTTCTTGCCATTTTGTAGTTATTCCATGCTGAATATGTGTTTTCCGCTTTTGCGATATTATATTTTAGTATTTTTTTATTTTTTAAATGTTGTAATTGCCTATTAAACCATTTATTTTTTAAACTATTCTCATTTACTGTCTTCTTTACTGATAGTCTTTTTATTGCGTTTTCAATAGTTTCATCAAAAATATTTACATTATTGTTCAGATCTTGGTCTTCATCAAAATTTATTTCATTTATTTCTCTTTGAAATCTACTTTTATTGTATTTAAAAAACTCTATTTCTTTTTTACTTGAATGTTTACCCTTCTCATCGTTTATTTCAATTTCAATTATTTCGTGGTCAGATATTTTATTTATTTTACTATTATTTACTTTCATATTTATTTTATTTGTTAATATATTTATTATATCCGTTGTTTTTTCACTAAGTACTTCCATTGTTTCCTCAAATATTATCATTGAGATTTTGTCGTATTTAACATTGTATACACTTATCCAGTATTTCGAATCACACACCCTTTCTTGTAATAAGTTCACTTGCCATTCTTTATTGATATATATGATTAATCCTCCTGTTCTCGTAGAGTTTGATAATGTTGCAAATTGATGATATCCTTCTAATTGTATTTCACTTTCATATACTCTGTCTGTTAAATGAGTTTCCGTTAATATAATAAAATCTAGTTTATCCGTATTTGCAATTGCTTCCAACTGATTAAAGTTGTTATTTAAGCCTAGTATATTAGTGTAAATTCCATGTATACTCTTTAATTGTTAATCCATTAATCGCATTCATCTCTTTTTTAACTTTAATTTATTTTGATACACCGGACATTCTTTACTTATGGTTGCATGAAAATAATTATGTAAAATAGAAAAATAACAAAAAATGGCATGAAACTGGAAAAAATATATTTTTAATTAAAAATTATTTTGATAGATTTTTTAGAATATACACATGTTGAATGAAATCTTGACATAAAATTTATCTTGAAGTATAAAAATCTTTGTAAGATGTATTAAGAAATAAAAAAATGTCATAATTCTGTTCATGTTTAAAAAAGTTAAAAACATGACGTTTCCAATAAATTTTTTTGGTTACTTTTTTAAACAAACTTGGTTACAAATATTTTATGGTTGTGGCAACACTGATTCTTTTCAATACTCCTGAACCCAAACCCTAATTGAGGCAAATCGGCAAAATTCGGTCGAACATCATCAGAGGGAGTCTGTGATGATGTGAAATACTCATTAAATGTATCGGGGTCATTCTGATTTGTATAAGTATGGTTTCTATTGACAATTGTCCACAAATTATTATTACTACAATTCTCAAATCTCGATCTCCAATAGAGCATCTTCTGCTTTCTCAATAAACGTTTAACCTTATTAGGATACTTGCGTTAGACTACCCAATTGGCATAACTCATATTCTTCTTGTATGCTTTAAACGCCAGATCCCTCATGTTTCTAGCCACTTTCACTTCTAAAATATTACAAAAATTAAAATTTTTAAATGTTCGTGCTTTCTTCTTTGGAACTGCTTCACGCAAAGAATTAAGAAGTTGGTATAATATATCCAGTTGTTCCTCCACATTATTAGTTTAAAAGATTCTATCCCAAAAATGAAGTGAAATAATGTTATGTACTCTGACCCAATTGATATTATTATACGGCTATATGCATAAAAAAAACTTATTGTAGATTTAAAGCACAAATTTGTTAACAAACACTTTAGCTTTAAAAATCATTTATAAAAGTAGAGTATTCATAAACATTTGTTAAAGGCACAATAACTAATGTACTGTATTTTGTCTAAGCTGGCAATGCTTCTCTGTTATTTCCCATTTTTCGTTGTTAGTGTTGCTTGCAATTAGGATTAAATATTCGTTAATTCTCTTTTTTTCGTTGCTTGTTTTTAGTAATAATACATTTTTCAAGATAAAAACTAATATTAATATTTATATTGATTCTAGTAAATTTATATTAAGCTAAAATGTACTAAAATATATAAACGTTTTTATATATTTTAGTACAATTAATATTAAAAGTATTCGAATGACGAATATTCTGTGATAAAATAAACATCACTGTTTTATAATTTGTTTTATTAATTTATTTTTATTGTCATTTTGTTAAATTTTAACAAATATTAATGAATTTCTATGAGGAAACACATAATTTTAATTCCGGAGTGGATATATTAGATTGTGTGGACCTTCTTCCACAATGATTACGCATTTAATTACTACATGCCGTTACAGGTTAACAATAAATTACAAAAATGGCAATAAAACTCACTTGCGAACCTCATGTAGTTCACTGCCGGAGAAATATGGAACAAAATTTTATATTATTAAAATGGACCCTATTTCCCAGCGGAGTTAAAATTATGTTTATCAATTGCAATAGTATCGACTATTATTGCAAATGTATAAAGAATTATCTTTAAAATTCCCTTTTTTTAAGATAAAATGTAAAAAGAATACTTTATAGTAGGTTTAAAGAAGGGTGGAACGAACTTTAAAATTTGTACACTTATTAAAGGTTTATCAAATGTATTTTGAGCTATTAATCGTTTATGAATACAACTTTATGAAAATTTGCTTATAGTTGGTTTATAAAGCTCTTGTAAATTTTTATGCAAACGGCTGATAATCTTTATATTCTCTTACTTCATCAGTATTACGAAAGGAACGTCAAAACATACAAAAATGAAAGTGTGATGCGAAAGTGAAGGTACTAAGAATTGGCCTGAATTTTTAACTAAATTAATATCACTTACAAAACCTAAATCTATTAGGGAAGTAGAACAATGTTGAATATCAAAATGGGTGGGCATAAATATATGTATATACGACAGATTGTTAGCACAACACAAGCTCCTGACTAAATTAGCCTTAGACTCAAAATGTAGATTATTTTTTAAAGAAGGATTAAGACTTTGTATATTAATATGTGCAACATTAAAACAATTACTATATTTCAAAAAATGTTCCCTTAAAACGCTGTTATCACTAACAATAGAACCTAAATTTTCCAAAAAAGGATTATTAGAATTAATTCTATAATAATATTAATAACAAAAATATAAATAAATAATCTGGCAACGCTATGCCTGAGTAAAACGTTACTAAAAAACACTTAAATTGTGCATAAAAATTAAAGTCATAAAGTTTTTTACCAATTTAATTAAAAGCTAATATTAAATTGTTGGTGAACAATTGAATTGAGATTGTTTCGTTGATTTTTACATCCAAACGATTGTGTTGTTGTTGCTGTTTGATGCTGTTCTGTTGTTGCACACTTCCTGGACGAGTAACTGTTACTGAGTTTGTTGATGTTGATTGAACCTTTTGATTAATTATGCCTGCTACTAAGGTTGTTAAGTGTGGAGTATGCAAGAGTACTGTTGGAAAATCTCAGTGTGGTATTCAATGTAATAGTTGTGAATCTTCGGTCCACCTGACTTGTGCTAAGGTCTCTAAAAAACATCTGCACCTGTTGACTGAAAGACCAGCTACCAAATTCTCGCACACGTAATCGAAATAAATTTCAAACGCTTATTAGCATTCGAGTAAAAACTCGTTCGTTATCGAGTACAATCATTACGATTTTGTATACATTTTATTCGATATCGAATAAGAGAATCCCAAAAGCATAAAAAACTCGCACGTTCGAATAAGTATTCGATCGTGTTCGACTGCGGTAATTAACCCCCAGACTCATTTGCTTTCAATTGCACTAATCGTCCTAGCGGTGGCAAAAATTATGATTCGGTGCGGAATGAAATTAGATCTTTGAAAGACAGCTTCGATAATTTTGTTGTAACCAGTCGAGAGGACCGTGATTCTTTTAAAGCTAACATGGCGAAGATTCTAAGTGATTTTAAGATTGAGTTGTCTAATTGCGTAAAGGAGATGAAAGCTGATATTGTGGCATGTAGTAAATTAATCAACAATATTGACTCATCAACTACTTCCAAATTTGCTGCTTTAGAATTGGAGAATAATTTATTGCATCATAGGCTTAATCGAGGTGATGTTGTAATAAGTGGCCTCCCCTCCGGCATGAGTGACTTAACTTCTGTGGTGGTAACTTTATGTTCCATTTATAACATTGATGTATCAAGCCGTGATTTTAACCTTATATGCTATTTCAACAATAAGAGGCAAATTTTAGCAAAGTTTAATAATGTTGGCATACGAGATAATGTCATGATAGAATATTTTAAAAAGCGAACACTTAAAATGAATGATATTATTGGGGGTGAGATTGATAGCCGTGTCTATTTGAATGATCACTACTCTCCTATAGCTTCCAATTTGAATTTTCTATGCCGTAAGATACTTCGACAGAAAATTGCTATGATGTACAAAATTTTGAATGCGGATAAGCCAAGAGTCAAACTTACATTATGTGATGGTAAAGAGGTTGTTTATGATGTTGGTGAACATTTTATGATCTTTTTATAACTTTTTATACCGTTTTTAGTATTTTAGTCTTTTTTATTTTTTTCATTTTGATTCTTCATGCAGGGAATGTTTCTAATTTCATGATTTCTTGTATGAAACAAGGGTTTGTAAAATTAATTAAATTTTTAAAAATTTAAATTAATCTCGTATCATTTCATTAAAACATTCTTACGTATTTATGCACAAGATTAATTTCTAGTTATGCCAAAACTTATTGAAATTATTTCTTTAATAATTTTCCACCTTATTTATAATCAATTTTTAACTTTATAAAAGGTTTATTAAACAAAATTCCTTATAGTATTTGTTCTATGAACCTTTATTCTTTATTGAATTATATATTTCCTTATTGAAATTCAATTATTCTTTCATTAACATTCATTACAATTTAGCTTTATAAATTTATTGAATAATTGAATGTTTCATCTACTTGAGTCTAATACAAAAAAAAGCAAATTAACTTAACAATGAATGAATTCTTATGAAAAATTTAATGATGCTTAAGAATTAGTTTTATGGAATGAATTACTGAGATTTTTAAGTCTGTATTGAAATGTTAGTGAATTCAACTCAAACTGAATTTATTTAAGCTCAGTTTAGAATACTGTTGTTATAGTTTTATTATCTTTTATTTATAATTTATCAGACCCTTATATACATATTATTATCAGTAACTGATACGCCATACAAGGGAGTTTTTAATTGAGATTTTATCGGACACAATGGCAAGAAACTAAATATCCATATAATGCTATTGACTTGCTTTCAAAAATCAAATGATAATGTGTTTTCTAGCAATAATTTAGTTTAACTGCTGAATTGTTAGATGTATAAAGTTGATGGTAAAATTTGGCAAACTAATTATATTATTAATTACTACCATGTAGGGTATCTGCTTGCATGAAAATGAATCTTCAAGCATTACTTACTTACTGTAAATTTAAGTGTTTTATTGATCTCAAACCTTATAACTTTTGGTTGCTGGTTATTATGGAATTATGTTGTGATATATAATTTTTGTTACTGAATTATTATAACATTTATGTATTATTTAGTATTTTATTACCACCATTCATACAATTTTAATCTTTAATGTCTACTTTTAATGCCAATATTGGTCCCATTATAAGTAGTGGCACGTTTCTTAAATCTGCACTAAAGAAGTATTCTAACCAGCTTAAAATAGCTCATATTAATCGTCAGAGTATTCGGCCTTCTAATAATTTAGTCAAATTTGACGAAATGAAAAATATTTTTGCCGGTAATTTTGACTTGATTGGTGTGTCAGAAACTTGACTTAAGCCACATATTGTTGATGCTTCGATTAGTATTCCTGGCTATAAGATAATTAGAAATGATCGTTTAGTCAATAGAGGTGGTGGAGTTTGCATTTATATAGCTAATGGACTAAAATACCGAGTTATTTTAAGTGTTTCGGAAATTGACTGTGAAACTGTATTTGTTGAACTTTGTTTGGATGATATTAAGATGCTCTTTGGTGTTGTGTATTTGCCACATGGAAATTTGGTTACATTTGAAAATGCTCATTATTCGTTGTTTTTAGAATATTCTAATATTGTTGCTGTTGGAGATTTCAATTGTAACATGTTTAATGCTTTAGGGGATAACCAAGTGAGATTGATGTGTGTTAGGTGTAATCTATCTGTGTTTCATGATTCACGACTTACGTATTTTGATGTGGCTCATGGTAGTACTTCGCTGCTGTACTTTTGGTTGGTGAGTGATTCTGGAATTATTGAATTTGCTGACCAAGGACAATGTCCTTTTATATCACACCACTCATTGATATATGCCACATTTCGAATGAAAATTTACCGTTTTCAAGATTATATAGAGTTTAGGGATTTTGATAGGATTGACTGGGATGGTCTGCTCTTATTTTTGTCTGAATTTGATGCAGCTTCATTTTTTGGGTCTACCATAATTGAACGTCAATGTTCTCTTCTACAGTCATTGATTGCTGCACTTTATACATTTGTTCGTTTCTTAAATCTGCACTAAAGAAGTATTCTAACCAGCTTAAAATAGCTCATATTAATCGTCAGAGTATTCGGCCTTCTAATAATTTAGTCAAATTTGACGAAATGAAAAATATTTTTGCCGGTAATTTTGACTTGATTGGTGTGTCAGAAACTTGACTTAAGCCACATATTGTTGATGCTTCGATTAGTATTCCTGGCTATAAGATAATTAGAAATGATCGTTTAGTCAATAGAGGTGGTGGAGTTTGCATTTATATAGCTAATGGACTAAAATACCGAGTTATTTTAAGTGTTTCGGAAATTGACTGTGAAACTGTATTTGTTGAACTTTGTTTGGATGATATTAAGATGCTCTTTGGTGTTGTGTATTTGCCACATGGAAATTTGGTTACATTTGAAAATGCTCATTATTCGTTGTTTTTAGAATATTCTAATATTGTTGCTGTTGGAGATTTCAATTGTAACATGTTTAATGCTTTAGGGGATAACCAAGTGAGATTGATGTGTGTTAGGTGTAATCTATCTGTGTTTCATGATTCACGACTTACGTATTTTGATGTGGCTCATGGTAGTACTTCGCTGCTGTACTTTTGGTTGGTGAGTGATTCTGGAATTATTGAATTTGCTGACCAAGGACAATGTCCTTTTATATCACACCACTCATTGATATATGCCACATTTCGAATGAAAATTTACCGTTTTCAAGATTATATAGAGTTTAGGGATTTTTATAGGATTGACTGGGATGGTCTGCTCTTATTTTTGTCTGAATTTGATGCAGCTTCATTTTTTGGGTCTACCATAATTGAACGTCAATGTTCTCTTCTACAGTCATTGATTGCTGCACTTTATACATTTGTTCCGGTTGTTAAAAGAAAATTGAGACATGATAGCGATGGGTGGATAAGGTGTAAGATTATTTTGTTAGCTAAATCTCTGAGGGACTTAGCTTTTTTGAACTTTCGGTTATCAAGGTCAAATGAACATTGGGGTGTATATTGTAAATATAGGAATAGAGCTAAAAATGTGATTCGTAGGGAAAAGAGGAAATATTATACTAAATTGTATTCTGGTTTGGACACCTCTGGATTGTGGAGAGTTTTGAAGCAAGGGGGCTTTTCTAACAGTGATTCCTTGTGATCCGAAATTGGCGTTAATGATATCAATAGGTACTTTCAACCTCAAATAATTTCAATTGTCCTGATTTTAATTTATTCGATGATGATGCAGGTTCTTTCTCATTTAGATGTATTAGTGCGGATGAGTTATTTGCAGCGTTGTGTAAAGTTAAGTCCAAGTCTGTGGGTGTTGATGGTATGCCCATACGATTTTTTAAGATAATTTACCCATATATTTCGGATCTTCTTTTTCATCATGTGAATTCCATTCTAACTTCTTCTGTTTTTCCTTTAGCTTGGAAAACTGCTCGCATTGTTCCCATTCCTAAGGCTAAATCTGTTTGTAGTGTGGATGATTTGCGGCCTATTTCAATACTTCCAGCTTTATCGAAGGTAATGGAACATGTTGTAAGAGATCAAATGCATTCTTTTGTTTGGAGCAGTATTAGTCCTTCGCAGTATGCTTTTCGTCGTGGGCATAGCACCACTTCGTTATTACTTAATTTGACCGATATTATTCGTCACAGGGTTAATGATGACAAGATTTGTACATTGGTATCGCTTGACTTAACGAAGGCATTTAATTCAATTGACTTTTGTACGTTCTCGTGTGCCTAAGGGGTCTGTCTTGGGACCTTTGCTCTTTATACTCTATGTGAATGATCTTTCAGTACACATTGATACTAATGTATGCAGTCCATTTTTATTTGCCGATGATATTTTGCTTCCATTTATTTACAAATCGTGATAATGATGATGTATTGCAATCGATTGTAAATTATACCCTTAATCACATAGTGCAATGGTCAACGGAGAATGCACTAAAGATTAATTCCTCTAAGTCAAAGGCCATGATGTTTGGTGCTGCTTTAAATGATCTTGATGTTTTTGTTGGGGGATCACGGATTGCGTTTGTCAGTCAATTTAGGTGTTTGGGTGTGTATGTTGATGACCGGCTTAATTTTTCGGATCATATTGACCATTTACATGGTAGAATTGTTGGTATTCTGAGAAGATTTTACTCATGTAACATGTACCTAACTCATGCCATTAAACGGAAATTGGCTTATGCCCTTTTGATGCCACATGTTTGCTATGGACTGGAAGTTATTTCTGGTACCATGTCCTACAACATCCTAAGATTGAATCGTGTTGTAAATATGATTGTGCGTTATGTTTATAATGTCCGAAGGCGTATGAATATTTCTGGATATGTAAAAACATTTTTAGGTTGTTCTTTTAGAGATTTTCTTTTTCTCATTCCACTAGAAATCCTCAGGTTGTAATACCTAGAATACGGAATACATTATTTGAGAAATCTTTTGTAGTGAAAGTAGCTCTTTGTTGGAATATATTCAGGTAATTTAACTATGTAATATAAGTTATTCCTTTGGACCAAGGAACTTTTATATTACTATGAATTTCGATAAATAAATAAATAAATAAATAAATAAATAAATAAATAAATAAATAAATAAATAAATAAATAAATAAATAAATAAATAAAACAATAAAACTTATTAATGTTAGGCACTTGGCTAAATAATTCACAAAATATACCAGATTAAAGAAAATAAGTAGGTTTGAGTATTACTAAAAATATGTACACAATCCCAAGTTCATTTTTAAACTATTTAGTACATAGTTAAAATTGAACTCCTTTTGATTGAAAACAATCAAAAACTTGGGAATAAGAAGTCCTAGATTATACTTTACCAAGTAAAGTATAACTAGGATTTGTAAAAAAAAGAGATCAGTAACAAAATTATTATGCTGATTGAAATATAAGATACAAATCAAAAAGTAATCAATACTACAAAAATACATATTTATGGGTTTAAAGTATTATCTAATAACTTGTAGAGTAATGTGAAAGCCCCATAAGAAATATACAGTTTCGTTTGCACAAAAATAAAGTAAATTTATATAAAAAAAAAACATAAAATAAAAATATTAAAAAAGTGAGATTCAGCAATACGACCAAAGTTTGTATGTAATTCGAGTGTGGAACTAAATCACAAAACGTCATTGTTTATTTTGAAGTATGGGAAAAATTCAGATGAATCAAGAATTTTGATGCTATCATCCTTTAATGTTATTTTGACTCTAGGCTTGTTTATCAAACGATATTTTGAGATTTTATTTTCTCTGCGCAGTTTACGACATAGAAAAAGAAGTTTTCAAATGTGAAAGCCCCATAAGAAATATACAGTTTCGTTTGCACAAAAATAAAGTAAATTTATAAAAAAAAACATAAAATAAAAAGATTAAAAAAGTGAGATTCAGCAATACGACCAAAGTTTGTATGTAATTCGAGTGTGGAACTAAATCACAAAACGTCATTGTTTATTTTGAAGTATGGGAAAAATTCAGATGAATCAAGAATATTGATGCTATCATCCTTTAATGTTATTTTGACTCTAGGCTTGTTTATCAAACGATATTTTGAGATTTTATTTTCTCTGCGCAGTTTACTACATAGAAAAAGAAGTTTTCAAACTTTCGGCGTTACATGGTCATTTAAAAATATTCTTTTATTTATATCCGTTTCTATCAATGATGAGAGGTATAAATTCCTTGTTTTAAAATTATTTCGCATTATAAGATCACGTTTATATATATTATTTAACTTGACAAGGACAGTATTGCCATTATTTATAAAATAGCAGTTGTTTATACCATTGGGATCCATATTCACATTAAGTTCTTCAAAAATTTTAATTACAAGATCATTGATGTTGTCTTGAAACTTGGGCAGTCCATTTATTAATATATCTGCTCTATTAAGACGCTTCTGTAAAACTTCATTTTGATCTTCCATAAATATAATTTTATTTGCCGTTGATATATCTATGGATTTAATCATTTTGTTGCAGTTATCAATATCATTTTTGAGTTCGGTAAATTTGGAGTTTAATTCCTGTTTAACTTCAGATAATATAACATCAAATTTTGTTTGAATATCTGCAAGACCCTTTCTTAAATCTTCACGAAATTTGTATGATTCAGAATCTACACGGCTGGCTTTGCAGAAATCACACATGTGGTTAAGAGCACCTTTACCATTAGCAAGTGCCGCCAGCTGATCCGTACTGATACCAACACAATTGGCATGAAACCAGTTAAGACAAAGGATGCAGGAAATGCTACCTTGTGATGTTTTTACCACAAGACTGCAGAGAACAGGAGAGACTAGATGTCATAGTGAATAAATAGCGAACAACAACAGCAGCAGCAGCCGCAACCAAAATTACAAAATGCCGGTAGAATGAGGTTATGATGTCCAGACGAAATTTAAGATTTTTGTACTTCTTCTTATTAATAATAACCAGGGCAAGGATTTCTATGCAAATGCATGTTTGTAGTCAGTAACTCAAAATCACTTTTGACAATTTATCTTTCCGAATCGAAGAATTTGCAATAAAATGGCATCGATTTGTTGTTGCATATTTTTGCATATTTTGTTATAAATGCATATTTTGCATATTTTTCTTTTAAATGCATATATTTAGCATATTTTTCCATTTTATTGCATATTTAATTTTCTTTTGGACATATTTTTATATCAGTGTACACTGTACATACATATATTTGGCAACTCTATTTAGTGTTGTAAAAATAGTAAATATATGACACTAGGATTATATTTTTTAGCTTTTTGAAATTGTCGACTTTTCGAAAAAATTTGTATATTGACTTTTCGACTTTGTTCTCTTTGTGACACATAATATTAAAACCAATTAGCCAATTTTAATGAAGAAAATCAAATTGAAAATGAATATTCTCCAATTGAACTGGTTTCATTTAAATATGCACATTTAACTTCTGTTGACTTTGAGCGTACATTTTCAATGTATTAAAGCTGTTTTCATCCGAATAGACAAAGTTTTATTTTTGGAAATTTAAAAAAAAAATTATTTCTTTATACAAATAGAAATCTAAATTAAGTAATTTTGTAACATGAAAATAAATAACTGACTGAATTATTTTAATATAAATATTGTATATATATACAGTGCACTCGCGGTAACGTGAACTAATTAAAACCAAGGGAGTTCATGTTAGTGAAATTGTTCACGTTAGCGATTGTCGAATTTGATAGAAAAAATAACAAATTTTATAATATAAACCTGTGTTTTACACGCTTGAACGTGAAATTATCTTATTATTATTTTCATTATTAAAATATAAAACAAAAATTATTGATTAAAATGCATTACAAAGCAAAACGAGATCACGACATAAAATTACTCATTCGTTGCCATACAAAAAATATTAATTTAGAGGATACAAACACATTTTAAATATAAGGGGATTCCCCAAAGTTTAAAAATCGATATTAATGTATTTCAGCGTTGTCTACATGCTTAGAAAACAAATGCAGTGAAACAAATTGTTCGTGTTATAGAGCTTTCTGAGTTTGTTCACGTTACAGAGTAGTCAATGTAAACAAAAGCTTGTTCACGTTAGGCGATGTTCACGTTAGACGGTGTTCACGTTACCGCGAGTGCACTGTACATACATACATGAATTTTCTTATTTTTACTTTGAAAAAAATATATTTAAAACCAAAGTATAACAAGTAGTCCGACTCTTTGACAACAGTACCTAACTCTATGCATGTGTTAGTAACAAAATTACACATGTGTTGGTAACTTTTAAATTTTCTCCAGGCAACAGAGTTCTATAAAAATGTTTTAAATTTTAATTTTTATGAATTTTCAATACCAAAAATTAGAACTCTGTCCTATTATTTATATTCTACAATAACAAAAAATTACATGTCAGAAATTCCGAAAATATTTTTTCTTGATTTGTGCAAAATAGAATCGTTTTAACAATGAAAGTGTGCATAAAGTGTTTTAAATATTGTCTAAAAAAACGTAATTTTTATCAAAAATTAAAAGTTAAAATTTCAAGAGATTTCAATGGTTTACATTTCTCTGAACTCACACGGTACCCGTATATGTGAGAGAGTAATTTTAAAAAATTGAGAGTCGGACTACTTGGTATACTTTGTTTAAAACCTTTTATGTTCCTTTATATGTACATATATATTGAAAATGTGACCTGAAATTTATATCTGTCTTTTATTAATAAATATATTTCAAATAAAAAAACTTGTTTTTATTGCATATTTTTGTAATTTTTAGTGCATATTTTCTCTCTTTATAGTGCATATTATAAGCGCATATTTTTAATTTTTTAGTGCATGAAAATCCTTGCCTTGATAATAACACACGAAATTGCTATTTTTGCAAATATTCTAATTTTATGTTAACGAAAATTGACAGTAGTAATAATATCAACAAGATTTTTTGTTGATTTTTTGGTAATTTTGTGAAAATTATTTTAGCCAGCAATGAAAAATTCATCTCAATTAGACAAAGGTTTTCACTTTTTCCTTTAATTACAATTTTAATTTTTTGAATTTTGTATTCTAATTAGTTTTAATAACGATTTTTATGCTGCAATATCTTATGTTAACAAGATAGTAACTGATTAAATTGATTTTAAATTGTATGATATAAATAAATAAAAATAAAAAACAAGTAAGAAAGTAGGATCGGTCAATCCCGACCATATAATACCTACACTAAAAATTCCATCTATATATATAAAAATGGATGTTTGTATGTATGTGGGTATGTATGTATGTTCCGAATGAACTCAAAAACGGCAGAACCGATTTTTTGATTTTAGGTCTGTGGGCGTAGGGACGTGGCAAAATTAAATTTTTATATTTTGCCGCTAATGCCATCGATATATATAAAAAACGGCAGAACCGATTTTGATCGAATTTTCAGGGAATCTTCAGAATAGCTCAGCGGGTAACACTGTAAAGTCAGATTTTTGATATTCGGTCTGTGGGCGGAGGGGTGTGTAAAAATCAAATTTTTACATTATACCGTTAATGCCATCTATATATAAAAACAGATTTGTGTATGTACGTTCCGCATGGACTCAAAAACGGCTAAACCGATTTTGATGAAAATTTTACGGAATCTTCAGAAAAGCCTAGCGGGTAACACTGATTTTCGGTCTATGGACGGAATGGCGTGGCAGAATCAAATTTTTATACTACACCGCTAATGACATAAAAAAAAGATTATTGTATAATTGTTGATCGACCTTTTCTTCAATTCTCACAGATAGTTTATTTAGTTTCCTATATAAAGGCTTACAAAGTCAGTGATTGTTGTAAAAAAAAATTTGGCAAAAAGAATTTAAAAAAAAAAAAAAAAAATTTATTCTGTCGACCAAAAAATTTTTTTCAATTGGAGTAATACATAATACAGCTAAGAAAGGAATACATATCAAAACATATCCGGTACTATAAAAGTTCTTTTATATTATCAATCGATGATAAACAATTTTGTTTACTCTTGCATATTAGGTGCATGAATAAGAAATTTCCATATGAAATCTTTGAAATAAAATAATATTTTGAATAACTCTCCGCGTTCCACTTTTAATAAAAAATAACGGTTTTATTCAAATAAAATTTGTTTTAGAAATGGCATCTACGTCTAGAGCCGCAGAAACGGGAAGAGAACGAGAATCACGGCTTCAGCAAATGCGTCGCATTGTATCTTCATCGAGTGCTGCAGAGACACCTCAACAGCATATCGAAAGACTAGAAGCCAATCGCTCCCGAATGGCTCGATCAAGAGAAAGAATCGATTTAAAGTTGCCGGTATTTTATTACAATAAGTATGATGACTACAAGAATCACAAGGACGTACTGATTGCGCAATGGACAAACATTGCTTACATTGCCGCGTTTTGAAGTTCCCTAAGGAATCCCCGGGAATGTGCTGTTCGAACGGTAAAGTTATTCTGCCACCAGTTATTGAGCCGCCTAAGCTGCTTCTAAGTTACATTTCCGGCGTCAATCCTATTTAAGTTCAAGGCCAAATGTACCACAGAATTGGATCATTGCTCCCGCTTCCCAATGATGATGCGAAGTTCCTTCAAATTTATTTCACTGGAAATGAAGCTACAGAAGCCGAACGCTATCAACGAACATGTGACATTTGCTGCAATACCCTTCTGCCGAAACATTCTCAAAACAATTGTTGGACATCAGAAATGGAAAAATTTCAATTCCAAACAAATGAGATTTCGTTGTTGACAAGGTATTCCCAAGTCTTACAACCAACTACAAAAATTTGGATTGGCTGTGGAAACATGCAATTTTGGCACCAACAAATTATGAACAAATACAATTGAAACTGCCTGGCGAAGCAATAAAATGCAAATCGATTGACACAGTAATGAACGAAGAACAAGCCGTCGATTATCCTACTGAATTTTTGAAATCATTGGAACCAGCCGGACTACCACCACATGTATTAAAATTGAAGGTTGGATCACCGACTTTGTCCGACACTGTATATTAAAATCGAGACCGAGATGCAATATAAAACAGATGTTTTCTAAGGGCCAGCAACGCGGACCGGGTTCAGCTAGTATATTAATAAAACAGCAAAAATGGCAGAAATAACAAATAACTAGTTTCTTATAATATTTTTTTCAAAATACTACGTTTTATAACCTTATTTTTTTGGGTCATTTGAATAGGTTCAACGTCATTAATTCCAAAAAAAACCAACAATAAATAATTTTTATGTAAAGTTTTTATTTTTAAAGGTTTTTTATAATGTTTTAATAAAGATCTAATAATGTGTATATCCTCCTTTATTTGATATGACTTCAAAAATACGATTTGGGAGGGAGTTATAAAGTTTTTCTATTATTGGTAAGGAAATTTCGTCCCATGATTTTTTTATTCCTTCAATTAAGGCTTCTTTGGTTTCATATTGTCTGCCCGACTCATACACTTTGCGAGAAAGCAATCCCCAAACATTTTCTATAATATTCAGGTCAGGAGAGTATGGTGGCCACTCCAAAATATTTACGTTTTGGCTTCGTATCCATTCTTTTACAACTCTTGCATTGTGTATCGGGGCATTATCTTGTTGAAATGTCCATGGAATGGGTCCAAAGACTGTAGAAAAATTGGGAAACGCCTTTTCAATAACGGATTTGTAATTATTTGCGTTCATTCTAGATGAAAGAAATTGAAGCTCACATGTGCCATAGTATGAAATTGCCCCCCACACCATCACATTACCCTCACAGCTATGCAGACGACTCAGATAACGTTCTTCTTTTCTCAAATCATGAAAATAGTAATTGTAACCATCTGGACCTTCTAAATTAAACTTATTTTCATCCGAAAAAACAATACGTTGCCATTCCTTAATATAAGTCATGTGTTCATGGGCAAATTGAAGTCGTTTTGCTTTACGAGTCTCATTTAGAGGTGGGTTGTTTTTAATTTTTAATCTTTTTAAATGCTTGGCACTTCGTATATAACGTTTTACAGTAGATAGACTTGCTGTAACACCCATTTTGCTTAATTTTTGCAGCAGAATTAATTGAATTGGATGCAGTTCTTATGATAGCTCTTCTGTCCGCTTTTGTTGTGACTCTATGCGTACGTCCTTTCATGTTTTTTCCGTAATCAGACTGATTTCTTATAAAATTGCTCACAACATTTTGGCTCCGACCAATTTTTTTTGCAATATTCCTATGACTTAAGCCACATTCAATAAATGCCTTAATTTTACCTTTTTCTTCTTCAGTTAACGGCTTTTTGCGTCGCATTTTATTTTTATTTTTTTATTATTTTAATTATTTTAATATTGCAAATATTGACAACCACTAAAAAAATGAGAAATTTCACTATTGGCAAAGGTAAATTGATTTTATTCTTTATGAACCTAATCAAGTGAGCTAAAATTTACATGTGCTTTTATTGCATTTTTACATAAAAGCAAAAAATTACAAAAACTCTTAATTTTACCGTTAATTTTTTTTTCTAAATTATTATTATACAAAAGGTCTCACAATTTTAGTTTAAATAAATTGTTCTCTTGAGGTACATTTTAAGAGAAACTGGAGTAAAAATTAAAAAAAGTATGAACCTAATCAAGTGAGCGGCAGTGTATAACATTTCTACCTTATGTTTTATACGTGGCAATTAATTAGGGAAAACTTAACATCTAGCAGAGAATTTACCGATTTGCAACAAATTTTTTACAATTAAACAGTTGTTTGCAAACAAAGAGCTGTTTACTAAATGCAAAAACTGTCATTTGTCAGGGTTAAATTTTAATTCACATTAGTGTGCTGTTAATGCAAATTAACTGTCGTCTGTCTACGGTATAAGTTCATAGTAGATGGATTTTTAGGAAAGCGTACACTACCATTACTATGAGACTAATAGTGTAAAAATTGGTAAGGCAGTTTAAAAGTTATTTGAAATTGAAACCGCACAATTTTTGTCGAAAATGATTGGTTCCTCCCCATTAATATTAATAAAGTATACAAGTATTCTTTTATTTTATAACATAAAATGTCTGTCTGTATTTAAAACACGATAGAGCACAAACGAAAGGAGCTCTGTGTTGATAATGATTGTTTGAAATTGTAATGGTCCATGATTGCCCCTAGTCCCATACAATTGTCCCCCGGAATACTGTTTGAGCAGTCATAAGTACGTTGATTATGCGACAATCCTTATAAAATTTTGCATGAAATAAGTTCTAAGTACTCTGAAATTATATTGAAATCTGAAATTATATAGCGGAAATCGGGCTACATTTGTCCTTAGTCCCGATACATGGTCCCCTTCAGAAAATAACTTGAACATTCATAATTGTCTTATAATAATAAACATCGTAATGAAATATAATAAACAAATTGTAATATAGGGGTATATTAGAAAAATATTTTGGATTTGAAGCAAAATCTGTATTATAAGTATGCTGATTTCGGGAATCCCGGGATTTGTGAAAAAAATCCCTAATTTCTATATGGCTGGTCCTAAAAAAAAAAATAGTTCGGAAAAAAGGTGGATCAAATTGTTCCTAATGTTTGCAATCCTATCAAAATTTTGGTACAAATTTTAGTTTTAGAAGCTCAATTAAGAAGTAATATGTAATAAAATCATACAAGTTCATCTTTTAGCTTTCGATGTTCACCATATTCGGTAGAAAGAGACTCATTTGAACATGTCATGTTTAATTTTTTTTAATTTCTTAAATATTCAATTATTTACGATTTTAATTTTTGAAAAATTAAAAAAAATAGATATGTGTTATGTATCTTTAAATATTTGTGTCATATGAAGCTAATGTCGAATTTAATTGATTTAATATTTATTTCAAAGTTAATTATGTCCTTTTTTTACTACATAGTAAATCATTATTTGTTTTCAATTTTGCAATTTTTAGATGCACTTTTGAAAAAGGGTTTATTCATAAAATATAATATTTGTTTATATTGTAGCATCATACAATTTTGAAGTTATTTTAAAAAATCTAAATCCAAAAACTCTTGAGATTCATTGCATGTATTATTGGTAATGGTTATGACATGTTTTATTATTTAGTATGGTAACTTTAAGAAATTTAGTTATACTAATTGATACTGTGGCAACGCTGTTATAACTGTATGTCTTTTAACTGTGTTAAACATCGTATGTGTATGATTGAAAAACAGGGTTTTCAAATAATTCTAAACCCGGTTTGATAACTTTAATAAAATAAGGTTAATAAAATTATCGATTACAACGATTACAAAATTCCTATCAATGTCAGTTTATCTTATTATATATTTAAAATGTGAACTGATTTTCAATCGAACTTTTTTTGTGTGTATCTTTACTACCTACCTAGCGGACCCGGCGAACTTCGCCTCTCCCCAATTTTAAGTCTTCAAACAAACTTTAGAGTATATCTCGATTTTCCAATTTTCCTCGAAAATTCGAACAACTGACAAAAAATTTTACAGAAATCGGCCCAGCCTTTCTCATTTTACGAATTACTATACATTTTTTACACCATTTTTATATATATAGATATTATATATTATTATAACAGGTGGCGCAAAAGTAATCCTCCTATCAGAAAGTTCTATAAATTTTGCGAGGCCCCTAATGTCAGTTCTGTTTTGACATTTGTGTAGTAAACACATGCGAAATACACGTTAATAAACAATGTTACGCTACACTGCTCCAGAACGCGGAATATTGCTGACTATTTATTTGACCAATAATCGGCAAAATTTATAGCATTTTCTGATAGGAGGATTACTTTTGCGCCACCTGTTATATGTATTATAATAATATACTAATAATGTAATATGAATAAATATTAAATCAAAAACATTATATTTTTAATTTCAAATATTATAATATGCCAAAAAGATAACTCATTTCAATAATTATACTAACGAACATCTCACAATTTAATATATACAGTACGTACTGAATGAAACAAATATAGATATTCAGGGATATTCCTGTTCTCATTTTCACCATTCACCGTATTTTTGGAAGCACAATTACAACAATATTATGTAATTTCCTCAGCATTTCAAATAATAAATATTTACACGTGATTTTTGTAACCTTAATTATATAATTTTAGAAACTTTATTTAATATAAATATTGTTGTAATTATGCTTCCAAAAATACGGTGAATGGTGAAAGTGAGAACAGGAATAACACTGATTTTATATTATTAATAATAAAATATAAATAATATAAAATATTTTTACTATAATTAAATATGTACATACGTATGTGTTACATACTTGACAATAAAATTACTAGCAGCATCCAAATAGCCCAAAAACATGAAACATTAATGCAACTATAGCAGAGAAAGCAAATAAATGTAAATTGCTGCCAGAGAAAATTGCAAGCACAAAAAAAAAAAAACAAAACGAATGCTGACGCGCAATATTAGTTCCGCAAAAAAGTGTGTGGCTACTAAAGCACGAACATATATTTTGGTTGTTGTACTACAATAACGAGTTGGCAACTGGTTGTATTTGCTACTAGAAATTGCAAACTAACAATGCAATTTTTAAAGTAATATATGAATAGTAACAGCAATTTATATTAGTAGAGTTATACAAAATTAAAATAGTAACTATATTTTTACGGTCTAATTCATAATAAAACCTTATTGTAGATTTAAAACACAAATTTGTTAACAAGCACTTTAGCTTTTTAAACCTTTAATAAAGGTATTGTATTCATAAACGTTTGTTAAAGCCACAATAAGTAATGTACTGTTTTTTGTCTAATCTGGAAATGCTTTTCGGTTATTTCCCCTTTTTCGTTGTTAGTGTTGCTTGCAATTAGGATAAAATATTCGTTAATTCTCTTTTTTTTATTATTAATACCTTTTCTAGTAAATTTATATTAAGCATGAACGCCTATAATTAAAAACATAACGTGCTAATTAGTGTATCAAAGAAGAAAATTCATAATAACAATAAAATATCTAAAATCAAAATATCATAATTGCAAAAATATTAACAAGTGTTTATTTTTGTTTGTCTTTATTATTCTTCTTCTGTTACCCCCCGTTGCCACATGCAAGTACAAGTTCGAAAAACTCAATACACTCACAGTTTTTTACTAACACAATCGCATTATTCTTACTTACAGCTCAGCTTACAAGAGAATTTGCTTGTAAGTAAATTTTTGTCACTTGTCGCAACCAAAATGACAAACGAAGAAACAGTGTTACCAAGAAAGAGTTTTATATCAATTTATTTGAACTTAGTAAAAAAAAATAGAAGATTTTTTGTGTATTTACAAAAAATAAAAAAGGACACAAATATACAACAACATATATTAATGGTATTACTAAACATAAATGTTATTAATTTAAAAAAAATTTTACGAAAATATTTTTTTTCATCAATTTTATAATATTGACAACACGGCAATACTATTTTCTCTTAATATATTTTTTTAAATCGTTCAACACAGCAATTTTTGCAAGAACTTTCGTTGTTGATGACATTTTAAAATGAACTTGCATTGCATAGTGTAGACACTCAAAAAATATTGTTGTTTTTCGGTATTTTCCGTTGATAATACATATACTCTACTTACAAATAATTACTTGCATGTGGCAACGGGGGGTTACCTAGCCTTTACACATGCATATATGTTAATAAAAATGAAACCACTAAACTTACAGTTTTGAATCTTTTTTATTTGATTGAAATTATTATTACAATTTACAAAAAAATTATTTTTATAGTTCTACAGCCATATGCATACAAATTTACAAGAGCTTTATAAAACAATTATAAGCAAATTTTCATAAAGTTGTATTCATAAACGATTAATAGCTCAAAATACATTTGATAAACCTTTAATAAGTGTACAAATTTTAAACTTCGTTCTACGCTTCTTTAAACCTACTATAAAGTATTCTTTTTACATTTTATCATGAAAAAAGGTAATTCTAAAAATAATTCTTTATAAATTTGCAATAATAGATGATATTATTGCAATTGATAAACATAATTTTAACTCCGCTGGCAATTATAGTCTACTTTAATAATATAAGATTTTATTCCATATTTCTCCGGCAGTAAACTACATGAGGTTCGCAAGTGAGTTTTATTGCCATTTTTGTAATTTGTTGTTAACCTGTAACGGCATGTAGTAACTAAATGCGTAAACATTGTGGAAGAAGGTCCACAGAATCTAATATACCCACTCAGGAATTAAAATTATGTGTTTCCACATTGAAATTCATTAAATTTTGTTAAAATTTAACAAAATGACAATAAAAATAAATTAATAAAACAAATTATAAAACAGTAATGTTTATTTTATCACAGAATATTCGTCATTCGAATACTTTTAATAATAATTGAACTAAAATATATAAAAACGTTTGTATATAAATGCATTTTAGCTTAATATAAATTTATATAATTTGAAAGTAAATTTTTAATTAGGCTTAAGTTCATTTATTATAATTAATATGTAATAATTCAAAGAATATCACTAAATACTACAATATTTAGACAATTGGCAAATTGGAATGCATTTTCTACCCTGCCAAGGGCGTCATCAACAATCTTTATTGTCAAGGTCTATTGTAAATTCCATCTATTTAACTTACTATTATTAGGAAATAGAATATGGGAATCATATATTTTATTATTTGTAAGTTAGACGAAATTTCAATTATTTTTATTATATATGTGTATTCTTATTATTACAAATTTATTATATATTAGTATAATTAAAAATTTACTTTCAAATTATATAAAATAAAAAAAGTTCGAATAATTACCAAAATTAAAATTAATATAAATTTAATAGAATCAAATAAAAAATTTTTCTCTAAATATTTCAAAAATGTATTTTTACTAAAAACAATGAAAAAAAGAGAATTAACGAATATTTTATCCTAATTGCAAGCAAGACTAACAACGAAAAAGGGAAAATAACAGAGAAGCATTGCCAGCTTAGACAAAAAACAGTCTATTAGTTATTGTGCCTTTAACACACGTTTATGAATGCTATACTTTTATAAATGATTTTTAAAGCTAAAGTGTTTGTTAACAAATTTGTGTTTTAAATGTACAATAAGTTTTTTTTATGCATATAGCCGCTAGTCATTAATGATGAAATTTTGAACCTTTTTCGAAAACCATTCCATTAACGTTTTTATGGTGCTTTCTATCACTTTGTTCGAACAGGTTGTCCACCTCCGTTTAAAATCTACCACACTTTTGGACACCTTTTTTGTGCTCTTCAATTCTCTTTTAACAAGAGAATTGCCTCTCTTGGTACAAATACCACATTATTGTTCTTTTACCACTCAAAACCTTCTTACCATAGTGACAGATGCCAAATCAGGACAAAAATAAGTGGACAGATTATGAAGTCTTATGAATGGAAACATCCTTTTTTGTAAACATTCCTTGATGTAAATTTCGGTATTTATAGAACCTTTGTAACAAATGTATGGCTTTTTTGCAGCCATACCAAGAACTTTTTGGGTCTTAAACTTCTCTTCAACATTCCTTCAAGCATCTGCAACATAAAAAAATTTTCTATACGTATATTTTGTCATCCATTATGCAGCAGGTATAGTTTTTATATAAAATTTGACTTCAATTTCCGTGCTCTGTGTTTGGACTCTAAATTTTTAGCAGAGTTCCTGTCAGGAACTTTTTGAGCCTTGTATGCTTTTAAACCTGCATTGGCTTTAACTTTTCGTACCAAATAGTCCGAGTACTGACCTTACCGGGCTGCTTTCCTACCGGAGGTATTGGGAGCTCTTTGAAAATGCTTTCTATTTGTTTGTCTTTAGAAACATCATGTGGACCATTACTTCTACCTGAACCAGGTTTTATATCAACGGAAAAGTTTTCCCTCGGTACTGTTTAATAACATTGGAAACAGTTTGATTGTTTGGCCAACTTTTTGTAAGACTAAGGCCCGTTTTCTCAATGTATTGACAAACTGTCTGTTACTAAATGTCGACATAAATTTATTAAGCCGATAAACTGTCCGTTAACAATTTTGGCTTTCTCAATATACCGACAAAAAACATTATTTTCTGTTGGCAATACCTCTCAAAATAGATGTGAAAGGTGGGAACCCTGCCTTCAAGTGACAACATGTTTACATAAATCAGCTGTTTAATGTGGCCATCGACAGCCGGAATCTTTTGAAAAATGCATTATCCTCCATGTCTCCCAAGTAGTTAGGGCTGGCATGATAAACTCTTTCAGCATTCACTTGGAACTCATGTTATTTGAGTTCGTCCTCCATCAAATTAATGTTATTAAACTTTTTTTTATAAAATCTATTTAATTTCGTTTACAAAAACACAAACATAAAAACTATGAACAGCAGTCAGCTGTTACTTATTTATCTGTACGATAAATAAATAATTGGCAGATGAGGTCGGGTTAGCTTTGCGATAGAATAGAAGCAAATGAGACATTGAGAAAACCAAATTTCTTTAATCTGCAGTTTTTCGTTGGGAAAAAAGATAATCACCTAATGAGAAAACGGCCCTAAGTTGGGTTTTGTTAAAAATATTTAATAATTTTAGTACGCACTTTTTTCTGGCCACTTATTGTAATCAGATTAACAACAAATGAACATAATTGACATTAAACATAATAACTTGATAAAAAAATCAAATAATACTTGGGTTAAAAAAAAAGTTTTAATGAAAAACGTGCGTTAAGAATTTTACGATCTCAGTCCTTAAAAGAGCATATGAGTTCTCAAGATAAGACTAGGCTCAAACCACCGCTCAAACAACAACAATGCCCATACTCAAAACAACAACTAGCAAGCATACACAAAAAATCTGGAAATAATTCGGTATCTCGGGAACTATTGGAGATATTGTTACATTTTGATTTTGAGTTGATTTGCATATGTTCTGCCCTAGCGCTTATGGAGGCCAATGCATGGCCCCTCAAAGTTGGTCAACTCAGGTCCCAAAATTTAAAAAAAAATCGCCAAAAATCCATTTATGATCCAAATGAGCTGAAATTTAAAATATAAATAGTCCTTAAGAAGGTCTACGAAAAATACAATTACACACAACATTAAAAATGTTTTCATGCGATATATTATAATTACGTTCAAGCTAGTTACCGGCAGCAAAAAAATTATAGTTTGTTTACATTGTGCATTAATTATGGCGTTTACGATATATTTTTTTATATTAAGCTACTTTTATGGACAAAACTTGTCGCTTACGATATTTATATTTTTTTGTTTATTTCAATTTAAAGGGATAAAAAAGTTTTACGGTCTAATTCTATCTATATAAATAAAAATCAATTGTCGTTCGTTGGTAATTGCATCAGTTGAGAACGGCTAGACCGATTTGGACAATTTTTTTACTGAAATGTTCGTCATAGTCCAACTTAGGTTTTTACGGAAAGAAAAATTGACCACGCCCACTTTTACGCCCACTTTTTTCCATTTATCTAAAATCGGAAAACGGCTGCACCGATATGGCTAATCTTTTATTTAAATGATCGTAGTAATCTAATTTAAGTTTTTACTGAAAGAAAAATTTACCACGCCCACTTTTACGCCCACTTTTTTCCATTTATCTAAAATCGGAAAACGGCTGCACCGATATGGCTAATCTTTTATTTAAATGATCGTAGTAATCTAATTTAAGTTTTTACTGAAAGAAAAATTTACCACGCCCACTTTTTTCGATTTATCTAAAATCGGAAAACGGCTGCACCGATTTGTCAAATTCTCCTTATTTTTCGGCTTATTTGTAAGTAAAGTTTTTGCTGGGATATTCTTATGTTGTAAATAACTCATTTGTTATTACTTTTGTATTGTTTCGCGATTTGTCCGAAAATACCGTTACTTTTTTTATTTACATTCCAATTTATTTGTGCAAATGTTGATTGACTGCTTATTGTCAAATTGTTGATCAAATTAATCGGTGGACGAAAAATAAAATAAGTGCAATTGTTAATTGTGAATTAAAAAAAGTTTAAAGTGTTTCTAAAAAAGTTAACTAACGGTGATAAGTTTTTTTTGAATTAAGATTCCATTGTAAGTACATTGCAATCAATTCATTAATTAAAATAAGTTAAATCGTGTTACCTCAAACAAATTTATAGATTAACCTACTATAGACTGTGGGTTTTGAAGTTATAAACGGTTAAAAGGTAAGAGCAAAGTCAATAAATTCTATCGCATTGTAATGCCGCCAATAAGAAGGAGCAATTTAGGTCGCAGAACTCGCAATGCTTCAAATCAAGCGTATTTTCGACCTAATCAAACTGCGGAACAACTCGAAGAGCGAAATGAAATTGAACGAAATCGATTATCACAAACACGTTCTGCACGTACACAAGAAGAAAGAGAATATGCAAACGAAGTAGATATGCATCGAATGAGACACAATCGTTCTATAGAATCCAACCGAGTGATAATTAATTCAAATGTACGTGCAAGAAGAGAAACAAATGTTGCGTTAAATACTCATCGAGCTGCATTTCATTACAACAGGACAGTCGATTACAGTGCAGACCATTCCGTTGCTATTGGTTCGATGAGCGTTGTGTGCCCACATTGTAAGGCATTGAAATATAAAAATGAAACTCCTGGATTGTGTTGCGCAAGTGGCAAAGTGAAATTGACACCGTTGATTCCACCACCAGAGCCATTGCTCTCATTGGTTTCTGGAACAGGGTATTGTCTGAGTTAGGCATGGCAGCTACCAATCGACCGATGCACGACGTATTTAATCAAGAGTTGCGACGCGAAATACAATATGATTGCGATGCCTTGAAGGAATTAGTACGAACAAACGTTCCACTGTTGAATCGACAACAAAAATATGCATACGACACTCTTATGAAAGTTGTGAAAGATGGAACTGGAGGAATTTTTTTTTTGGATGCTCCCGGTGGAACTGGAAAAACTTTTTTGATTGCGTTGATTTTGGCCACGATACGCTCGCAGAATGATATTGCACTTGCACTTGCTTCATCAGGAATTGCAGCTACGTTGTTGGAAGGCGGTCGTACTGCCCATTCAGCACTCAAGTTGCCATTGAAGTTGCACATCAATGAAAATCCAACATGCAACATTTCCAAGAACAGTGCAATGGCCAAAGTTTTGCAGCAAAGCAAACTAATCGTTTGGGATGAGTGTACAATGGCGCATAAAAAGTCTTTGGAGGCATTAGATAAAACTTTGCAAGATTTACGAAACAATCAAAGCCGTTTTGGTGGTGCAATGATTCTGTTGGCAGGGGATTTTCGGCAAACATTGCCAGTGATTCCACGGTCAACGCCAGCCGATGAACTTAATGCATGTTTGAAGTCGTCCGTTTTGTGGAAACACTTCAAGAAACTCAAATTGACTGTGAACATGCGTGTCGAGCTGCAGAACGATCAATCTGGAGAAGCATTTTCCAAACAATTGCTGGACATTGGCAACGGCAAAATCCCGGTTGACATTTCGACCGGTTGCATTCAATTTCCCCCCGGTTTCTGTCAGTTCACCGAATCAAAATCCGAGCTAATCCGAAAGGTATTTCCAAACATTGCACAAAATTACAAAAATCATGATTGGTTGAGCGAACGTGCTATATTGGCTGCGAAAAACATTGATGTCGAAGAATTGAATTTTAAGATTCAAGGTGAAATTGCTGTCGAATTGATGACGTACAAATCGGTGGATTCCGTTACTTCCCAAAATGATGTTGTCAACTATCCAACCGAGTTTTTAAACTCGCTGGAATTACCCGGATTACCGCCTCACAATCTCCAACTGAAAGTCGGATCGGTAATCATAATGTTACGAAACATAAACCAACCACGTCTTTGTAATGGCACCCGACTTGCGGTAAAAAACCTGATGAACAACGTCATCGAAGCAACAATACTTAAAGGAAAGTACAAAGGAGAAGACGTTTTGATACCACGGATCCCAATGGCTCTGACCGACATGCCATTCGATTTTAAACGATTGCAGTTTCCGGTACGGCTTGCATTCGCTATGACAATTAATAAATCTCAAGGGCAGTCATTGCGTGTTTGCGGCATTAACCTTGAAAATCCATGCTTCTCGCATGGTCAATTGTATGTCGCCTGTTCCCGTGTCGGAACACCATCAGCATTATTTATTTACGCGCCAGGCAACAAAACTAAAAATGTCGTGTATCATAAAGCATTGCAATGAAGGAAACTACGATATCACTGCAAAGCAACAGAAAAAAGTATTTCTTTATTTTAATTGGTTCCTGAACATCGATCTTTCAATCAAAATGTAAATATAACACCATATATTGTACATATTTTCAAATCAAATGTAATTTAAACACACCTCAAACCTACATAAATAAAAATTATCATTTAAAAGTACGTTGTTTGTCTCTTTTTACTATTTTTTCATAATTCAAACAGCTTCTCACAAATTCACAAATCGAACACAAACATTTTTTCTAATATATGGACAGGACAACGTCTGTCGGGTCAGCTAGTTCATAATAAAACCTTATTGTAGATTTAAAACACAAATTTGTTAACAAGCACTTTAGCCTTATAAACCTTTAATAAATGTATTGTATTCATAAACGTTTGTTAAAGCCACAATAATTAATGTACTGTTTTTTGTCTAATCTGGCAATGCTTCTCAGTTATTTCCCCTTTTTCGTTGTTAGTGTTGCTTGCAATTAGGATAAAATATTCGTTAATTCCCTTTTTTTATTATTAATATCTTTTTGGAAGATAAAAACTAATTTTTAGATAAAAAATGTATATCTGATTCTAGTAAATTTATATTAAGCTAAAACGTATTAATATACAAACGTTTTTATATATTTTATTTCAATTATTATTAAAAGTATTCGAATGACGAATATTCTGTGATAAAATAAACATCCATCACTGTTTTATGATTTGTTTTATTAATTTATTTTTATTGTCATTTTGTTAATTTTTAACAAAATTTAATGAATTTCTATAAAGAAACACATAATTTTAATTCCGGAATGGGTATATTAGATTGTGTGGACCTCCTTCCACAATGTAATCACATTTTATTACTATATTTCGTTACAGGTTAAAAGAAAATGACAAAAATGGCAATCAAACTCACTTGCGAACCTCATATAGCTCACTGCCGGAGAAATTTGAAACAAAATCATATATTATTATATTGAAACATATTCCCGAGCGAAGTTAAAATTACGTTTGTCAATTGCAATAGTATCGTCTATTATTGCAAATTTATAAAAAATTATCTTTAAAATTCCCTTTTTTCCAGATAAAATGTAAAAAGAATACCTTAAAATAGGTTTAAAGTAGGGTTGAACCATTATTAAATTTCATATATTTAACAATGTTTAACTACAGGTGTTTTAAGCTAATTTTCGTTTTTGGATATACTTTTATGGAATTTAGCTTAACAACGGTTAGTAAGCATGTTGTAAGTTTTTTTGCAGATTAATAAAAATTGATATTTACTGCAATTGACGGCTAATATAGTAGCAATTGTAAACCCTGGTTTAGAGGTCAAAGGGAATCCCGAAATTCCTAAAAATTGTAACGAAAATCCCAAAAACGATATTTTTTACTATTTTGCCCATAGGGTCCACATTTTCTTCGGGGATGAGAAAATGCTTTGGGAATAAATATGGATCACATCAATGTTTTCAAAACTGCTTTACGTTTTCTGGTCCCAGCTTTGAGATTTTAGAACTTGTGGCCCAAAGTTGAAATTTTGATAAAAAAAATAGGTCAAATTCCAAAGGGCAAGTTTTTTATACCAAAATGTTCTCCGTAAAGATATCTTACAGAAACACATAAATTTGTTATATGTCCTTAAAGAAAGTTCTTTTTAAATAAAAAAGAGTTAAGTCACCTTTTCGGCTAAGAAACAGCACAAATCTACTTTTTTTAATTTTTAAATTGAAAATCGTTAATTTTTGAATCCGTAATTGATATTACTCTGAAATCTCTTGCATATTATTGGTAATTTAGTTGTTTAACTAACCGTTCATTCGGTTTAAAAGTAGGCCCTATATTTTAAGATAAGAGGATCAAGGTATGGCAAAATTTTAAAATTTAAATTTTGAAATGCCTATAACTCGGAAATTATAAGAGATAAATAGCATATGCAAGCATAAAATATAAAAATCTTTGAAATCTGATGAGAAACCCTCATAGCGCCGCGTCTATAGCATTTGTAGTGTCCATTTTAATTTAAACTCGAATACTCCTTGGCTACGCCCATGTCAAATTTTATCCCGATCGGACTAGCCGTTTAGAAATATCAGATTTATTTCCAAAAAAATTTGATTCTGCCCCACTGTGAAACATAAAAAAAATCATCCAATTATCGATAATAGTTTGCGAGTAATGATACTTTACTTCTGATCAAATTTACAAAAATCACATTTTTTATAAAATGACATAAAATATTTGACATTAACAGCATGCCACGCACACAATTGCCAATATTTGTATCTAATTTTTTGGCTACCTTAGTTTCAATGTGTTTACTATTGAATGGCATTAAAAGTTTTGAAATCGGAGTTAACAAAAAGAAGGAATTTTGGCCGATGAAATTGAGATCGGAGTTTCCGTGCGTCGCACAGTGGGGGATCTGAAAAAAAAGTGGAAATAAATCTGTAACTTCTAAACGAATAGCTCGATTTTAATAAAATTTCCCATGGCTATAGAGGAGGAGTTGATAAGTTTAAGTTTTGAATTTCGGCTTAAACAACCAAGGGGGGGGGGGAGTGGGCGAGCCACAATGCCCCAAAGTGGGGCACCTCGGGTATATCAAAAATTAAAAATGATGCCAAATTTTTGTTTGCGATCCGATTTGAAAGATTTTTATATATATGGAATGTACTAGACGAGATCTACAAAAAACATTGCTTTAGCTATATATTATCTCTTATAGTTTACGAGTTATTCGCATTTGAAAAGTAAAATTTTATTTTTTTTTGCCTACCTTGGTCTGCTATTTTGCTAATAACGGATCCAATTCTTTCCCGATTTTCTTGAAGTGTCTTTTTTGAATTATCAACAAATTTATTAATCTCGTCTAGTACATTCCATATACATAAAAATCTTTCAAATCGGATCGCAAACAAAAATTTGGCATCATTTTTAATTTTTGATATACCCGAGGTGCTCGAGGGCTCGGCCACTCCCTTGGTTGCTTAAGCCCAAATTCAAAACTTAAACTTATCAACATCTCCTCTATATTCATGGGAAATTTTATTAAAATCTAGCTATTCGTTTAGAAGTTACAAATTTATTTCCACTTTTTTTCAGATCCCCCACTGTGCGGCGTATGATATACGTGTGGCCACATATTAAGTACGTTATTTTAAAGTTAATTATCAAAATACAGGAATAAATATTCTTATTCTCTTCCATTTGAACATTGTTATATTCATACATTTTTGTTTGTCTATTCGGCATAGCCAAATGTAACATTATTTTTTAGCCTTTTTTTAGCAATTTTTTTCAAAGTATTTAGCCCTTTTTGTTCACCAAGAATTGGCAACACTGCCTTATATGATCATGAGTGTGTAAAACTTTATGGTACTTTTTCTTTATTCTAATGGCACTTGCTGTATTTTCTTTACCAATGAAATCAGTCAGTGGGAACTTTTTATTTTTCTAATGGTACTTTTTAATACATTGATATTAATAAACACAGAATCAAATTGGACAAAAAATATCCTTGAACCCAAATATTAAGCATCATGGTCTTGAGTGAGTTCGAATCCTCAATTTTGGACATTTTCGTACTTTTTCTACTTTTAGAATACTTTCCAATAATAAATCTTGAATGATGAAATTAAACACACTTGATACTGAATAAGTTACAATCCTTAAATGGGCACTTAATGTTAGTTTTTGATTTATTCATTACAATAAATAAATAAACATTAAATTAGCAACATATTCGAGGTTGTCATAGAATCCCATAATTTTCGGAATCAGTTTTGAAAATGTAGTATTGTAATGAAATCCAATGTAGTTTTTTGTTTAATCGGTAAATAATTTAATTCTTGATCTAGGTTCTATGACAAGCCCGATTATCCTAGATGATGGTACTTTATTAATTTTATTTTATAATGAAACTATACACATTAAATGTTCCTAAATGTGTGACAATTATTCTAAAAATTAAATTAAGCTAGAAACCAAAGAATAACAAGAAGTGAAACGCTGTCAGAAAAACCTAAGTCGGTTGTCATAAGAAACCTAACTCTAAGAATGTATTGGTAAAATTTTGTTCCTAAATATGTGAAAATTATGGTGTTCAAACCACTTTCACCACACTCCTCAAACACACATAGTTCTAAAAAATCGTTTTATTTAATAAAATATTTAATTGTTCTCTTACAATATATAAACAAAAAACAAACTTAGTTCAACAGTAACAAAAAAAAAAAAAATTTAACGCATCAAGAGAAACTGTGCAGTTTAGAGAAGTTAGAATACAAAACGTGTTTAGTATTTTGACATCCTTTGGCTTTTAAAACTGTTTCAAGCCTCCTTGTCATTGTTTCTACAAATTTTGATGTCACCTCTGTAGGGATTTTGGACCACTCTTCCTGCTGGATTTCCTTAAGAGAGTCTTTGGTGGTAATATTTCTCATTTCTGATCTGTATGTCCAAATGCTCTCACAGATGTTCAATGGGATTAAGGTCCGGTGACTGTGGGGGGTGTTCCAATTGTATCGGTGTATGATACAACAACCATTCTTTAATATGTTTAGATGTATGCTTCGAACCTTGCAGGTTCGGTCTAGATTTAATTTTCTGACGCCTGGTTTATTTTAGAATGTTTATGTAATCGGTCTGTTCATAAAATTTTAATAAATATGATTTTTCCCACGCCACTTGCAGCCATACACTCCCACATCATCACCACCATGGTTTACGGGGGATAGTACATTTTTCGGTCGAACCCTAGATTTTTGCTTCTCAAAATTTTACTTTTTTTTTACTTCCGAAAATCTCAAACTTGCTTTCGTCCGTAAACGGTACATTATTCCAAAACGATTTTTCTTGGGTTTTTTACTTGTTTGCGAATTCTAGACGTCGCTCTTTATATCGTTTGGAAATGTGGGACTTTTCTCTCGCAACTCCACCATATAGACCAATGGTGCCCAAGCCCTATAGTCTTGGTGATCATTTGTTTTTGTAAATGCTCTTAGCTATAGGCTGTGTGTTTCTATACTCAATGGATCACTCAGCACTAGCAATATGAAATACACAAACAACTTTGTCTTGTTTGTCGATCTTCAATGTCTACATGCAAGTGCAAAGCAACAACACTTTCGTATGTTTTGCTGGTAAACATTGACGATAGCGATCATCAATGTAGATTTTGTTTTTGTTTATCGTATGGTATTGTTTAAAAAAGTGAGTATTTTTTTTCTTTACTCTTTGTATGTTTTGGTTTTTACAACAAAAAAAATTGCATAAAAATTAGTTTTTCTTTAAATGTATTGGTGTTTGCTCTTCCATAAGGAACTTTTGGGCACTCCTGATATAGACCATTTGCGTGTAGCGCTCGGAGAACCGTAATGGCACTAACTCTCACTCCAGACGAATCTGTTAATTCTTCGCATAATTTTACTGCACTTACTGTGGGTTCTTTCTTCACTGCTCTTACAATTGATCGTACTTAAGGTTGTTAAGGCGTTTTGGTCTTCCGCCATGTGGCTAATCTTCTAAAATTCCAATTTTGTTTTGTTTGTCTATAATTTTTTTACAGTATTTCACGTAACGATTTGCCTTCATTTTTAAATTGTATGACTTACTCTCTTGTTTCAATTGCAGTTTGTTTACCCATTTTGGTTTTAAAGTTCTCGCGTTGAACTTTTGCTGTTGAACTAATTTAGTTTTTTGTTTATATATTGTAAGAGTACAATTAAATATTTTGTTAAATATACTGAAACTTGAGAAAAAATTCTATTTAATCTGTAAATAAAACGTTTTGAATTTAAAAACAAGATGTACACTTTCTTTTGATTCTGACTGTATATTTGACCTGGAAATATTTTATAACTTGATTTTTCTGCTTTTCATTCCATAATTTCTGCAAAAATTAAATTTGTTTGAATCCTGTAAATCGCATGTTTGGTGCATTTGTGTGGATGTAATGGAGTCGTATGGTCTGTTGTGGATTGGTATGACATTTTTTCTTATATATACAATATGTACGATGAAGAGCTTTTTCTTCGCTGGCAACGATATAGAGCAATTCTGTATATTTCGAATTGTCTATAGGTTGCTGAAAGGTTTGTTGGTTTTAAGTATTTTGAACCTTGCGACCGTGACGCGACAAGAATAAAAAGATGACGATGCTCGATCGAACTCAGTTATGACAATGTTTCTCTATTTAAAATTAAAGTTCTAAAGCCTAACAATTGATCATGTAAATAAGGGCTACACTGTTGTTGTATTATTATTTGTTTCTCACTTCCAATGTACTATTGAACTTGTTTTTACATTAAAGTATGCAGAAACAACATACATGCAATAAATCTCCAAAATAAATAAATTGCATTTTTAAGAACAACAACAACACACTAGTAACAAGAATTGAAGTGAGAAACAAATAATAGAAACTAACGGGTCATTACCAAAATAAGTTACAGTGGTTAGTATGAACAAAAATGTTAACAAATTACTGTGACACCGTATAATATTAGTAAATATTATACGGTGACCTAACACAATATATATATTCATAATTCTTGTAAATAGAATAACCAGTTTCAGTACAATGTATTAGCAAGTAAGATGTGAGAATAAATAAGATTTTTCAGTACTTTTGCAACACCCATTTGAGAAATTGCGTGGTCGCGAAAATGTTGATAGCATCATGCTAAATCGTACTTAGTGTTGAAAATTGTTGAAACGGGTTTAAGTGAGGGTTTCAATGTGGTTGACATAGATATGAATTAACGTTGATGATTGAGCCGAATAATTTTGTTCATATAGCGAATTCAACAACGGCGAAGGAAGCTTGACAAGCTTTGATGTGTGCATTTGAGGACACTGGCCCATCTAGAAAAGTTGAACTATTGAAACAGTTGGTACAATTTAAATTGGCTGATTTTGACTCTATGGAAGAGTACGTCAACAAAATGGTGAGATGTTAAGTTAGGGGCTAAGAATAACGGACTAAATATTAATGATGAGCTTGTTGCACCCTTGATGTAGTTGTTGTAACAGCGTAAACAATTTTACAATATTTAATCAGGAATTGTGCTACTTCTACTGGGTGGGTCCATAAATCCAATGGACGTAGTGAATGAAGTAGGGTTGGCTGGACTGAATATGTGATGGGTGTCATGAGAATCCTTGGACGGCACAGTCTATGCGTTACCAGAAGGTATTAAGCCTGTTGCTCCATCCATTCTAAGGTCCCGTCTGACATGCCTCGGGGGAGACTCCAACAGTGTGATGTTATGTCAACATGATGTTATTTGCCCTGACCGGTAGAACCTAAGTTTCCTCGTGAAGGAGGTGTTCCGATGTAATTTGGTGGCAGACAGTAACGGTTCTTAAGACTGCATTTTGACAGCTTTGAATATTTCTCCACTGAGCATCACGAGGTTTTAACAATGGGATCACTCGACCCATTTTTCAGACATCGGGTATTGTTAAGCTCCTTACTGACAGGTTGGAAACCGTTGTCAGGTACTCGACTCCCCGCTCGCCTATTTGTTTTAGCATCAGCATATTCCGTCAGGTCCTATTGCCTTTGAAAGCTTAGCTGTGTTGATGGCTTCTGCAACTTCAGTTAGCGTGTAAAGTTGAGGTGTGCTCGAGACTGGAAGATCATGTAGTTTGCAGAAAATATTTCTTTTCGCATTGCCTCTCTTGGGGTGCTCAATAAATTGTCGGCAAAAAGCACGCGCAAATTAATCGCGACCCTATCATCCTTCTTAACCGAACTGTAGACCACAATTAGGTTAGGTTTCCAGGCAGCCGCGAAGTGAAGAAGAAGTGCAGCTCACGTGGGTCCAGACATAGGTCCCTTTGTGTTACCTGAAAGTATAGAGGCAAAAAGAGAACAGAGTAGATATGAAAAGAGAGAAGGGGACAGTCAGTATTTGGTTAAGATTGAAGAGTGAGAGAAGAGATACGAGAGAGAAAGAGAAAGGAGAGTAGATTATCATTGGTCACTGCACGGAGATCCCCATATTAGGTCTGGTTAGCCAATTACTGTTCCTTACAAAGGCATAAGTGCACTCAAACCTCAAATTCGAGAGCTCAGAGAGACTAGTTAGGGAACGATGTCCCAGAAATCTTAAGCGTATATTTTCCAATACCGAACAGTGACAAAGAAGATGAAAAACCAAAGTTGCAGTTTTTCAAATGATCCAACCATTTGTTTCCCTTATCCTCATTTACCAACCTGCTAATATCTCGGTTCAGCTGGCCGATCCTAGGGTCGTCAGGGTTGGTATTTTGCATGTCATCACGCTCATCTGCGAGTCCCACTGCTTCTGCTAGGAACTACGGTCGCAATACGAATATTCTTCCAACGCGAATGAAGCGAGCGGCTGCAGCTGTGACGGTTTCGCGAAACTTCCTCTCTGATTTGTGTACGTTAGATGTAATCGGTAGACCATTGAAAATGCGGTCGGTAAAGAGAAATAACACGCCAGGTTGTGCAGTTTATCATTCCAGGTCTCGCTATCGTGATATCTGGCGAACTAGCTCAATTACCCAAAATTCTTGTGCAGAATGTGGATTCGTCAATCAGAGCTGATGAGCGTTGAAGTCCTCTAGGACCAAACGTGTATCACCGCGCATAAGGTCCTAATGTCGGGACGGTAGCCTGTTGGACTACTGGCTACTGGTGGAATGTAGACATTATAGAGCTCCAACTACGTATCTCTCGATCTGACCAGAATCGAGAGATACTCGAGTGAAAGAGCTCTATACTGCACGGTGTTGTATATGATACATGCGATGCCTTCATCGTTGCCTCTGGTGCGGTCTTTTCGAAGAACGTTGTATCCGTTGCAAATTTGCAGACTGGAATTACTCGTAAGTTTAGTCTCCTGGACCGCTGCGACCACGATGTAGTGTTGGCGCATAAATCGGATTATCTCAGAAATCTTCCCTTGGAGGCCATTGCAGTTGAACTGCAATATGGATATCACCCCAGGTATACGGACTGCAATCAATGGTGTGAGCGGCGCACAGTGGCTTGGAAAAAAAATTACGATTTTTAAAAGTTTATTTTGTTTTTTATTTCAATAATATTAAGAACAAACATTTTTATTTTTTATAATAACAAAAATTTGTTAATGTTTATTTTATTTTTTACTTAAGTAACAATAAAAGAAAATCATAACTATTATTCATTCGGTTGGAAAATAGCCTTCAAATATTCCATATTTAGTTCTAAATTATTTTTGTCCTTTAGCAGCCTTTTTGCTTCTACATTTAAGTCCCGATGTTCTACTTCCCATTGACTTCAAATGCTGGTGATGAGCGGATCTGACGTTGCCAGTAATATATTAAATAGATCCTCATTTGTAGAATTTCGTGATGTTTTTCTGGTATTGTGCTCTCTATAAAATCTGTAATCATTATTCCTTTTTTCCTGGGCTTCCTCTGATAGATATCCAAGTGGTACTAAATGATGCTTAATGACATCTTCAACATGATAAAGGATTTTGTGAACAGTTGCAGACATATTTCTCCATGGACATTTGGTTGTATATATTCGTGCAGTTTCCTTCGCATAATTACCAAATTTTCTAGCGTCAATTTGTTCCTTGCACGCAAGTACATCGATATTTTTTTTTAATCTTGAAATAAGATTTATATCAACACCTGTTATTTTAGATGCTCTTTCGGGATCTGAAAAGAACCTTCTTGCTGTGTTCCCATCATTCGTATTACCTGATCCTTGTTTTGGTTGATCTATTATCAACCCATAGGACGAATTTCTCAACCCATATTTGAGAAATTCGTCCTGAACATGTTTCTTTTTTAATCTTCTTAACTCCAAAATCCAAATCATAACTGATTTTTAGTTTGTGTTCCATGAATCGTATTCTTGTATGTAGCGCTGATAATCCAAATTCATATGGATCAACATTATCTAATGATTTTTCCGGCACTTGGTTTAAGTGGCTTGATGTGGCTTGACATATAATGCAGCTGTAGGAAGCCTTTGTGTCAGTCAAAGCCTGGCCTATTTTTCCATCTATCATCGTTAGCACTCATTTGTAGCTTACTTCAATTGTCTGGCCGTCAATCTCTAATTCGAATTGCTGTTGTGTGGCAATTTGGGCTCTAATATCACTAACTTCTTTTTTAATGACTTAATGAGTTTCCTTTTTAAATTCAAATTTAATTAGTCTGCAGAATTTTGTAGAAACTGATGTTTGATTTTTCCAAATATTCTTTGTATAGATCCTACTGGTCGAAGGCTCCGAGTCTTCCAAATTTTTTATCAATCCCAATGGGATGAATGACACCATGAAGATATCTGTGTCTAAAGTATTATCACGTACATATTGCTTGTATTGTTTTTGTCCAGAAGAACCATCTTGCACTTTCCATATTTCTTAAAATCATTTCCTTTAAATGACAGTAGCAAGCTCTGAGCTGTATGATTAAGTATATCTTGAAGTAGTACCTCTGCCGAAATCGATGTGATTGTGACTGGTGCCAAACAATCCTTCTTAGCAGCAGTTATATGATGATATGATGGATAGAGATTTGAGCCTTTTTCAATCGCACGCAATCTGAGCTGCTTATGTCGCCGTTTTGTTAACTTCAGATCCAAAAATAGTGCTAATGCTTCTTCATTTGAGAAATGTTTTTGATCGCTTAGTGTTGGAATACTTTATATTCGAATACCGCTTTTTTCCTATTCCTACATTACGTTATACTATGTCCTAGGTAGCTTAAATAAGTTCAATAAAAAGTTATAAAAACTAAAAAGGTCCAAAAATTTATAAAATACGCACAAATAATTTGTAATAATTAAAAAAAAAAAAATAATTACATAATATACTAAAAATACATATCACAACTTACTTGGTGTATTTATATTTGTGTCATATGAACAGGTAAATAAAAAAATTGGCAGTAATTTCATTCAAATGAAAAGCACTAAGCACTTTTATTCCACTGAAATTCAAATTTGACTAAAATATAGTACATGTGAAAAAATTTAATAACACATCAGGTATAAACTGTACAGTGACATACCACTTCTTAAAGACTACCAACATCCTACCAACATAACAAAAAAAAATCATCCAATTATTGATAATATTTTGCGAGTAATGATAATTTACTTCTGATCAAATGTACAAAAATCAATTTTTTTTTTATAAAATTACATAAAATATTTGACTTTAACAGCATGCCACGCACACAATTGACAATAATTTTATTTTTTTTTTTTTATAATTTTTTCTTTTGGCTACCTTAGTTGCAATGTGTTTACTATTCGGAGTTAACAAAAAGTTGGACTTTTGGCCGATGAAATTGAGATCTGAGCCACCGTGCGCCGATTGTTGTTGTAATAGTTCCTCTTTAGTTAATTAATTATTAGCGGTGTCACGAAGTGATACTGGGAGTTGGAGAAATTGTGCCACCTCAGTCGGCCTTAACCATAGGTCTATAGGGTTTAAATTTGTGGGCCTACGGGGACTATTAAAAATATCCACTGTGCCATGTGGACTTTGGAGGTAGGCAGGACATCGGTTAAGAGTGCCTCGAACAATTCGTTCCTGGTAGCAGTTGTAAATACTGCTCCAACCAGCTCTTAACTGTACAAGTGTGGAACGAGTTTACCTGGGTAACTGCCATTCACTGTCCGAAATCGTGGGTGGATGTTGGTTTAAGACTTTATTGTAGCTGTAGACATTAATGCCATCTGCGACCGCCATTTGGTGCAATGCCTTCTGTGCGTTTGTTATCGATAATCGGTCTACGTCTGATGGGATGACATCCTGGATGTCTCCAATATAATTCCGAAAGTCTGGTCGGAAGTGAAGGAGGCTGTCGAAGATTATCCCTAAAATCTTCGGGTTCTGATCCGTAGGGATACGTCTGTCTCCGACCGAGATGTTGAGTTCTATCCTTACTTCCTTAGTCCATGAAGTGAAGAGTGCCACTGTTGATTTTGAAGTTGATAATTGCATCTTACGTTTCTGAAAATGGTCAACGATGGTGGCCAGGTATTGAAATATTTTGGCACTTGTGTCGTCAATATCTACGCGTACGACACCATCGAGACATCTTGGGGGGTTTAGGAAGTGAGGCAATATAAAAGTTGAAGAGTATGGGTGACAGTACTCCTCGTGACACGCCCATTTTTATCTTGCGGTAGTTGGACTTCCGGCCTCTGAACTCAAACGCTTGTCAGCCACTGAGATAATTGGCAATCCAGTGTTTGACATCATTGGGTAGAGTAGAGTTAGAGATGTCATTGAATAAGTCCAGGGATGAAACAATTGTGCGTTGATATGGTCGCTACTGATTGAGGCCGTTGGCAATCTGAGTTGTTATCAAATTCAAAGCTGATGTGATGTTATGTAGAGTTTCCAGTTCGGTTTTAACCAAAACCGCGGTTTTTTAAGGCCTAAAACCGAAACCGACAATTATTCTTCGGTTTTTACTTTTAATCAATTTTTAGTAGAAAATTTCAAGATTTAGAAATGAAAAACAAACTTTTTCATTCAATATCTCTAAAAACATATCGGTAAAGATTTCTTTAAATTTTTTTAAATTGTATTACAATAATTGCTTCAGATGATGTAGTAGGCTACCTACGTAGATGCCCTTTCTAAACCAAATTTTATTTGAATAAAACCGTTATTTTTATTAAAAGTGGAATGCGGAGAGTTATTCAAAATATTATTTTATTTCATAGATTTCATATGGAAATTTCTTATTCATGCACCTAATATGCAAGTGTAAACAAAATTGTTTATCATCGATTGATAAAATAAAAGGACTTTTATAGTACCGGATATTTGTTGAAATGTATTCCTTTCTTCGCTTACACCAAATAATACGCTTCAGAGTACACCACTTTGAATTAAAATTTTTAGAATGATGTTAAGAAACGAAATGAAAATTGTCATTGTTTGAACGTTGGGAATAAAAAAAAATTATTTATGTATTTCTCCAATTGAAAAAAAATTTTTTGGTCGACAAAATTAATTTTTTTTGACAAATTTTTTTTACAACAATCACTGACTTTGTAAGCCTGTATATAGGAAACTAAATAAACTATCTGTGAGAATTGAAGAAAAGGTCGATCAACAATTATACAATAATCTTTTTTTTATGTCATTAGCGGTGTAGTATAAAAATTTGATTCTGCCACGCCATTCCGAATATCAAAAATCTGACTCTACAGTGTTACCCGCTAGGCTATTCTGAAGATTCCCTGAAAATTTCATCAAAATCGGTGCAGCCGTTTTTGAGTTCATTCGGAACATACATACCCACATACATACAAACATCCATTTTTATATATATAGATGGAATTAACGGTATAATGTACAAATTTAATTTTTACACACCCCTCCGCCCACAGACCGAATATCAAAAATCTGACTTTACAGTGTTACCCGCTGGGCTATTCTGAAGATTCCCTGAAAATTTTATCAAAATCGGTGCAGCCGTTTTTTATATATATAGATGGCATTAGCGGTAAAATGTAAATATTTAATTTTGCCACGCCCCTCCGCCCACAAACCGAAAATCAAAAATCTGACTCTACAGTGTTACCCGCTAGGCTATTCTGAAGATTCCCTGAAAATTTCATCAAAATCGGTGCAGCCGTTTTTGAGTTCATTCGGAACATACATACATACATACCCACATACATACAAACATCCATTTTTATATATATAGATAGATAGATAGATTATAATGTGGATTCTAGCTCATTCGAAACGTATTATTAGAATAAAAACAGTACCATAAACACCCACATTTTGTATTCCTAGTCAGCATATGAATGTCTAATTTCATATTTCTGTGTCTATTAAAATCACCTTTTGTGAATTCTAACTCATTCAGAATCATTTGTGCCTAATTTTTTTTTTGTTTATTACTATAAAATACTAAATAAATCAATAATAGTTTTTGTTACTTAAATATCATTATGCCTTCTATCCTTGATCCTTTCTTTACTCAGATGCATATCAGCAAACTATTATGTATATAAGTAATTAATTTAATATAATAAAAAGTACCATTAGAAGAAATAATAAAAATTTTCCACACTTATACCACTGTCAAGTTTGAAATTTCAAAGTAATTTCCTGATTCTAGGTTTAATATTATAGAAAATTCAAAATGTACTATTTTAAGAACGAAAAAATACTCCTTAGTTTATTTTAGTTCTCCATTTTTGGTACCATAATACAATTGAGCACTCTATTCTTGATTATTTCTTTACTGAGAATCATATTAGCCAACTTTAATATATATAAGCTAATTTAATATATTAAAAAGGTACCAATTTTCCTTTATCCTCTTGAACACCCGTCAAGTTAGCATTTCCTACATTATCAACTGATTTACTAGTTAATAAATTATCACAAAACTGAACCGAAATCGATCGGTTTTCAATTTTTTAAAACCGAAACCGCGGTTTTGAAATTCTTCAGTTTTTTAGAAACTCTAGTGTTATGGGATTCCCTGAAGCCATGTTGGTGGGTGGCGAGCGAGAAATGATCTTTCAGGGATGGTAATAGTAGCGATTCTAAAATCTTTGCTACTGGTGATAATAGAGAAATCAAGCGGTATGATTCTCCAATTGTAGCGGGTTTATCAGGTTTTATAATGGGAATTATTCGCGCAACTCTCCAAATATCAGGAATTACCAACTGGCGAATCGAGAAGCGGTGTGAGATATTCAAGTGCTACTTTACCAAGATTCTTTAACATAAGCATTGAGATGCCATCGGGAGATTCTAAGTTCTCCGGATTATGGCTCTTTCGTCCTGGTTCTGAGAGGTGAGGTGTTCGAGAAAATGTCGGCAAAACTGAATTGCACATTTTCAGGCATCTGTATATTGCATGTCGTTAAAGGATTCTTTAAAAACTTTCTCACCCTTTCTGGCACATGTGGTGGGCGGCAGATGACGTAAGGAATCATCAATAAAGTTTGTAAAGCCATGCCAGTTGGCTTTGTTGTAGTTTACAAACCTGCGTTTATCGAACTCCACAAAGTAGCTAGGCTTATCTACAGCGACCAAGATGGAAATATGGTCTGACTTCCCAAGAACAAGAGGCCCTAGAAGTACTTTGTATTTTCATCGTTCGAGTCTACTGCAAAGCCTGGTTTAACGCCCCTAGAGCATGTTTAGCACCAATACAAGACCTAGACCTCATTGAAAATCTATTGAAATACGAAAGCATTGACAAAAAATATCAGAAAAAGGAATTAACAAAATGATAAATAACCTGTGGTATCTTAGTCCTGAACTTGTTGCCTTGGCATTGTTTGACCCGACAGTGCAAAACAAAGATCCAAATGACGACAAAAATCTTAACAAATCAAGCAGAAGAAAATGAGAAGTGCTCCAGAATTATGCGCCCAAACTAAAAAAAAAACAACTGCCGAAATTTCTAGAAAATGGTCTCCCAGTCCTAATTACAAGTGAGACTTACCTGTTGTTCAATTGATTAATTATTAATACCGAATTTCTGGAAAAAGATCCTGCAACTTGGCCGCAGAACATCAACTACCAGGAGGGGCAAAGGATGGTAAACAACTTGAATGTTGTGAACGACATGGCAGAGCGAGGAGTCAAGCTCATCACGATTACAACCAATTACTTACAAAGGACGAACAACAAAAACAATACGTTTTCCAAGTAGTTAGCAGATGCGGTCAGCTGTATCCAGATAGCTCCAAAACCACTTTATGTCAGTCCCTTGAATAAATTTAAATAAGAATACAATGAAAAAGACATTTATTATACTTGATTTTTTAAATACATAATGAAACATTTTAGGGGGTGCCCCCAGATAAAAATCCGACATACATTTTTTTAAAACCACCCTAATATACACTGACTATTTGTAGATCAATATCTCCAGTATATATTGAAATGCTCATTACTTCAAGGAATGGGTCGGATGTGGAAGAGATTGGAGTGACTGTCAGCCTATAGTTGACATTTTGCTCAAAAATAAAAGCGAGTCCTCCACCGTGATCTCTGTTGATAGGGAACAATCACTGGTGAGCTTAGTCTCCTGCATTGCAGCTATCAGAATCTTGTTGTCGTGCATGACTTTGGTGATTTCCAACATCTTGTTCCTAAGTCCATTACACTTTAACTGCATTACTTGGAATGACTGATGGGAAGAAGTAATATGCCATAGCTGTTGGGAGGGTTGCCTTGGCGATGCAAGTTGTAAGGTATTCGAGAAGTGTGGTGTTAGTGTACTGGCGTTCGCATAGTACTGCGGGGAGGTGTTGTATTTGCAGTTGAGATTGGCTTTCCACAACCATTGCACTCTACTGATGTTATGTTTCTCCGTATTACACCCTGACATACGGAGCACGTCCATTGGAGTGGGCGTGGACTGTTATGTACTGAACTACAACAACTCGCAATGAAGCTAGGATACCAGTTGCGGTGACTAGTGAGACCTGAGCAGTTTTTCAGGTGGCTCCAGTTATTGCAGGCGGAGCATCGGATTGAGGTGGTGTTTCATGTAATGCGAGTACGACACACTGAGCAAATCCAGATAACAGGACTTGGATTTTGCTCAATGCCGGCCATAATTAATAGGATTTTGATAGGATTTGCTCACCTGGTGAAAAAACTTCCGGTTAATACAGCTGTTGCTGAGTTGGCAATCTTTGACAGATTGGGAATCGGGTCGTTCCGGAGAGTAGATCCAATTGTCTTGGGAACGGGCGATAGTTTAGGATTTTCTTCAATCCGGCGCGGGTCAGAAAAATGCGAAGCAGCAATGCCGGAAGGTGCAGCTCCGATGATAAAAATTGTATTGTTGTTGCTGGGTTAACAGCCCTTGGCCGAAGACCTTCAGCCCATTCCGGTACGTAGAACCGGTTGTCGAGGGAATGTTGGAAGGTCTGCCGGAGGATTTCCGTTCACTTGTTTTGGCTATTGTGTGGACATGGTGAAGAATTAGTTCAAGTCATGGTTATAAACGGAATGCCACTTTATAAAAAATTGTCCAAATGTTCAAAAAAACTCAAATAGTAACAGATCAAAGCACCAGAAAAAAAGACGAGCTAGAGAATTCTGTTAGCATCACTGTTTACGTTAAGTGACGCAGATGAATGGTACATCGATTCAAGCGCAACAACGCATATGTCGAGAACAAGTACAATACACGACAACCAGTTAACATGTCATTGTAAAGAAGTTATTGTAGCGAAACTGAAAACGAGTAATTTTTGCGTTTTGGTAATATTTGCGATGAAATTCTAAGGAAGATAAATAATGGTCATGAACTTAAGTTTGTATTCTAGGTAAACATGTGAGAAATTTATTTAAAGAAAATGGCCATCGTGCAAAGCAGGTTTTATAAACTGTACATTCAGATATAATGGGACCATTTAAAACCATATATATCATATATATTGTTACGAATATGCAATAGCGATTTGAATTTAACGGTCTGTAACGACTGCCTCCAGCATTCATCATGTTTATAAACATGTCCATCAGTAGAAGTTTACTTGTCAACAATGTTGATTGCATGCGGTTTGTATGTATTGTTTGTATGTATGGCAGTGCTAAATGTTTAGGCTGCTAACATTGACATCGAAAGCTCTAGAATTCGAACATGCTAGTTTGTCCGTTAAGAGCATTGTAGAAGATTCACGATAGATGGCGCGTTTATAAATAGTTTCAGAGGTTGCAGTCGTGAGTGAGCTGATCATATGCGCTCTTAGAGTAAACGTCAACTGTCTTGTACATTTAAGTTTGTGCATTATAAACGTGCGACTATTTTAGACTGTTGTTGTTGTTGTACATTTGAATAAATAAAGGTTGTTACAATTTTAAAATACTAAAACTGTTTTTATTTGCAATCAAAAGTATCCTGTTCATTTAAAGGAAATAAACCAACGTTTTGAAAAGGTTAAAACGTAAAAATTGGTGTCAGAAGTGGGATTGCAAAATAATAAGCATGAAGTTTGAAGAACTAAAAGTTGAACAACTCAAGAAAGAATTGAGTAAGTTGGAGTTACCTACAGCTAGCAATGAAGCGGAATTGCAAAATATGCTGATAGATGAATTCAAGCGGCGTGATATTGACATCGGACCTTACGAATTCGAGTATAAGGAAGAAATGGAAGTTTCTACCCGTGCAACAACAAGCAGCATGGATTTAATATTTTTGGTTAGTAAAAACAAATATATTGCTTGTGTATAATATACAAAAAATTTACTACAAAAACATCAAACATGCAAACAGCAGTAAAAAATTCAAATAATGGAAATATGGAAGATGCTAAATGTAGATTGCAAAACCATACGAAGTTGAAAATGTAAAATACGAAATTGTGCGAAGTTAAAAATGTTAAAAGCGAACATGTTTATTTTTAAAATATATCCGCCACATATATGGAAATATTTTGCTGCATATAGTCACTGAGTAGAAAAATTTAAAATTTAAATTTAGAAAAATTGATTTGGGTGTACAAAATAAAAATTTATATTGAATTGTGTGTTAATAAAGAATTTAAGTGCAATAAAATAGAAATTTTATTTTTTGAGGTTTGTAATTGTATTGTGAAGGATAGGAATGCAGTGAAAATTCATTAAATAAGATTCTGGGCAAGGATAGCGGACAATATTATTTTATTGAATTTTTTGATTGTTAGATTTTTTTAATACGAATTCAAATGTATTCCTGCTGCTTGTAATAGGTAGGAGTCCAGAAAAATTAATAAGATAGAAAAATAATTTTGTATGTAAGTGTTTAAAAAAGAGTAGATAATGCAACAACAAAATGTAAGCAAAACATCCAATCAATGCAATGTAACAGGATCTACAAAAAAATGATAAATAAATAAATAAGCAACAGAGAAAATAATTGTGCAAGAACAAATTCGCACAAAAATCCATTATTAAAGCCAAAAATTCAGTGCACATGACAAAAATTGCTCAAGCTAAAAATAAACCAAAATGCGTAATAAAAAATTATCTGCAACGGTACTCAAAAAAATCAGTTCTACACAAACAATGCAGTAATAATATCCGCTATCCTTTGCCCACAATCTTCTTTAATATACTTTCGCTGCATTCCTATCGTTCACAATACAAGTACATACCTCAGATTCTATATATATATTTTTATTTTACTCCTGTTACAAACGTCAGCCAATCATAATCATTTGCATTTCAGATTGCACAACAAGTGTGCGTTGATTTGGGTGTTTTGTTTAGGTTGTTGTTACATTTTGTTGCTGCATTTTCTATCCTTTTTTAATCACTTTACATACAAAATTACATACAAAATTTTATGTTACTAATTTTTCTGGACTCTTATTACAAGCAATAAAATAATATCGTCCGCTATCCTTTGCCCAGAATCTTATCTTATGTATTTTCACTGCATACCTATCCTTCACAATACAATTACATACCTCAAAAAATAAAACTTTTATTTTATTGCACTTAAATTCTTTACAATTCAATATAAATTTTTATTTTCTACACCCAAATCAACGTTTTTTTCACATTTTTCTACAAAGTGCTCATATAGTCACTGAGTAGCAAAATATTTCCATATATGTGGCGGAAATATTTTATAAATAAACATATTCGCTTTTAACATTTTTAACTTCGCACAATTTCGTATTTTACATTTTCAACTTCGTATGGTTTTGCAATCTACATTTAGCATCTTCCATATTTCCATTGTTTGAATTTTTTACTGCGCATATCGTTTGCAGTTCCTGGTTTTCACGCTGCAATTTGTTTGCATTTTTGATGTTTTTGTAGTAAATTTTTTGTATATTATACACAAGTAATATATTTGTTTTTGCTAACCAAAAATATTAAATCCATGCTGCTTGTTGTTGCACGGGTAGAAACTTCCATTTCTTCCTTAAAAACGAATTCGTAAGGTCCGATGTCAATATCACGCCGCTTGAATTCATCTATCAGCCTCTTTTGAAATTCCGCTTTATTGCCAGCTGTAGGTAACTCCAACTTGCTCAATTCTTTCTTGAGTTGTTCAACTTTTAGCTCTTCAAACTTCATGCTTATTATTTTGCAATCCCACTTCTGACACCAATTGTTACCTTTTTACCTTTTAAAAACGGGGTTTATTACCTTTAAATAAACCAGATACTTTTGATTGCAAATAAAGAGCAGTTTCAGTAGTTTAAAATTGTAACAATTCTTTATTTATTTAAAGTGTACAACAACAACAGTTGTTGCCACACTTATACACAATGCTAATAACCGCATGATATCAACATTGTTAATAAGTAGAAGCTTCTACTAATGGACATGTTTATAAACATGATGAATGTTGCAGCCAGTCGTTACAGACCGTTGAATTCAAATCGCTATTGCACATTCGTGTTAGTATTTTCCAACAATATCTAAATGACGAACAAACTGAAAGATGAGCTGTCCAAACATTTTCGGATGAAAGATTTGGGAGAAGATTATTTAGTCCTGAGGATGCAAATTACGAAGCCCCGTGGTACGATGAAAATAGATCAATCCAAATGTATTGAGGATGTGTTAAGAAGATTTTCAATGTATGACTGGAATCCAGTATGTTCACCAATTGATGTAAACCAAGGAGAGAAAGAGGAAATAAAAATTTTCCTTACATGGAAGCTGTTGGTTGCTTACTCTACGCAGCTCAAAATACAAGACTAGATATTTGCTATATCGTGAATATGCTGAGTCGTTTTAGTATCTTGGGGTTCTAAAAGACAACACTCTTCAACTAAGACTGAGTTTATTGCGATAGTATCAGCGATTCAAGAATGTATGGCTTCGATGACATCAACGGGATTAAGTTAAAAATTCTCCTGAATCAATGAATTTATATACTCATATTCATCAAGAACAAAGCATGTTGACATCCGTATTGGACAATGGAGAAGTCAGACTCGAATATTTGAATACTAAGAAAATGATAGCTCACATCTTTACAAAAGGCGTTCCAGCTGATGAATATGGAAATTTTACAATCCAATGTAATCTTGTGTAATAATTTTTAATTTATTTTTTGCCACTTTTAGTTCATTTTTTTTATTGATTTCTATATTTTTGAATTGATTTGTTTTAATATTGGTTTAATGAAATATTTATTCAGAGAAGGAGTTGCAAATAGAGTAACCATTTGGTTTTAGCATCACTATTAACGTAACGGTTGTACAATATATTAGCAAGTAAAATGAGAGAATAAATAAGATTTTTCAGTTATTTTGTAACACTCGACATAAACACCGAGTTTTACTCTAACAACAATAATAAACCAAAAATTAAATGTAATGGAATAATAAGTGGTTTCAAAGTTGCATATTTTTAAAATTTCTGCGATTTCGTTGCGTCGGTTTTGTTTCAGTTAATGCTTCAGTTAATATGAAAATGCTTGTACAAAGCTAAAACAGATATCCCGTTTAAGTCTACTGGTTGCAAGTTAAGGGTCGTTAGTAGTTTAAAATTACATTTGCTGAAGTGAAGTTTAATCTAAATATTTTTGTTATATTATTGAACGTTTTTCTCATAAATTGTTATTTTTTTATTTTAATAAAAAACATTTTTCAAAAAAAAAAAAAAAGTTTTTTTTATTAAAAAATCTATTTTTTTAGCTAAAATTGTGAATTTCGGAACCAATTAAAGAAAATTAATGCAAATGTATGGAAAACAAGTAAGAGAGCTATATTCGGCTGTGCCGAATCTTATATACCCTTCACCAAATTATACTTTAAAATAAAAATTTTAAAGGCCTTATTCATAATCAATTTTTAAATTTATTACAGATTTATAAAACAAATTTTGTATGGAAATTCTGTTTTATAAACCTTTTATAAAATTAAAAATTGATTATGAATAAAGGTGTAAATATTTTTAGGTAAACAAAATTAAAATTTTTTTTTCAAAACTTAAAAAAAAATTCTTTCAAATTGTTTTTTAAAAAAAATATTCGGGTTAAAAAATAGTTTTCCCGATTTTGACCAATTGTAGGTCCAAATTACTATAGCCTTATATAAATCGTTGCAATAAACTTTGAAATATCTATCATTAGATATTGTAACGTTTTTACCTTTTTAAAAACGGGGATTATTTCCTTTAAATAAACCGGATACTTTTTATTGCAAATAAAAGCAGTTTTAGTAGTTTAAAATTGTAACAACTCCTTATTTATTTAGAATGTACAACAACAACAGAATTAAATAGTCACTCAATGTCTTTATACACGTTTATCAATTCGCAGAAATACACACACTTTATAACGTACAAGTATACACTGGCAATGCAGTTGATGTCTTTACTTAACGATGTTTCAAATCAGACTGATCTGTGGTGTTCTCACGGCCAATTTATATACACTGTATTACCATCTAGAAAGCTCTATTTCTACAATGATCTTTAAACTAGAATATTCGCATACTAGAGCTTTCGATGTTAGGCATTAAACATATAGTGTGTCCATACTTACAAACAATACACAACTCAAAGCTTTTATTCAATGTTGTATGTTCTATAGCAATTTCAATAATACCCACACATTTGTTAAAGTTTAAGAAGCACTGCTGTTAAGACCAGCCGTTAAAACAGTAATATTTAAATTCAAGTATAATTTCGTAACACTGCCCCCGCTTAAGCCTGTTCGTCCCGAATAGGCATAGATTCACTTCTCCCATAGGCAGCTAGTCGTTCTAGATGTACGACCTTCATTTTAGATTTCGGGCTCTTTTCTTTCTGTATTCTGTACACCACGTCGTTTAATTTCTTAATCACCTTGTATGGTCCATCCCAATGGGTTTGTAGTTTGGGAGACAGTCCTTTCTTACGTTGTGGGTTATACAGCAGTACAAGCTGGCCTTCGTTAAATCCTTTGGAATTCACTGCTCGATCGTACGAATTCATACGAATTCATGAAGTTCGTTAAGGTCATCTTGCTCTTGGGAAGTGTTTTCATTATTTGTTGATGAGGGTTTAATACCGAATTCTAAATCGCCAGGCAACTTGAGTTCTGTCCCGAAGACAATTTTTGCAGGTGTTCGAGAGGTTGAGTCGTGAATAACCGATCTATATGCCAATAAAAATTTCGGTATGTGTTCATCCCAGTCCTTCTGGTGTGCACTGACCACTTTCCTTAAATATTCCTCCAGAGTGCGATTGAATCTTTCGACCATGCCATCAGATTGTGGATGCAATGGCGTTGTTCTGGTTTTTCTTATTCCGTGTAAATCGCATATTTCCTTGAATACGTCAGATTCAAAATTTCTACCCCGATCCGAGTGCAACTCCAGTGGAACACCATAGCGGCACACCCAATTGTTCACAAATACGCTTATAACCGTTTTAACTTCCTGGTTGGGTATGGCATATACCTCTGGCCATTTGCTGAAATAATCCATAACCACTAGAACGTAACGGTTTCCCGCATCACTGACAGGGAAAGGGCCTGCTACATCCCTTGCAATCCGCTCGAACGGCGCACCTGAGTTATACTGCTGAAGTTGTCCACGACTTCTTCTTACTGGGCCCTTCACTGCTATGCATTGCGGACAATTGGCTACCCAATCGGCTACTGCTTGCTGACAACCCACCCAATAAAAACGTAGTTTTAACTTTTCTAGGGTTTTTGTCACCCCAAGATGACCACCACTGGAACCGTCATGGAATTCTTTCATTACTTTGTTTATTTTTGAGGATGGTATCACAATTAGATTCATCACCGTTTTACCGTCAGCACTTTCCCATATGCGGTATAAACAGCCATTTAATAACTGCAGACTATTCCATAGGGTCCAATACGATTTCATCAGTGGACTTTCGGCTGATATTTCATTGCGGGCTGGCCTTCGACCTTCTTCTTTAGCAGATATTATTTTCGCCAGTATGGGATCATTTCTCTGCTACAGACCAATCTTCACTGGACTCTATATGCATTAGTCGAACGTCGATGACACATTCCTTTTCCTCGGCTTTCGCCGAAAGAGAGCGTCCGCATTGCCGTGCTTCAAACCCTTCCGGTGCTTGATGCTAAACTCATAGCTCTGAAGCCGTTCAATCCAACGAGCCAGTTGCCCTTCAGGTTGTTTAAATTGCAGCAACCACCTGAGGGGTGAATGATCGGTTCTCAGTTGGAAGTACTGACCATACAGATACTTGTGGAAATGCTTCACACACTCTAATACTGCCAGGAGTTCACTTCGCGTTACGCAGTAATTTCTCTCAGGCTTGGAAAGTATTCGGCTATATTAGCCTATGACCTTTTCCGACCCGTTGATCACCTGCGAAAGCACACCTCCTATTCCGTATCCACTCGCATCGCTATCTAGCACAAACTTCGCCCCAGGGATGGGATATGCCAAAATTGGTGCTGTACACAACAATTCCTTTAACTGCAGGAATGCCTGTTCTTGAGAATCACTCCACAGGAACGGTCGCGACTTCTGGGTTAGCTCATGTAAGCTTGCGGCAACACTGGCAAAATTAGGTACAAATCGTCGGTAATACGTACAAAGGCCTAGAAAACTGCGTAATTCGTGAAGATTTTTCGGACGAGGCCAGTCCTTTACGGCTCGTATTTTATCTTCATCTGTTGATATGCCGTCTGCTGTTACGCGATGTCCTAAATACTTAACTTCTTTCTGGAACAATGCGTATTTCTTTACGCTAAGTTTTAGTCCAGCCGCAGATATTCGTTTAAGGACTTCTTCAAGGTTTTTCAGGTGTTCATCAAAAGACTTCCCCATGACAATTATGTCATCGAGGTACTCCAAGCATGTCTTCCAGTGTAGTCCTTTCAACACATGTTCCATTAAACGCTCGAATGTGGCTGGAGCATTGCTGAACATTGAACTGCCATAACCCATCACTCGCACTAAAGGCAGTTTTCTCCTTGTCTTTGTCTGAAATCTGTACCTGCCAGTAACCACTTTGCAAGTTCAATGTGGAGAACCATTTTGTTCCAGCTAATGTATCCAGGGTGTCGTCAATCCTTGGTAGCAGGTAGCTGCCTTTCTTTGTGACGTCGTTCAGCTTTCTATAATCGACGCAAAATCTAGTGCTACCATCTTTCGTCTTAACTAAAACAACAGGCGAGCTCCAAGGACTTGAAGATGGTTCGATTACTCCATTCCGCACCATTTCGTTAACCAGCTCCTTCACCTCGCTTCGTTTCGCTAGAGGTGGACTTATTGGTAGGTTCTGGGTTTTTCTCGCAATTGATTACTGCCTCTGCTGAAACGCATTGACCTATTTCGGAATTTGGCTTAACGACTTTTTCATAACTTGACAGGTTTAGCACTCTTGTAGGAACTATTTTGTTTTGGCAGGGTTTAACGAGGGCTTTTGCTGTTATAAGATCATATGATTTTTATTTCCGCTGGTTCTACCACCCACAAACTGTTGTCCTCACAATCTCACTCCATATGGGCCCATACTACAGTTTCTGATGTCTGTGATGCTCAGTGGTAACTAGCTTTCTTACCTGAGTCCTATTTTCATAACCGACGTCAAGGGGTATCTCCACATTTCGCCAAATCATAACTTTTTGTCCCATATCCAAAGTAATGCCGTGACTAATCATGAAATCAGCACCAATGATTACTTCGTCGACAATGTCGGCAACAATAAATACATGATTGACTTTGACGTTGGCAATGGTTAATTTCACATTTACTTTACCATAGACAGTGGCCGACTCCCCAGTAGCTGTGCGCAGACTTATCCCACGTAATGGTTCAATTGCTTTCTTGACTAAATCGGGCCTGACGATAGACTGAGATGCTCCTGTGTCTATAGTAAAAATGTGCTTCTGACCGTTGAGGTATCCACTAGCCGTAAGATTGCTATTTTTCTGCTGTATTACGGATATGGAGATTGTGGGGCCCTCAGATGTGGGAGCTAGTTCTTGACCCGTAGTACTAGCTCGTTTTAGTTTAAAGGTGACTCCTGTTATGAACGATGGTTCGCCTGCTGCTAGTTTCTTGGTGGCGAAACAGATCTGGTTCGTTTTCTCGGTGCTTTGCAGTTTCGCTGAATATGACCAGTTTTTCCGCAGTTATAGCATTTGATTTTGGCTTTACCTTGTTTCTCAGTAAACGTCTCCAAAACCTTTTTTAATTCGTCGACTATATTTCTCTCATTTTCAGCTATAACCTCAATATTTCGCACTTTGCATACTTGCGGCTTAGAAATTATTTTCGCTGTTTCTTGTGCCAATGCGAAAGAAACGGTTTCCGCAAATGTTGACTTGCGTGTCGCATAAACCGCATGCTTTACATCAGGGTCTCGAAGGCCATTCACAAATGCCTCTATCTTAAAATTATCTAATAACGGATGGTTTTCTTCTGGATATGTAAGCTTCATCAAACGTTCAATTTCCGTCGCAAAATCTTGTAGCGTCTCATTTGGTTTCTGCACTCTACCACGCAATTCGATTCGGTATATTTCTTTCATGTGTTCTCCACCGTACTTACGTAGTAGAACATCCATTATGTCATCATAACTATTTCTGTTACTTATTGGTACGCTTTCAAGAACTATTGCTGCGTTTCCTTTCAAGGCCAAAATCAATTCTATAGCATTTTCTTCATTTCTCTTGGCAACTGTATCAAATTGGAACTTAAAAACGTTAAATGGTGTGCTGCCATTAAAATTAAGATCCTTTATTCTACTAGATGCCTCTGGAATAATTCGCAACGGTCCATCTTGGAATTGAAGATTATTAATTTTCATTTCCAGATCGAGAAATTTATTATCAACATCTTTGGATTTTTCTAGGCCGCTCTCTAATTCGGACACCTTTTTGTCAAATTTGGATCTTGCATTTCAAGGTTATCCACTCTGCTGTTTATAACCACACAAAGGTCTTGAAGTTTCTCGTCTGTAGCTTTAGAAGTTTCGTGAAATTTCGCTTCCAGCTTCTCATTGTTGACCTGAACTTCAGCGAGAAGTTTTTCGTTGTTTACTTTAGAAGTTTCTTGAACTTCTCTAGAATTTTCTTGAACTTCAGCTTTAACTTCTTGAAGTTTAATTACCATTCCTTCCATCTTTTCCATCATTGCCGCAAACATTGTGCTTAAATCCAAGCTGCTTGTTGTCGCACGGGTACAAACTTCCATTTCTTCTTTATTTTGCAATCCCACTTCTTGCGTTTGTTACGTTTTTACCTTTTTAAAAACGGGGTTTATTTCCTTTAAATAAACCGGATACTTTTTATTGTAAATAAAAGCAGTTTTAGTAGTTTAAAATTGTAAAAACTCTTTATTTATTTAGAATGTACGACAACAACAGAATTAAATAGTCACTCAATGTCTTTATACACGTTTATCAATTCACAGAAATACACACACTTTATAACGTACAAGTATACACTGGCAATGCAGTTGATGTCTTTACTTAACGATGTTTCAAATCAGACTGATCTGTGGTGTTCTCACGGCCAATTTATATACACTGTATTACCATCTAGAAAGCTCTATTTCTACAATGATCTTTAAACTAGAATATTCGCATACTAGAGCTTTCCATGTTAGTCATTAATCATTTAGTGTTTCCATACTTACAAACAATGCACAACTCAAAGCTTTTATTCAATGTTGTATGTTCTATAGCATTGTTGCCCACAATTTTGCTTTCCTATCACGCGAGATAGGACAAGCAAATTCTGCCAACGTTACGTTGACACACATACACTATAAGCTTACTTGTGTGGTTTCTTATAATGATCATGTGTTTGTTGCTTTGTTTTCATCTCAGAGAACAAAATCAAATCAGTCGCTGTTTAGCACTTGTTGAAGCAAGATCTTGTTACGCAACTTTTTTGAATGCTCTTATATTTTTTTGCAAATACACACAGCAAAATGTTTGATGAGAATTGGGAGTATGATTTTTTTTTTATAGAAAATATGGATGGCGAAGCACAATGTATTGTGTGTTATCGTACTTTATGTCGTAAATCTTTATTTTTTATAAAAAAACATTTTTCATTTTACTTTAAGCTTTTCAGTGTACGACTTAAAATATTGTGATGAATTTTGCTCTCCGCTGCCTAACAAACACAAACGAAACTGTTGTAGTATGTGTGTGGGCAACACTGTTCTATAGCAATGCCAACAATACCCACACACTTGTTAAAGTTTGAGAAGCACTGTTATTGTGAGGCATTATACATCTTTAAACCAGCCGTTAAAACAGTAATATTTAAATTCAAGTACAATTTCGTAACAATATCCATATTTAGGTGCCTACTTATGAATTAGCAAAGTTGAAAATTGTGGAAAAATTTATTTTATGGGAGTAATCTTAAATATTTTTTAAAATTTTTGATTTTTTGTGTTTCATTTTAAAGTATTTTAATTTTATTCCAGAAAATATTAGGAAGATATATATAATGGGTTTTCGCAGTTTTATGTCATAAATTGCCCTAAAATGCATGCTACACATTTTTGGAACCATATCTTTTTTAAAAATTTTACCTCTAACAAAAAATGGTGTATGGACGGGCAGCTGGAAATATTTGCGTTAAGTAAAGGAATAATCAAAGAACTTATTTTGAAAATATGGCAAATATAGATATTTATAGTTTTTTTTTTTAATTTTTCATCAAAGTTGAGAAATATTGAAAAAATTGATAGTTGGCAAATATCGATTTACCTGGAGAAACACAAAGCAAACAGTTCAATTTTTGTCTACTCTTTTCTTAATAAATATTTCTATCAACAGAATGACGATCCGTTACCTAATTTTCGAGATACTGTATCTGAAAGCGAACCAAATTACCTAAAAATGGTTTGTTTTTTGAACACTGAAAATCATTCAATTTGAAGTCCTATATCTTCTGAATCAAAAAATTTGGTTTATTATTTTGTAGGGACACATTAAATTTTAGATTTTTGCAACGTCACTTGGTGCAATTCGTTTCGGTTTGCGTCACGTTTCTACGGTCCCAATTAGCGACGCAAACCGGGTTATTGGTGTATTCTACAAAGTCGAAAATATAATTTTTTTTAATGTGAAAAGTCATCTAGACTGCATGCACAAACATATACATAATTACTACAATCATATATGTGATTGCTACAATTATGTGCATGGTAACATATACATACTATAATATTGTTAAAAAACTTATAAAAATGTTGAAATGTTTATGGCAAACATATACAACTATATTTTCTGGGTATATTATTAGATTATTTTAATTGATGTTTGTCAGATATCATACGAACAAATTAATTGAGTTTTGTAACTTACGTAACTTACGTTGGTCTTAACAACTTTGCTGAACAACAGTTTACGATATTCGGACATTTATATGGTCAAAATAAACAAAATAAATACAATGTCCCCTATACATTACTTACTAACTTCAAATCGATATATCTCAATTCCTAGACTTGACCCACTAAAATGCTGGGACTGTATAACTTTTTTTATCGATACATATAACTTTTCCCGGTGGGCAAAACCCCTGCCGATTTGGGCTGTCGCACAGTGTAAAAAAAACAATACGTAAGAAAATATTACACAAACAAAAATATTTTGCAATATTTAATTTCCGTTTCTTTTTTATAAACTAAGTGTCTATAGTTTTGAGCAATATTATCTGTATCTGCCTTAAAATTAATTCTTAGATTTTTTGGTACATTTATAATTTGTAACATTTCTAACATACAATTTAAACATTTTCTTACATATTGTTGTTATTAATTGTTAAATTTTCGTGAAAATGCTACACAAAGGAGTAGCGAAATATTAGAAATAAAATATTTTATAAAACTGACCTCAAATTCAATTAACTTTAACTATAATTAATTAACTAAAAATATTTTATAAACATTTATATAAATATATAACTTATTATTTAGCCAATCTTTAAGTATTATGTTATTGCATTCATTAAAAAAGATATAGTTTTAGCAAAATTAAAAATAAATGCACTTGAAAATGTTTGCCGAATTTCACCCGATAACTCTTTAAAACGCCTAAATTCTATTCTATATCTATTTTAAAGGTAATTTTCGAAAAATTAAAAATATTTTACCAATATGTAATTTATCTAAATATATAACTTTTTATTTAGCCAGCCTTCAAGTATTAAGTTATTGCATTCATTAAAAATTAAATAGTTTTAGAAAAATTAAAAACAAATATGTACAACTAAAATATCTCGATTTTTTTTAATTTAGAACGAAGTGGTGGCTAGACTTCAAATCTAGTCACAGTTAAAATTTTATATTTTTCAAAAATCAAAAGACATGAAGCCTCTGGCTTCTTCAACATCAAAAAATGTACTAACTAGAAAAAATATGTACAAAACTTAAACTTCTCACAATTCATTGGTGTGGGGAATAAAAACAAAAAAACTCAATACTTAAAACTAATTATTGGAAAGAGATCAACAAATTGGAACTTCATGTTCTCTTTTACTTAGAACTACATACAATAATAATGGAAATAAAAAGAAAAACAAAGAAAATATACACTTTTGGCCGTTAAATTCAAAATTCATTATAAATAAACTAAAAACAAGAGTTCAAGTGGCTCTGAAGGCCTTCGAATTTAGAAAAAATTCTTTAAATAAAAATTAATAAAGATAATCTGTTGAACTCGCTTCAACATACTCCCCCCGAAGTATGCCATGAACAGCCTTTCCATGGGCCTGAGACTATCCATCCAAAGGATGACATCTGGATTTGTTGCAGATCGGCATCTGGTTGTTCAACCTTATGCTTCAAAATTCTGTCTGCTACCTTTTGACCCAATACTCAATCGATCTCGCGGTATGAATGAAAAAGAGGATGGGCCAACGGGTATAACTGGCAAAATGGCGGCCCAGAGATTCATCCTTTAATGAGGTTGGTTCCACAAATCCTCACAAAGAGGCAAATATATCATGAATGCTTCTCGCTTATCGTGCTTAAACCAAGGCTCCAAGATGAATTTACCACACTGCTTATCTTCACTGCTTGTAAGCGTGACAAACTCGGGTAGCATTTTAGCGGTTTCCTCAAGAATATAGGAGCGTCTGGCATTAGCATCTAATACAAACGTCGTAAACATTTTTGACCGTTGTAATTAAGATTTACTCGGATAAGAGGCGGCAATATTGGCCAGGCTGATGCTTCGTTGGGCATCCACGTTGGTATTGGAGGCTGTTGGGCAACTAATTCCTCAGCTCTAGCAGCAAGCTTTGCCTCTTTGGTGCTGGGTCGAACAACAGTGACGGCAGGATTTTTTACATTTGGTGTCTGGGTACATTGGTTGCTAAACATCTTGGGCTTGTGAACTGGTGTTTGGGTTGCTTTGTTAACAAACTCCTTTTTTGGTATTGTGGACGAAAGCTGAACAGATTGGTCGCGACGAGTGCTATCAACCAACTGAAGATTCTCAATCTTTGGCATCAAAATGTTGCTGTGACCGGATCTTAAAGACTGTTGTTTAACAACAATTAGTTGTTTTGTGGTGACACTGGAGGGTGATTCATCGGGGTGAAAGAGGCTATGGTGTTTGGCGCTGCAGGCCGTTCCATTTACCATGACTTTGCATCGATTTTGTGAAGGACATCGCTCCCGTTTGTGGCCATGGCAAAGGCAGTTGAGACAGTAGCCTTTTGCTTGCGCTGACTGCTGACGCAGTCCAGGAATCATGTTTCGAAATCTTGGGCAGTATTGAAGCGGGTGATTACGGCGACATAGATGGCAAGGTGGTTGTCCACTCCTCTTGGTTAAATAAAAGAAAAAAATAGAAAATATATATACAGTGTTAAAAAATATTTAATGCGATCTCTATTTTTACTTCATTGTTGGGAAATTGGCAGATTAATTGGTAGAATTTTGAATGATTTTACTCTGAGTGTTTGACTACGGGGCGCAGAATAGTACCATTTTTCGTACGTACTTCAGAAACTCTTATTTTATTATCGCGAACATATATTACTTTAGTTACACGACCAAGTAGCCACTCAGTTGGTGGTAAAAAGTCTTCTTTGACTATAACAATATCGTTTGTTTTTAGGTTGTCACGTTTTTTTTGCCATTTAAACCGGCGTTGCAACTCGGTTATATACTCGGTTTTCCACCTACGTGCAAAAATATGTTGTAGTGACTTTAATCTTTCCCAACGCTTTAAATGTGCGACCTCCTCAAGTGGAGGTTCTGCTGGTGCTTCTGGTAGAGCAGTGAGCGGGGCTCCTCTAAGTAGATGACCGGGAGTCACAGGTAAAATCTCATTTGGGTTTTCGGTTATAAGGGACAGTGGCCTCGAGTTTAACACGGCTTCAATACGAACAAGAAGTGTGGTGATTTCTTCAAATGTAAAAGACAAATTACACGTCACCTTTTTTAGATGGGACTTCATACTTTTTACTGCGCTCTCCCAAAGTCCACCCATGTGGGGTGCATAAGGTGGTATAAATGACCAGGTAAAACCAAAAGTTGTATATATTTCGATTCTAGATTTTACTGTAACATAGCATCTTCCTTTCGAGTTTCCTACAACTGTTTCACCAAATCCTGATATTTTACTACGATGCTTTTCTAATGGTATCGAAAGTCTCTCTTGAACTCGTTTTAAAATAAAACTTTTTGTTAACCCTGTATCTATCATCGCACGAATAGTAAACTTCTCACCTAAATGCATCACGTAAACTAACGCTGTGGGAAACATTGTTGTTCCTTTATGCTGAGATAAATTTACGTGAACTGATTCAGTTTGATGAGTATTAGGAGTATATGATCGGGAATTTGATAACTTCGGTTTATTCTGAATGCCAGATGATGATGGTCTTTCATTATATTGACGACAAGAAGTCGATGGTCTTTCGCTATCTTGACGATAAGAAGTCGATGGTCTTTCGCTATCTTGACGATAAGGATGCGACGGTTCCGTCGGAGCAGGAGTCCTTCTCATCTTTTCATCGGTGTCAAGATGTAGCATAGTGTGATGCCTCTGATTGCATCTGGTGCAACAATTTGCACTTTGACATTTTGATTTAAAATGACTTAAAGAAAAGCAATTGGCGCAATATTTATTAGCATAAATAAATTTTATTCTATCCTTAACTGACAAAGATTTGATTTTTCTCAAATTGGCAACAGTTTTCTATGTTTCAATTCTTCCTGAGAGAAAATTGCTAAGATGTTGCCAATTTGGAAGCTCTTTATGATCAACTAAAGCGTCTTCCCAAGCCCGTGAAGTATCTTCAGGTAGCTTTGCCGCACAAAGATTCATGAGAAAAGGATCATTATTCGGGATATCAATCTGAAAGGATTCTATGATGGACTCCTCCAAATTTTCATTTGGAGGAGTCCGAACCGCTTTAATTCTATCGAAATTAGCATCTATGTCATAATCTTTGATCATATGATAGGCTTCCCCACTAGTATTGCCAAGCAAATAGTATAATTTATGAGCTGGAACTATTGATGGCTAATTTCCGATTGCTGCCATAAAAATGTCCCTAAATGCAGGCCATTTGCTGAACCCTCCCTCAAAATTCTGAATTTGTACCGCAGGAAGTATTAGTGCTGAATGGCGAGTAACATCTTGACTAGTTTTGTTAGATTTAGTTTTAATTGCTTCTAATATCTTAGCCTTCACGGTCTGATATTGTTTGCTGATCTCCTCATATTTGATTGAAACTTCATCTTGATGTACCTCTTCATCCTTGACCTTATCACCTCCTTCAATATAATCATCATAACTTTCATTCAATTTTAACTACCTTCTATCTAATTTACTACCTTCAAAATTTTTGCAGAAGATAACTAGCTGCTGAAGGCAATGTTTGCATTTTCTTTTAGACATTTTAGTTTTAATATATTAACCCCGAATCGAAAAATTTCGAATTAATTCTTCGCCAAAAAATTTATTTTTATCAAAAAAAACTCTTTTTATTACTGTGTAGTGTAATCAAACAAATTTGTTCACTCTTTTCTCCAATAAATTTTTTAGTATAATTTTCCACACTATTTTTTGCGATACCCTTTATGTAAAACACTTTTCCTTAATTGGTTTCAATTATTCCACCAATTTGCAACAATATTGTAATAAAATAATTAAATTCCTAAACTCACCGTTTCCCCTAAAAAATTTTGATCGGGAACCCTTGTTGATTTATTTTAGTGGTGCTTTTGTTTATAGCTTTTGTTGTTGTTGTTGTGTCTCTTCACTTTGATGGAATTTTTGTTTTCTGTATTATAACAATGTTTGTATAAATATATGTTGGTAGATCACTTGTTGTTGTGTGGCTGCGGCACTTTTCCAGCCAAATCTTAAATATTGTTTTATTAAAACACTTTTACATATATTATTTTCTCTTCTGTACTATTACACTGTTTGTACAAAAGGGTGCTTTTGGTATTTAACCTGTTGTTGTTTGTGTGGCTGCGGCACTTTTCCAGCCAAATTTTTAAATAATGTTTTATTAAAACACTTTTGTATTTTTTTTATTCGTTATTATCACACCTGTGTTTTAATAATTACACTTCCTTTTATGTTTATTTTAATTTGTTAAATTTTTTAATTTATGTATTTTATTTTTCCCAATTTGATTTTACACCCGAACGATGCCGTACACTTTTACTTGTATTCTTTTTCAACCTTTTGCTTGTGTTTTCTTCTTCTTGTTTTCTTGTATTAGTGTTATCTCTTTTGGATATATATGCAGTTGCATTAAGGGGAACGGGTGGAATTGAAATATTTTCTAAAGTGTGAAGAGTATGTCTAATGCAATTATTTTGTACTGCGCATGCCAAAAAAAATACCTCTTATTTACAACAATGTGGCCATAGATGTGCTTTTTTGTTGTTTTTTAGGGATTATTGCCGATTTGTAGGTTATGGTGGAATGTGTTATTGGATATGATTGTGGTTATGTTTAAATGATTTTTTACACTTTTTAATATAAAATTGTAATTGATCGCAATAAATATAATTGAACACTGTACATACCTAGTATTTTCCTTTCCCTTTTTTTTTTAAACCCACTTGTGTTGATGCTTACTTAGTCTGATCTTGAGACAATTGTTCTTTGTAGGGACTGGCGAACAAATTTTCTTCTTATGCCAGGATGCACTTTCATCCTTGTTGGGGAAGTCTTCTTCAGTGAAACGGGATACACACTGAACTTTAGTACATTTTGCAAACCTCTTGCCTGCTGTTGAAGCTTTTTATTGTTGATATTGCTGAAGTTGTTACGGGAGAACAACTGATGTAGACTATAAGTGGATAAGTTCCTAGGTTATATTAATCCTAGCCTCTCTAGGATCCGGCTCGAAGGACCAAATATGGTGGCTAGACTTCAAATCTAGTCACAGTTAAAATTTTATATTTTTGAAAAATCAAAAGACTTGAAGCTTATTTTATTAACCAATTCATTTGGTAGGGGTTTTATTAAGCCTCTGGCTTCTTGAACATCAAAAAATGTACTAACTAGAAAAAATATGTACAAAACTTAAACTACTCACAATTCATTGGTGTGGGGAATAAAAACAAAAAAAAAACTCAATACTTAAAACTAATTATTGGAAAGAGATCAACAAATTGGAACTTCATGTTCTCTTTTACTTAGAACTACATACAACAATAATGGAAATAAAAAGAAAAACAAAGAAAATATATTTCGAATTTAGAAAAAATTCTTTAAATAAAAATTAATAAAGTAATCTGTTGAACTCGCTTCAACACGAAGTGTTTATTGAAAGATTGTAGCAAAAAAAAAATTTTTTTTTGCGTGTATGCAAAAATGTGACGATCATTCCATAATCGGCCATAGCCCGACACTTTCTCGAATAACGATAACAACCATAAAGCTTTTGTACTCGATTCACAATTATATGTATATAGATTCTATATACAGGTCGGTCAAGAACTCTCTGAGTTAAAGGTGGCAAAAATTTGACATTTTGGCCAAACAAGTGTTTTTTCTCATCCATTTAACTTATTACCTATTGTTCTTAGCAAAATGTGTCCCAAACAGTTGTGATAGCTATTTCTCCAATCTTTCGAAAAAAACAAATTAAAAAAACCTTTTTGCCCTTATTTTTTTTTTCAAAATAGGCCCTTTTTTCAAAAGAAAGCTTTGGTCTTTTTCTTGAAGAACTTTTTACTCCCTTAGAAGGATGCGAGTTAGATATCTAACAAAATAAATGTTTTGTAACTCGAGACTAGAGATGCCAAACGGGGAATCCCAGGATTTTTTAATTTTAAATCCCGTGATTTACGCGATTTTCCAAATCCCGTTTTTTATTTTGACTGAAAAACGAGACGTTAGTGGATCAACACCAGTTGAAGCTATTAATTTGTTGTTCATATTATATTAATTTATATGTTTATGTTAAAACCATTGTTAACTTACTATAAAATAACTCGTACATGGAGCAGTTTGACTTTCAAACGCAAGAAAACAATGTGTCGGTTCGATCCACACAAGGCAATTTTTTTTCTGTGTTTTTTTAGCTACATATTGTGAATGTAACAGCTTATACCTGTGCTGAATGTAAGTACTTTTGTATGTAGGATCCATGCATTTTTTCAAATCGCGAACAAAAATAAGTAGTGTTTCAGTCAAATAATAAGTACTTATTACTTTGCTCCAATTTTACTAGCTGGCTTACTAGGTAAGTATAGTTTTTGCTGGGCGAATATCGCAAATTTATGTTCAGTAAAGTTGTTAAGATCAACGCCTGCTACAATATAGTTAATAACGGAAAGAAAATCAATTTTTCATAATATTGTTACAACTTTGTACACTACTAATGTTTTTAAGTTGAACTGTTTTATTCCCGATCTTATCATCACTTGTTGTGCTCTGTTACAAACATCTCTGTTGATCGATTTATGTTTGTTTATCGATGACATTTTTTTAAACATAATCAAATTAAAGAGAAACTTAAAACAACAACAACAAAACTAACTAAAAGAAAAGTAAAGAATAAAAATAAAAACCGGTTTTATTTGGCAGACTACGTGACTTTTGCCACGTAGGCAAAAATAATTGAGAATTAAAAAAAACTAATAATAAAAAGAAAGTAAGGAAGCTAGAGAGTTAGAGAAAAGCTTGCGTGGTGAAAACAACTGGCCAAACAACAGAACAAAAAAATAAGCTCAAAATTATAATAAAATAAACATAAAATTTAAAAAAAAATAATAATAAACCTCTCGGGAACCAATTTTAAAATAAAAAAATAATAAAATAAAAAATAATAAAAAAAAAATGGTGTCAGTTGTGGGTTGTTAATCGATTTTCTGTAGAAAATCCAAGCCATACCTAATAAAAAGAAAAGTACCACTTATAACATCCGGACGGTGCAAGAGACCATTGGGAAAGTCAAAGGCGACGCGATGAAGAGCTAATAAAAAATATTAGGGAAATACATGGAAGCATGAATACTAGGTTATGTGAGGTAGAACATCAAGCACGAGGGACATTTATTAATTCGACCGCGGCCTTAGACTCTGGATTTGAAAGTCGACATCCAAATTATACAACTAATTCGTCGGTGACAGTGGGTAACTTGGATAATGAAGAATACGTAGCGCCTCCGGCTACAATGAATCGTTTGCAAAGACATGTGTCACATTCTAATGATATTGCTAACCTATTTCAGGATTACCAAGTACCAGCCATAAGCGCGTAGATGGATTGGAAAAGACAACCCAAATGTTTTCTAACAGAGAAATAATGTAACCCGTCAGCATAACGATGTTCCTTTAAATGTGTACAATAACCATCTAATTTGAGAGGTCGTGCACTAAGACTGTATGGAACGTTTCCCAGCAGTCCTACTGGCACTTATGAACAAGTACGTCAGTTAATGCGGGAAAGATTTTCTTTAGATGTTCATGCCAGCTATAAATACTTCAGGCAGTGTGTGCAGGGTCCTAGAGAGTCAGTAGAAGATTTCGCCATGGAATTGGAGCGTTAGTCATTAAATGCCTTCCAAGGTGTTCCACAAGAAGTTACATCTGAAATAGTGGTGCATCAGTTTATTGATGGCTTACGTGATACTCAACTTCATGGCTTGGTAGTGGCCAGTCGACCCAGATGTATTGGAGAAGCATTGAGAACAACCCCGGATTTGCAATCTCAAATAAATAGAGCAAAACCTCGAAGTGTATACCACGTAGAAGCTGAACCGGAATGTAATACTGGAGGTTCACGTAGACCTCCAAATGGTAACAAATCGGGAAACGAAGAGGCATCGGCTTGAGGAAGCACAAGTCGATGAATAACAACAGAAGAGCTTCCCAAACAACAACATCTTCTTTCGAAGATGCAATTCAACAAACAGAAGCTACGGTCATGAATAGTTCTAAAGAACCCGCTGGCCAGGATAAAAACATACTAGAAAATGTAACGGAGAGCAATTCGGAGACTACCCTTAAGCTTTCATTGACATTGGCGAGTTACGACTCGATTTACAACATGTATCTGTGTCATTATATCTCCCTCAACAGGCATCTGATAACTTTGTTTATTTTATGGAATCAGTTACCCTACCGACAAAATCGGATATGTACGTAAGTGTAAAATGCGGTTTTAAAAACGAATTTAATACATCTATGATAGAACCTTGCGAAGAAACTATGCTGCCATCTGGAATAGTATTAGGTAGAACCCTCGTATCATCCCAGAAAGACTTGCCTGTTCGTCTCATAAATTTTAGCCAGGAAGACAAAACAAATTTCACCAATGACTATTGTTGGAAGACTCGAAGAGGTAAACGTGGTGTCTTTAGAAAATATGGACACGCATAAAAGCCATGGAGAGACATTTGACGTTTTTTTACAGTTGGATGTGTCATCAGAAATTTCAGAAAATAAAAATTCAATTTGTTTTGAATTGACAAAGCCGTACAAAGGTGTGTTTTCAACGGGACCTATGGACTATGGTCGTACTAATATTATCCAGCACCACATTGACACCAACAATTGTAAGCCAATAAAACAACCGGCACGGCGTGTGCCTATAACGAAGAAACATGAAATGGAAGAACTAGTTCGCAATATGCGAATGCGCAACGTTATTCAACCATCTCAAAGCCCATGGTTTTGGTGCGTAAGAAGGATGGAACAGCTCGGTTTTGCGTCGGCTACCGACGTTTAAATAATGTCACAATTAACGACTCCTACCCCCTCCCTAGAATGGATGATATCCTATCGAACTTGTACAAGTCTATGTGGTTCTCTACAATCGACCTCCAAAGTGGTTATTGGCAAGTTGAAATGGACAACGAGTCTAAATCAAAAACAGCTTTTTCTTGTTCTTCTGGTCTCTGGGAATTTAATGTAATGCCTTTTGGGCTTACAAATGCTCCCGCAACGTTTGAGAGGCTAATGGATGGTCTTTTTAGCGACGTATCATGGCGATCTGTGTTGGTCTACTTAGATGACGTCATAGTTCACTCACGTAAACATATAGACCACATACGTCAAGTCTTTGAGCGTCTAAAAGCAGCAGGATTAAAACTTAGCCCAAACAAGTGCACATTCTTTCAAACCCGTGTTCACTACCTCGGACATATTGTAGGACGTGATGGTCTGGAAGCTGATCCCCAAAAACTTTCTGCTGTGAAGGAATGGCCGACACCGTCTAACAAAAGGCAAGTACGTGCATTTTTAGGACTTTGCTCATATTACCGTAAATTTGTTGAAGATTTTTCCACAGTTGCTCGACCACTACATGAACTTACAGAGGCACGGCCAAGCCCAAAATGAAGGCTTTGTTCTTCAACAACTACGATCATGGCTCGATAAAGGCGACTGACCCATTAAATCTGACATATGGGGTGAATCCGCAGATTTAAAGGCTAATACCAGTAGCAATAGAGCAGCTTCACAAATCAGTAACCGGTGGTCATTTCGGTGTAAAGAAGACATTAAGTAAAATTAAGACTAGGTTTTACTGGAATTGACGTACAGCTGATATAATCCAGTGGTGTAATCGATGCGATATTTGTGCTACAAGATAAGGGCCATCTATAAGAACTATTGCTCCTCTACAGCCCAGCTTTGTAGGAATGCCCTTTGAAAGAATGGCCGTCGACGTATTAGGGCCCCTTCCGCACACCACTCAGGGTAATCGCTATATTGTTGTTTGTATGGACTACTTCACTAGATGGCCTGAGTGTTTTGCCCTGCCGGACCAAACAGCCGAGACCGTAGCTAACGTTTTAGTAAATGACGTATTTTGTAGATTCGGAGTCCCCTATGTATTACACTTGGATCAGGTCAGAAATATTGAGTCCGATTTGTTCCAAAAGTGTATGGAGATGCATGGAATTGAAAAAACTAGAACTACTCCCCTAAATCCACAATGTAATGGAATGGTAGAACTTTTCAACAAAACGTTACTCGACTATCTTGCTAAATTTGTTGATCGCAAGCAGCGAATTGGGATTTACTTCTACCTCTTGCTCTACTAGCATATCGCTCTGCTGACCATGAAGCATCTAAATTTACTCCAGCGATGCTTAATTTTGGTCGCGAGTTACGTCTATCCGTAGACTTGATGTTTTTTACACCGAACTCGATCATTCAGAACGCACCAGAGTATATACATGGTTTGAAAATAAGCTCAAAATTATAATAAATAAAATTATTTAAAATAAACATAAAATTGTAAAAATAAAAATAATAATAAACCTCTCGGGAACCAATTTTATAATAAAAAAATAATAAAGCGAGTTTTTTTTTTGTTACAATATTAATAAAAGTAAAATCCCTCAAAAAACAATCACGAAACCAAATTATAATGTAGATTTGCAACTTGCAAAAGAAATATATCTTTTTATTTCTGAAGGAACGAGAAACAAAGTATTTGCAAACGGTTTTGCCAAAAAGTGTGGAATGTGAAAGATTTTTTTCGGCAGCAGCATATGTTGGAAACAAAATTCGTTCCAGAATGGCAGATGAAACCATAGATGCAATAATATTCTTAAGAATATTTAAAATAAACACACATTTTTTACTAAGGTACTGTTTTTTACCAGTAAGTACATTAGAGTGGGTCAATTTGTATACATAAAAAAAACTCACATGTGGTTGTCAAAATCATAATCTACGACGAATTTAAGGAGGTTTGCCGAATAAACCATGGGTCTAAATTCAAAATCGAGCTTGCCAATTTTAACGCCAAACTTTCCTTTTCGTATTTTATATTTTGGTTTAAATACTTACTTGTACGAGATTTTAACTTTTCTTAAGTTAAAATAAAATTACTATAATTTTTTGTTCAAACGGAATGAAACGCCCTATTTTATATATGTAGGGTATTTATTTCACCGTTAAAGACTAAATTAAATTTATAATAATTTGTTCTGAAATTCTTCTGCTAGCAGCGAGGCAGTAAAAGCAATAATAATTTAATATTAAAAAGAACCCAAAAAAAGTCCGTAACAATATTTAAATATAGCTTACGCATACTACATATTAACATACGTACATACATATATAATATAAAAGTGTGTGAGCAAAAAAACAGTATTTTCTTATTTCTTTCAATGCATTTAATTTAATGAGAACAAATAAGATCTCATGTAAGTAGATTTAAATAGAACTACCAAAATTAAATAAATAACTGTGTAAGCTTCAATGTGCATTGTTCAAACTAGACATGAAATTCAAAATAAGAAAAATAACTTAATTATTTAAAAGGAACAATAGTAAATGTATGAAATAAAAATACTAAAGACTATATTTAACGTTGTTCACCAACATTCTCCCTCACTAAGGACGACAGTGCTTAAACCGAGGAAGAGTCATCATCAGCAATATGTTGAGGATTGTAACCGTTCTCTAAGGCATCAAAACAATAATTTGAGGGCAAAAGAGCAATTTTAGAAATTGGTCGTTTAAACATTTTTCTGTTTGAAAATAGAGACACCACCCTTACAAAACCGTCCTTGCCGGGATGAATGTTTTGGATACGAGCCAGCGACCATTCTCCAGGAGCAGCTCTTTCATCAAATACGATCACTAAATCACCAATTTTAGGGTTTTGTGTTATTTTTAACCATTTGGGCCTAGCTTGAAGTCGACACAACCATTCGTTAGACCAACGTCGCCAAAAATGCTGCTTCAGCTTTTCAATGGTTTTCCATCTATTTAGTCTGTCAATGTTTTTTTTTTTTTTTTTTTTAAAACGTTTTTTTTATTATATATTGAATCTGCCTTATTTCCTTAGGCCTAACAATATGTATGCAAATCTTATGACTAAAATTAAATCTAATTACTCTCTAACAGAGCATAAATTCATAATTGGCTAATAAGCTCTACGAAGCCTCGACTGCGTTTGGCTCTGTGCTAGAAGTCTAGCAAGCGGGTTCGGGTGGCTTTGTAACTTTTTGATGTATCTCTCACGGACTCTTCTGAATTCATCCTTTACTAATGGTACTTCTAGATCTCTGTGGATGTTCTCATTTCTTATGTACCATGGTGCGCCCGTCATGGTCCTAAGAATTTTTGATTGGGCCCTCTGTATAAGTTCAATACTGGTATTACTAGCAGTTCCCCACAATTGGATTCCATATGTCCAAATTGGTTTTAAAATGGTTTTATACAGGGTGACTTTATAGTCCAGGCTTAGCTTTGATTGGTCACTGATTAACCAGTGAAGGCTAGATGCTTTTAACTTCATGTGAAGTCTCTTGGTTTCTATATGACGGCGCCAAGTAAGTCTTCTATCTAAGTATTCGATTTGGTTGATCATACAATTTTACTTGATGAGCTAAAATACTATGGTTTTCTTGGAGATGAACTGGAGCTTATTAGAAGTTTTTTGTCCAATAGAAGACAATATGTTGAAATTGGTGGAGAAAGAAGTTCAATTGTGGTGTTCCACAAGGAAGTGTCCTTGGGCCTCTTCTTTTTATGATATATTTAAATGATATCAATAATCTAGGTCTTACTGGTAAAATAATAATATTTGCTGATGACATCGCACTATTTTATCCCTACAGACATGACATCGCTTTAAAAACACAAATGGAGAGAGATTCTGCTTTAATTTTTGAATTTTCACGTATAAATGGTCTCGTTATAAATGCAAATAAAACGAAATTAATACGTTTTAGACCACATTCACATAGCATTAATAATAATAGAAATTAAAATAGATTTAATACGAGAAACATATATAATCTTAAAATACCTAGGTGCAGATTGGAAACTACCAAACAAAGATTAGAATATGCCGGCAGTGTGAACTTTAACAATTTACCAAGTGACTTGAAAGACTGCAATCGTTTATCAATATTCAAGAAAAACATAAAATGGTATATTTTGCAAAACTTAGAAATACTTCTTTACTAATAATAAAAAAAAAATTGTAAATAATGTATTTTTTTAGTAACATGTATTAAAAGTTTTTATTTAATATTGCCAACTTGTCTCCTTAAGCCACACGTGGCGCGAGACATCTTATAATGAATTGTATTAAATTTATTTTTTTAAGACAACACAATTATTGCCACACTCGGTAGGTTTTTAATCATAGTAGGTGTAACTGAATCATTTCCAGGCGATTTTTTTAATATTATATTATCTTTGATTACTTCGTTAATGTCTTCTGGGCCTATAGCCAATATGTCATCATTTGATAATGTTGACGCAGGTGGCTCTTCAAGTTCAAAAACAGTTGTTGGCGAGTTTGGTTGAAAGACTGTACTTAAGTGATCGGCAAATATTTTGGCCTTTTCTTCTGTGCTGCGAGCCCAGGTACCGTCAGCTTTCCTTAAAGGGCTTTGCCCCTCTACCAGTGGCTTGATATTTTTCGTTGCCTTCCAAAGGGAAAAATTTGTGTGTTTGGTATTTGTCAGACTTTGAATGTAATTTCTATTTCTGCGATCCTCTTCTAATTGAAGGGCTTTTTCAGATTTTTACTAGCAGCAGACAGCCTCTGTTTTGCAGCAGGTAATCTATTTTGTTGCCATTCTCTTCTGAGCCTTCTCTTTTCGAAAAGAATTCGTTCAATATCTGAATTGGAAATGTGCATATTAGTCTTAGGAAATATTTTACTCTTAGAATGATTAAGAGCCGATACAATTAACGACGTGAAGTCATTGACACATTTATCTACATATTCCCCACACTGAATACAAAGATCTGTGTGGATAAGACTGCTGATATATTTTTTATATTTTAGCCAATTTGTTCTAAAATAATATGTTTCAGTATGAAATTTTGAACTATTAGTCCTCCCGTAATAAGACACAATAATTGGGGAATGATCAGAAGATAAATCATATGATATTTCTGTAGATATTGAATCTCGATTAATATTTCTTGTTATGGCAAAGTCTATGACATCAGGAATTTTTTTAGGATCTGAAGGCCAGTATGTTGGTTGTCCAGGGGACACAAAATCCAAGCCATTTTTACGATCAATTAGTGCCTTATAAAGCTGTCTACCTCTGGGATTCATTAGTCGAGAGCCCCAGTAAGTGTGTTTGGCATTATAGTCGCCACAAGCCAGAAAGCGACCACCTAGCGTAATAAAGAATTCTTCGAACTTCTCCTTGGTCATTGAAAATCGTGGTGGGCAATATATTGCGCTTATATTTAAAGCTCCAGCAAAGCTTTCCAGATGAATGGATGTTGCCTGCATATAGTCTTTTGAGAATTCAGCTAGAGGATAATGTTTTAAACGATTTCTAATTAAAATACCAGTACCACCATGTGCCTTACCATCTGGATGATTTGTACCGTAGAATGTATAACCTGAAATATAAAAGTTATACCTATTGGTAAGATGAGTTTCCGAAACCAATAACACGTCGATGTTTTTATTCTGCATGAAATGGGATACCTCTGATTTGTGTTGGTTTAAACCGTTTGCATTCCAGAAACATAGCCTCAAATAACTCATTTTTTTGTTAAGAGGATTTGTATCATTTGGTTCTGTGCTCTTAAAAGCTCTTGTATTGTGTTTTGCATGGATGACATAAAGTTTGTCATATTCTGATTAAGAGAGGTAATATTCTGGGTAAGTGCCTGCAGAAGTGCTTCCAACCCTCCCGTATTTTGGGGAACACTTGGTTGCTGGTAACCCGTTCTCTAAACATTGGCATAAGAACTTGCTCCATTCTTAGGTTGATCAATTTGAGTGGATTGTAAATTTAATTGAGTTGCGGCTGAATTTTTGTTCAATAACGGAACTTCAGAGTTGACTGGTGTATAGGTGTTTTCAAATTTGTAGGCTGGTAGTTTAGATGCTTTCCCTCTTATTAGCTTTTGCCTCTCTCTTAATTTGTTCAGTAGCTCCTTATAAACTGGGCACCCGCGGTAGTTGGCTGAATGATCGCCACCACAGTTACCACATTTTCTTCTGAGACCATTCTTTAGGATATCACATTGTGATGAAGAATGAAGGTCTCCGTATGCCAAAAACACTGTTCGCAAGGTACAATAATTCTTAGTATGTCCAAACTCTTGATAATTGCCACATTGAACAGGACGATTTCTTTTAAGAGCCTCCTCAATGGTTATTCTACGATTTAACAGGTATCGTGTTGAGTAAATTGGGTGAGTTTCATTTCCCCTCAATTTATTTTTCTCTGGCTCCAACTCGACTCTAAACATTGGCTGAGGGATTTTATCTTTATTGAAAATATTAACTACAGCTCTTATTTCGTAGCCCAATTCTTGCAGGACCTCCTTGATATCATCAGTCTCAACACTGGACTCTATGCCTTTAATGACAACTGTCAACCCTACTACTACTAATTTTCAGTTGATAGGTATAAAAATTATTTTTATTATCATTTAGGTATTAGGAGATTTTTCTATAACAATCCTCAGTGTATATAACTATTTTCGTCTCTTGCACACCGCCTTTTCTTATTGGAACAATGTGGAAATTATTTTTTCCAATGAGTTCAACAAATGTTTTGACCAAATTATTCGAGCTGGACTCACGCAGATATATTGGCGGTGGCTTAAATGATTTTTTTTCGTAATCACCATCTTTTCCACTCTTATTAATATTATCCTCGCTCAAGAGTGCGAAACGATTGCCTATCAAGGGATTATCAACTGTCTTCTGTTTCTTGACAGACGTTCCATTATTTTGGGGACTTAAATTTCTTTTATTAATACTTACATATCTAAGCAAACCTGGTAGTACTGGTAATTTCAATGTACTTATCTTTTTTTTTGGTATAGCGCCCTTCAGTGTGCCATCATTATTTATTGTGGTTTGTTCAGTGTTAAAAACATTTAAACTCTCACTATTATTTATTAGTGGATCACAAGCTTGTTTATTAACAGTGTTTGTCTGTGTTTTTAAAACTGGTATAGTTGTTGTTGAATTAAAATGTTTCATATTTTCTTTTATGCTTTGTTCTAAACATAAATTGGTTGGTGATATTGTTTGTGTAATATTTTGTTCGTGTAATTGTATCACGGGGGAACAAGAGTATGCACTCTCAGCTGGTTTGGCGGTTAAATAATTTTTGTTGTAGCTAGTTTACGCATATCGAAAAAAGTACCATTACTTACTCAATTTTACAACTTTCAATCGATTTCCGGCACGTGTTCTAGTTATCCGATTGCATGGAGTTAGCACGGTCAGTTGGAGTCGATGTTTGTAGAAACAGCATTTACATAACGTCGTAAATTGTTTCTACCTTTATTTTGTTGTTGTGAGTTTTTTGGTTTCGAAAAAGATATATTAGGATTTGAATCAGTCTGATCAGAAATAGTTTCTAATGTTCGAAAAGTTTCTTCCAAAAATTTAAACAAATCTTCAATTGGAGGGATGTGAGTAGAGGCATTAAGCGATTGCTCCCATTCCTTACGTGTCAGTATATCTAGCTTATTAACAGTCATATAAATAAGCATAGCATGTTCACCATCGGTGTTTACTTCTAAAGTACGCAGTAGGGCAATACTAGTTCGGGTTGTATCTAAAATCGTCTGAATACTTTTCGAAGTGCCATCAGAAACAGGTATAAAAAATTATTTTTTAAAAATAGTATCCACTATTTTTCTTTTATTATGGTATCTGTTCTGTAGAGCGGTCCATACTAAAGTGTAGCTTGAATCCGTTGCTGGATATTCATTCACGATATCCAAAGGAGTTCCTTTATAAGAATTTTTCAAAAAACAGAATTTTTGAACATCAGTTAGGCCAGAATTATTATGCACTAACGAAACGAACATGTTCTGATAAGATATCCAAGTTAAATAATCACCACTAAAATCTGGTAAATCAATTTTCGGTAAACGAGCCTGAAGAGAAAATATTCAATTTCTAGAATGAGATGGACCAGCAAACGTACTGGAGTTAATTCCAGGAGAATGGGAACTAAAAGATTCCATGAAATCAAGCAATTGGCTTTTAAGGGTAAAAAATTTGTCTTGAAATTTATAATAAACATCCTCTTTGAAATACGGAATATTTTCTGTATTAATAATATTATCACGGAGTACGGCGCATAATTGTGTATTTACGTCTTTAAATTGCACTAAGTTCGATTCTATTTCATCTAAAACTGATTATGCTAAACCATGAGTTTTATGCTGTTTCGAATTATATAACTTAAAGCGAACTGCTATTAAGTTCGATAATAAATCTATTTATTTTTATTTTATTTAATTAATTTTTATTTATCTTAAACTACTACAACTTTTAATAATAATTAAGCGAGAACACAGCACTCACTACCGGTTAGCAGACCAGACCAGACTCCCCGATTAAATCAAGATGCGAACCTTAAATATTCATGATGGATCAATTAGTGTTAGTGTTTTAATATCTAGACTAAGTGAACTATCAAACCATTACATTGCCTGGGATCTATGGCTGTAAACACCAGTAGATGCCCTGTGCACTACTACATTGCCTGGGTTCTATGACTGTAAACACCAGTAGATACCCTGTGCACTACTACATTGCCTGGGTTCTATGGCTGTAAACACCAGTAGATACCCTGTGCACTACTACATTGTTTGGGATCTATGGCTGTAAATACCAGTAGACGCCCAATCACTACTACCGAGTTGAACTTGTGTTTTGCCTGTGTATGGCTGCTATCGAAGCTGTTCCAAACTTGCGATAGCTGTCCGTCCACTACGACAGCACAAGCCCAACTGAAGAAGTAGTGATATTGAACAATTGTAATAGTGACACAATTTGTAATGTATAGAGCATAAATACAATTGAAGAGAGTAGTAGGTTGCTTAGTTCTCTTATACTAATAACTCTCCTTAAGTAACGGTAAATAATTATTACAATAATAATAGTATTCATGTATTTCCAAATATTTTAATGAATTACAAATAATTACGAAATTATATACACGAATATATAAACAAAATTAAAATAAAATAACAATATAAAAATCATTCTTCAAAATTAATTAAACAAATTAAATATATTCATTCATTAAATAAAAAAAAATATATGTAACGAATTACTTCGTTACATCTCCCCCTTGGTTTGGTGTATTTTTTTTTAATGTGGCGTAGCTACATCGTTCCTGGGTTTTGGAAAAATAAACTTTTCTTTCCCGTGGATGATCCAAATGTCGAGAGATCTACGAATATATACTTCAACTATAGAAGAATTGGTGTTTACCAGAAAACGGGTACGTTTGCCAGGGTTTATGGGTGCTATGGCGGCAAGCACATCAGCAATATTTATGTTGGAAGTATTGGTGTCATCTTTATCGATTCCTAATTCTTCGACCAACCGGGCTAGTACGTCAGACTTCTTCTCATTGGCGTAATAGACTGTACATTAAGTTTTGGCAGATATGTTATGGATTGGATTTCAATAATTTTTCTTCTTTTACGGTCTTCACGATCCATTACTTCACGAAATCTTTGGCAATTACGTTGGAATTTGGTGTCGTTCATCACTACTTTCTACAAGATATAAGAAAATGATAATTGAACATGTATCTTACGCGTGATATTGTTTTAAGTCTTTGATATGTGCCGTCCCTCCATCTTTCTTGGTATTTATGTCCGTTAGGCGCACTATAACTGGAGAAATATATTCAGTCACCGTAAACGGCCCTTCAAACTTAGGCACTAGTTTAGCAGCAAAAAATCTATCGCTTTCGATAAAACTCGTTTCTTTACTAGTACTAAATCTCCTTTTCGAGGGGACCAATCGCGTCTTCTTAGATTATAATATTTTGCCTGGGATTTTGCAGCACCACGAAGTTGAAGATTTCCTGAAGATGTGTATGTTTTTCGTCGGGATTTATATTACTTTCAATGACCTCCGATTTCGTTTTCTCATTGAATACGGTGTTAGGGAGCCGTAATTCCCTGCCCTGTGTTAGGTAAGCCGGACTGAACTTTGTAGAACTCTGTTTGCTAGAATTCAAAGGTAATGACAACTTAGGTAGTCGTTCATCCCATTTTCGTTGGTTATTTCCAGTAAATTGTGCTATCATAGTTTTTATGATACGATTAGTCCTCTCTGTCGGGTTCTCCTGAGGGGAGTAAGGCGCTTTAAATCGCTGTTTGACACCCAGAGATTGAAAATATTTTTGACACTCGCGACTAGTAAACTGAGTCCCATTGTCAGTTAAGAGAACATAGGGTGTTCCAAAACGTGCCAAAATTCTTTCTCTAAACGCCTTTATAAACGATTTTGTGGTGGCTTGTCGAGCAGTCACAAACTCAGACCACTTACAGAACTTATCATAAAACACAATCAAGGTAGTATTTCCATGACTTGACCATGGTAGGGGACCAACAAAATCTTCACAGACAGTATGCCAAGGTAGAGAAGCGTGAGAAGTATACATTTTTCCAGCTAGAGGTTGTTGTTGTGGTTTATACTGCTGACATACGTCACACCTCCGTACGTATTTTGCAATGTCACGAAACATGCCTGGCCAGTAATACAATTTCGTAATTCGTGCTATAGTCTTATTTATACCCAAATGGCCAGCTGTTACGTCATCGTGACACTCCGAAAGTACTCGATATCGTTCTGCCTTGGGCACCACTAATTTCCAAGGGATCGGATCTTGTTCGTTAAAAGCACTGGAATCGTAAATGTGGCTTCTTAGATTTCCGTTTATATCAATTTGGTAGTCTGGAAGTTGCTCTGATGTATTTTGTACCATCTTTAGCTTGTTTAAGAACCATTGGTCATCGATAGCTTCGTCTTTGACAAGTGTTTGTAATGTTGGAGATGAGCTACTGGCTTGATCTACGGGGAATCTTGAGAGTGAATCTGCTATAACATTTAATTTACCTTTGCGGTACCGTATCTCGTAATCAAACTGCATCATTTCGAGGGCCCAGCGTGCGATTCTACCTGAAGGTGATTGGATTGAGTTTAGCCACTTCAATGACTGATGATCAGTTACTATAACAAAATGATAGCCTTCTATGTAATGCCTCATTTTCCGGATTCCCCAGATTATTGCAAGGCATTCCTTTTCTGTAACCGTGTAGTTCTTTTCGGGGCCGGAGAGTGTGCGGCTGGAGAGTGTGCGGCTCGATCAAACTCTCGTGTTCCTTGGGGATGTTGCTTTTGTCCAGGTAAGTGCGCAATCGAGCCCTCATTTCATCGACGGTGCCTTCTTCATCAAGTCCTAGATCCTTTAGTGTTGCACAAAGGACATCCTTCTTAAGCTGATTGATGAATAAACGGCTCATGTTAAAGTTTCATTTGATTCCCGCACTTTTATTTTGAATTATGGGTTAACGAAAATTCCAGTAGATATTTTTTTAATGTCGTTTTTGTTTCTTATTTATATATTTATTTTTTTTTTTAAATTCTATGTGTTATATTTATACACTTCTTTTAATCACATAAATTATAGTCCCTGCTCGGGCGCCATTTATAAGAATGTTTGCCAGGATAACCATGATATATATTTTTTTATTCAGATTTTATTTTATTTAATTAATTTTTATTTATCTTAAACTACTACAACTTTTAATAATAATTAAGCGAGAACACAGCACTCACTACCGGTTAGCAGACCAGACTCCCCGATTAAATCAAGATCCGAACCTTAAATATTCATCAATTAGTGTTAGTGTTTTAATATCTAGACTAAGTGAACTATCACACCATTACATTGCCTGGGATCTATGGCTGTAAACACCAGTAGATGCCCTGTGCACTACTACATTGCCTGGGTTCTATGGCTGTAAACACCAGTAGATACCCTGTGCACTACTACATTGCCTGGGTTCTATGGGATCGGATCTTGTTCGTTAAAAGCACTGGAATCGTAAATGTGGCGTCTTAGATTTCCGTTTATATCAATTTGGTAGTCTGGAAGTTGCTCTGATGTATTTTGTACCATCTTTAGCTTGTTTAAGAACCATTGGTCATCGATAGCTTCGCCTTTGACAAGTGTTTGTAATGTTGGAGATGAGCTACTGGCTTGATCTACGGGGAATCTTGAGAGTGAATCTGCTATAACATTTAATTTACCTTTGCGGTACCGTATCTCGTAATCAAACTGCATCATTTCGAGGGCCCAGCGTGCGATTCTACCTGAAGGTGATTGGATTGAGTTTAGCCACTTCAATGACTGATGATCAGTTACTATAACAAAATGATAGCCTTCTATGTAATGCCTCATTTTCCGGATTCCCCAGATTATTGCAAGGCATTCCTTTTCTGTAACCGTGTAGTTCTTTTCGGGGCCGGAGAGTGTGCGGCTGGCGTAAGCGATCACGTTTTCCCCATCCTCGAACTCTTGCGTCAAAACCACGCCAAGGCCAAAATCGCTGGCATCCGTTTGTAGTGTAAAAGTGCGACGGAAGTCAGGACATGTAAGAGCGGGTGCTTCTTTTTTTAGTTTTTGTTTAATTTCTTCAAAAGCCATTTTCTGTTGGGTAATCCACTCCCACTTCTTCGTCTTCTTTAAAAGATTATTTAATGGATTAGTAATTGTAGAAAAATTCGGTATGAAGCGGCGATACCAAGCTGTCGTATTTAGGAATGATCTCAATTCTTTTAACGTTTTCGGTTCTGGTAATGCTACGACTGCGTTCACCTTTTCGGGATCTGTATGTATACCTTGCTCGCTTATAATATGACCCAAATATCTAATTTGCTTCTTCGCAAATGTGCACTTTTCGATGTTAATTCGTAGTTTTGCGCCGACTAGCCGATCGAAGACAATTTTAAGATTTCTCAAATGATTTTCCAGGGTGCTGCCTAGGACAACAATATCATCCAAATACGCAAAAGCGAACTCGTCCAGTTCAGGTCCAATTATGGTATCTAGGGCTCTTTGAAACGTAGCTGGAGCCGAATGGAGCCCAAAAGGCATTACACGCCACTGGAACAATCCTCGACCAGGTACCGTAAAGGCAGTATAGGGCTTACTTTCAGGGGCCATCGGTATTTGCCAGTAACCATGCCGAAGATCAATGGTACTAAAAAATTTGCTATTCCTAAGTTTTTCTAAGATCGAATTAATTTGGGGAATAGGATAAGCATCACGTATCGAATTCTCGTTTATCTGACGATAGTCCACACAGAGGCGCCACTCATTATTTTTCTTCATTGCCAGAACAACTGGCGAGCTATATGGGCTCTTTGAAAGTTCGATTCGACCATCTTGGATCAGTTCATCAATTTGGTCATCTATTACCTTTTTCATCGCCGGGTTACGTGGGTAATATCGCTGTCGTAATGGTCTGCTGTGTTTCATGGTAATAATATGTTCGGTGATATTTGAATGCCCTTGAATGGAATCGAATCGAGGTAGCTGAGTTTCCAGAAAAGCGTTTACTGTTTGTTGCACAATAATATCCTCTTGAATTTCTTCACAGTGATTGGTCTGTAAGGAACTAATTTGTGGAAAATTATTTGTTGACCTACCAGTATTATTCGGATGTTGCTTCCTAGGAACTATACGGAGCTCGGTGCCAGTTTGACGGAGAAAATCGTTGCCTATTATGATGGGATCAAGGCTGTTGTTCAAAACTAAAAAATTATGGCGATATACCACTCCATTTAATATGAACCAAATATCAACGGAACCTTCTGCAGATATCTTGGATTTATCAGCCAGATGAAGAGTATTAATTTCAGGAGGATTTATAGGAATTTGAAGACCATGTACTACTGAAGAATTGATACAAGAATGTGTAGCACCGGTGTCCATAACACATTGTATTTTCTGGTTTTTAATCGTAATCCAGGTACGTAAGCGATAGTCATCATCAATTTCAAGTCTAATAGGAAAAGGTTTTCTATTTAGAGATCCGTCTCCTCTTCTCCTATCGACGGACCTCCTCGGGCGTTTTCCGATCCACGTCTGCAGCAATCAACCGTCAACACTCCCCGTTTCCCACAGTCCCAGCAAAATAAAACTTGAGCGTTAGTGCAAGATCTACGGGTATGACCCTGTTCACCACAGCGAAAACACCCCTTTGAGTCATTCTTGTTAACCACAGCAGTTTGTAAACGTCGAATAACTTTCTTTTGTGTAGTTTCTTCAGCGCGAATGCTTTCAAATTCCTGGGCCAAAATAATGAGTTCGCGTAATTTAGAAAAATCTCTTCTTTTTATATAAATTTACTCTGCACGACAATTTAGGAATATTCTTTCTAGTTGTTCTTGACTAGATAAATTCGATAGCCTCATCAACGTCTGTATAGCAGTTACGTAATCCACAAAACTTTCGTCTGCACGTTGCTTTTTATTCCGAATATCGTCTTCTAAATTCCCAAAGAAACGGATAGGTAAAAAAATAATTTGAAGTCATCTACGAAATCACTGTAGGTTTTAAACGCCTCTTTATTGTTCCGGTACCAGGATAAAGCGTCACCTTTTAATAACTCGGGCATAAAATTTAACAAAGTATGTTGCGCATTGGAATAACAAGTGGCAAGTTCGTCAATACGTTCAAGAAAACCTAACGGGTCATTTCCGCCATTATATTTTATCCCCCACTTACGAACCTTATCGCAAACCTCGGAATGATTCTCCGTGCTCATTTCCATCTTCTCCCGCAAATAAACTGGCGAGGATCCACGTGACATTCTGGAAATAGGTACCTTCAATTCCTTTTCCGATGATTCCATCCTAGATTTCAGCGTCTCGATCAAACTCTCGTGTTCCTTGGGGATGTTGCTTTTGTCCAGGTAAGTGCGCAATCGAGCCCTCATTTCATCGACGGTGCCTTCTTCATCAAGTCCTAGATCCTTTAGTGTTGCACAAAGGACATCCTTCTTAAGCTGATTGATGAATAAACGGCTCATGTTAAAGTTTCATTTGATTCCCGCACTTTTATTTTGAATTATGGGTTAACGAAAATTCCAGTAGATATTTTTTTTAATGTCGTTTTTTTTTCTTATTTATATATTTATTTTTTTTTAAATTCTATGTGTTATATTTATACACTTCTTTTAATCACATAAATTATAGTCCCTGCTCGGGCGCCATTTATAAGAATGTTTGCCAGGATAACCATGATATATATTTTTTTATTCAGATTTTATTTTATTTAATTAATTTTTATTTATCTTAAACTACTACAACTTTTAATAATAATTAAGCGAGAACACAGCACTCACTACCGGTTAGCAGACCAGACCAGACCAGACTCCCCGATTAAATCAAGATCCGAACCTTAAATATTCATCAATTAGTGTTAGTGTTTTAATATCTAGACTAAGTGAACTATCACACCATTACATTGCCTGGGATCTATGGCTGTAAACACCAGTAGATGCCCTGTGCACTACTACATTGCCTGGGTTCTATGGCTGTAAACACCAGTAGATACCCTGTGCACTACTACATTGCCTGGGTTCTATGGCTGTAAACAACAATAGACGCCCAATCATTGTTTGGGATCTATGGCTGTAAATACCAGTAGACGCCCAATCACTACTACCGAGTTGAACTTGTGTTTTGCCTGTGTATGGCTGCTATCGAAGCTGTTCCAAACTTGCGATAGCTGTCCGTCCACTACGACAGCACAAGCCCAACTGAAGAAGTAGTGATATTGAACAATTGTAATAGTGACACAATTTGTAATGTATAGAGCATAAATACAATTGAAGAGAGTAGTAGGTTGCTGAGTTCTCTTATACTAATAACTCTCCTTAAGTAACGGTAAATAATTATTACAATAATAATAGTATTCATGTATTTCCAAATATGTTAATGAATTACAAATAATTAAGAAATTATATGCATGAATATATAAACAAAATTAAAATAAAATAACAATATAAAAATCATTCTTCAAAATTAATTAAACAAATTAAATATATTCATTCATTAAATAAAAAAAATATATGTAACGAATTACTTCGTTACAAATTATTCACCAGTCCCGGGTTTCGGCACCAAATAATGTACGAAATTATAACAAGTAAGAGAGATATATTCGGCTGGGCCGAATCTTATATACACTTCACCAAACAATACTTCAAAATTAAAATTTGAAATATGTTTAGGTAAACAAAATTTATTTGTTTTCCAGTTGTTTTTTTTTTCATTTTTTGGAAAAAATTATTTTTCGAATTTTTTTTTTAAATTTTTTATGTAATTTTTTTTTTTTTTAAGTTTTAAATTTTTTTTTTTTAATATTTAACGAAAAAAACTTTTGGTGAAAAAAACTCTGGTTAAAATTTTTTCCCGATTTTGACCCATTGTAGGTCCAACTTACTATGGTCTTATATACGTCGTTGCAAAGGTCTTTGAAATATCTATCATTAGATATTCGTATTGTCTATATTAATGACTTAGTAATCCAGATATAGGTAAAAAAATAGGTAAAAAATCGAGGTTGTTCTGGTTTTTTCCTTATATCTCAGGCATTTGTGGACCGATTTTGCTGATTTTAAATAGCAAACTTCTCGAAAGCATGTCTGACAGAATTATTGAAGAATTTGATCCCGAAGATATCTGGGGTCTTTAGAAAATTGATTTCAACAGACAGACGGACAGACAGACGGACATGGCTTAATCGACTCCACTATCTATAAGGATCCAGAATATATATACTTTATAGGGTCGAAAAATATGGAAATTACAAACGGAATGACAAATTTATATATACCCTTCTCACGAAGGTGAAGGGTATAAATAATTTGTTCTGAAATTCTTCTGCTAGTAATTTAATATTAAAAAGAACCCAAAGAAAGTGCATAACAATATTTAAATATAGCTTACGCATATTACATATTAACATACGTACAGTATTGGCCATAACTAAAGCACCCCCTCAATGGATTTTTTCATATCATAATTTTTTGGATGAAAAAGGACTTTTTCAGTAAACCCTAATATTTCAGGAAGAAAAGTGGCACAAAATGTTGGGTGCTCTGAACCTTTTGTGAGAAAGGTTAAAAAGAAAGCTGACCTTAAGACATTTAAGGTTCAAGGAATGCAAAAAAATTTGGAGGCTAAAAAAGAGCAAAAACTTTACAAAAATAATTTTTTGATAATCGTGAGTGCTGTGTAATGGATGTATTTTGTATATAACAATTTATTAACCTATATTGTTAATGTTCATATTGTGTTCATTTAAGAAGGGATAATTTTATGAACAACTAATTTGACTATGCTACTGCATATTTGCAATGTCAGTTAACGGGACTCACAACGGATGCATTTAAAAATTTCAGAAGATAAAAATAAAGGCGTAGTCTGTATAATTTAAGTTCTATACAGTTTATTGTGATAAACAATGGATGACAAGGAACAAGTACTCCAGTGAATTTAAAAATACTGGAAGCCGGGCTTATCACGGCATGAATTGAGTAAACAATATTCAATTAACAGATCAGTTATTTCCCGGCTGATTCCAAAGTTTTTGCAGACTGGTCGTATATCACCTGGGCATTCTGGAGGATGTCCTCGTAAAACCACACGATATGATGATTCCTTGATCAAAGGAGCAATGCAAAAAGATCCTACAGCATCAGCTAGTCAAGTAAGAACAAGTTTAAGATTATGCGTTAGCGAAAGAACAATCCGAAGAAGAGCAGTAGAAGCACGATTATTCAGCCGATGACCAGCAAAAAACCGTTTATATCAGCTAAGAACAAGAAAGCTAGACTGGAGTTTGCCAAAGCCCACATCGACTGGAGTGTCCAAAAATGTACTGTTCTCTGACGAATCCAAATACAATAACGATAGCGGTTCTAAGCACACCTCCAAAGTTTGTAAGACTTGACCACAGAGCAATAAGATTCAAGTTCTTCATTGGGCTGCTCAATCTCCCGATCTCAATCCTATTGAGAACTCTTGGGAGATTGATAATATGAAAATAAATCGTGAAAATTGCAGAAATAAGTATCGGCAATTTTCACGATTAATTTCAAGGCGTTATTATGTATATCCTGGGAAGGAATATCGCAAGACACCATAAAAACTTAATATCTTCTATGCCTAAGAGGTGTACTTGTGTCATCCAAAACAAAGGATTTGCAACATGATGAAACATATGTATTGGCTGATTTTTCGCAGCTTCCTGGTCAGGAATTATATATTGCCAATACTAGAGGAAACGTTGAAGAAAAATTTCGCGTACAAAAAAAATCGAAATTCCCTAAAAATATTTTGGTATGGCAAGCAATTTGCACATGTGGTGAAAGAAGCACCTCCTTCATTACTAACGGCTCTATTAACTCCGATATTTACATTACCGAGTGTCTCCAGAAACGTTTGCTACCATTTTTAAGTAAACATAGGGTAACCACATTTTTCTGACCAACTTGTCACTATAGCAAAAAAGCTATTGAGTGGTACAATACCAATAATGTTATTTATGTACCCAAAGAAGCTAATCCACCAAATTGCCCGGAACTCCGCCCTATTGAGAGGTATTGGGCATTAGTGAAAAAACATTTGAAGGACACAAAAGGCCTAGTTAAAAATGAAAAAGAATTTAAAAGAAAGTGGACAATTGCCTTCAAAATAGTAATAAACGACACAATAAAAGCCCTAATGAAAGGAATTAAAGAAAAAAATATTTTTTTTGTTAAAACCTATTGAAGTTGTAGTTTTTTTTGGATATTAAAGAATTTGAATACTATTTGCTTACATCTAAATATAAAATAAAAAAATCATCACTTCGTTTCCTTTCTATAAAGAAAATAAGTTGCATATTTTTTTTTGTGCCCACTCCTTATATAACATAAAAGTGTGTGAGCAAAAAACCAGTATTTTCTTATTTCTATTAATGCATTTACTTTAATGAGAGCAAATAAGATCTCATGTAAGTAGATTTAAATAGAACTACCAAAATTAAATAAATAACTGTGTAACATTTGCTTCAATGTGCATTGTTCACACTAGACATGAAATTCAAAATAAGAAAAATAACTTAATTATTTAAAAGGAACAATAGTAAATGTATGAAATAAAAATACTAAATACTATATTTAAAGTTGTTCACCAACATTACTTATGCTAACATTGTATTCAGCTTTTTAGGAAACTTGTCTATGTTTGGGCATGTTCGAAGGGATAGAAAAGCAGAAAAGATGTATCTTTGCAAATGGAAAAGATTAACAGTAAACTTCACCCGTGGATGGTTAAAAAATCTCATATCGTGGTTGTGGGTCACAGTGGGGAAATGAAAATAAAAAAGTGCAAATAAATCTGTAACTTCTAAACCGATAATCAATTGGCAATTGGTACTAACTGGGGTATTATGCCGAAAAGTATCAATTGGATCTTCAAAGCAGTCGTTAAACCCATACCTTATAGCTCTCAATGGCTCTTAACTCTGCCGTGAGACTAAATGCTGGTGGCTCGTTGTCTGGTAAGGACCTTGGACAATCTAGGATACTGAATTACTATGGGCACATACATGGTAATTTCGATTACTGCATCGCAAAACTTTTTTTCGATAGGCATTTCCATATTATGATCCCGAATAGGGATTTATGGCAACGCGGACTCTTCCCCTCTGCTAACGCCATACGGATATACACTGATGGCTCTAACAGGGGTAACAGGGTCGGTGGAGGTTTCTACATTGATAACTTTGGGATAAAATCCTTCTTTAGGCTACCTAACTTCTGCACTGTTCTTCAGGCGGAAATTACTGCCATTAAACGTGCATCCAACTGGCTGAGGTATTATCGAATATCTGGTGATATATGTATATTTACTGACAGCAAGGCTGCCGTTAACGGAATAGCGGGTGTCTTTACGACATCTAAGTTAACCGAGGAATGCCGGATATCCCTAAATGAGATAGCGAGACATTCTAGGATAACGCTAATATGGGTCCCTGGACACAATGGAAATCAGGGTAATTGTATAGCAGATGATTTGGCCAAAAGGGGAGCGATGATGAGTGAGGAGGCGATCGACCCCTTTTCTGGTATTTCCCTTGTTAAATGCAAGATGGCTTTTCAGCAGAAAGTATATGAGACTGCACAAAACAGGTGGACTTATGAACCTTCCTGTGCTACAGCGAGGTCGACTTGGCCCATATGATGCCAGCAGGTCGAATCTACTTATAGATTACCGTCGTGAGAAAATAAGGCTAATTGTCTCCTTTATTACAGGACACTGTCTATTCATGCTAGAAGAATGGGCCTACGGTACAATGATTACTGTAGAAGCTGCCATAATGAAGAAGAGGAAGAGACTGTGTATCACCTTTTCTGCCAATGTCCGGCCCTGACAAACCTGAGGGAACGTATCCTCGGATCTCCATTCCTATCATGTTTGGACGAGCTATCAAGGATGATTCTGAGACGAATCCATTCCTTTATTCGGGAATCTGGTATAATTTGGAGTCAACGGAAGTACTGCAAATACCCTGATGACTACCCCTACTTGGGTATCACAATGGGATCAGATTTGAATGGACCCAAGTGAGCTGCTTGAGGGCCGGCTGCCCATGGAACCTAACTTAACCTAAACCGATAATCCGATTTTACTAAAATTTCCCACGACTACAGAGGAGGTGTTACAGGGGTTACGTTTTGAAATTAGGCTTTCAAAACAAAGATGGAGCGGAGCCTCAAGGCCCCAAATTGGGGTGTCTGGGGTATATTCAAAATTAAAAATAATGCCAAATGTTTGTTCTCGATCCTATTTGAAAGATTTGCATATATCTAACAGAAGAGAGCTACAAAAACATTGCCACAACTATATTTTATAGTGTACGAGATATTCACCATTGAAAATTAAAATGTTTTTTACTTACCTTTGTCTAGATGAAGCAAATTGCGGATCCAAATCTCTTCCGATTTTTTTTTTTAAAATATATATTTTTTAATTAACAAGAAATGTGTTACATATGAGAAAATAATTATTTCAAAATCGATACCAAGTCAAAAGTTATGTGCACTTAAAAAAAAAAATTTTAAAATCAGTTTTTTTTCTTTAGTTATACAGAAAATGAAAACAAAATAAATAATGTGTTTATATTTTTCTGAACGGTAACATTTTGGGAAGTACTATAGATGAAAAATAATAAATTGAAAAATAATCAGTATTTGTATAACTGCGTGGTCAAGAGATTTTCAAGTAGACCTATTTTTATGTAAATTTAAAATTTATGTTATATTTTCTCTAATCGCTTTCAAAAAATGAAAACCTCTTTTATATGCCCCATTATGTTCTTAAATATTTTGCAAAGGGAATTAATAGCCCGGATATACCGGTAACGTCAACAGAGTCAAAAATCTAAAATATACCATTTTTGTAATGTTTTAGATTTTTTTTGGGAATTGTTGGATTGTCAATAACAATTCTCAATTTTTTTCACTTTTGAGAAAATTTGTCATAAATTTGAAATTTACATGCAGTTATACAAATATTGAAATTATTTTTCTTCTATAGTACTTCCCAAAATGTTACCGTTGAGAAAAATATAAACGCATTATATATTTTGTTTTTTATTTTCTATATAACTAAAGATTAATGGAAGTACTTTTTTCGAGAAAAAAATCGTGAAAAAACTAATTTTCAATTTATTTTCCCTGCTTTACACCTCAAAATCCATTGAAGTTCTAAGGACTGAGGTCGAAAAATTTTTAACATTTTTTTCGAAAACCCTTCCATTATGGTTTTTATAGTGCTTTATGTCACTTTGCTCGAACAGGTAGTCCATCTCCGTTTTTTTGTGCTCTTCAAATTCTCTTTTAACATGAGCCCAATATCTATCCACTGGCCTTAGCTCCGGGCAGTTTGGAGGATTTGCTTCTCTTGATACAAATACCACATTTTTGTTCTTGTACCACTTAAGGGCTTGTTTAGCATAGTGACAGTATGCCAAGACACCCCAAGTCTTATGTAAATTTCGGTATTTATAGAGCCCGTTGTAACAAATGATTGGCTTCTTTTGCCGCAACTGCATATTGCTTGCCATTCCGAGAACTAGAAACAGGTAGGGAACTGGCGGAATATATCGTGAAAATAGTATAATTCTCCTAGGTAGTCACAGATCTAAATCCAATTGAAAGCCTTTGTGGGTAGTTGAAACACAGAATAAGTAAGCATGTACTTATTATTTTGGCCATATGTGCATATGTTAATAAAAACGAAACCACTAAACTTACAATTTTAATTTTTTTATTTGATTGAATTATTATTACTTTTTACAAAAAAAAATATTTTTATAGTTTTAATCACTTGTAATGAAATTTTTAACCTTTCTCGGAAACCCTTCCATTAACGTTTTTATCGAGCTTTCTGTTACTTTGCTCGAACAGGTAGTCCATCTCCGTTTAAAATCTACCACACTTTTGGTCACCTTTTTTGTGCTCTTCAAATTCTCTTTTAACATGAGCCCAATATCTCTCCACTGTCCTTAGCTCCGGGCAGTTTGGAGGATTTGCCTCTCTTGATACAAATACCACATTATTGTTCTTGTACCACTTAAGGGCTTGTTTAGCATAGTGATAGGATGCCAAGACAGCCCAAGTCAGGTCTTATGTAAATTTCGGTATTTATAGAGCCCACTGCATATTGCTTGCCATTCCAAGAACTTTTTGGGAAATTTTGTCTGATTTTGGGTTCTAAACTTTTCTTCAACATTTCCTCGAGCTTCAGCAACATAAAATTTTTGACAGGAAGTTGTGAAAAATCTGCCAGAACATACGTTTCGTCATCCATTATGCAGCAAGAATATTTTTTTTATAAAACTTGACTTCAATTTCCGTGCTCTGTTTTTAGCCTCTAAATTTTTATCAGCGTTCCTGTCAGGAACATTTTGAGCCTTGTATGTTTTTAAACCTGCATTAGCTTTAACTTTTCGTACCAAATAGTCCGAGCACTGAGCTAACCGGGCTGTGTTGCGAGATCTTTTGAAAATGCTTTCTATTTTTTTGGCTTTAGAAACATCATGTGGACCATTCCTTCGGCCTGAAACAGGTTTTCTATTAACGGACAAGTTCTCCCGGTACTGTTTAATAACACAGTTTGACGGCAGACCTTTGAATGCTTGGCCAACTTTTTGTATGACCAAGTTGGGTTTTGTTGAAAATATTTAATAATTTTAGTACTCATTTTTTTTTTTCTGGTCACTCATATTAATCAGATTAACATAATAACTGACATGTTTTACAAAGGTAACTTGATAAAAAAAAAAAAATTAAATAATACTTGGGTTAAAAGTTTTAATGAAAAACGTGTGTTAAGAATTTAACGATCTCACTCTTTACTACAAATAAATAATGATGACAGTGTACATCTTCTTGATAACGTAAAAGAATCAATTTCAAAGATTAAACTACATAGACAAAAAGTTCCCCATAACCAAGTTCATCAAAATCCATGACATGAACCACCAAAAATAATTACATATCCAAATACTAAACTGATTTTAAAAAAAACAATTATGCATGAACCTTCCTTCAATTAATTTTTTCAATATCAAACAACCTTATACATTTATCTCTCAATATTAAAAACGAACGGGAAAAACATAAATCTAACAAAATATCTCAGTTTAAATTACCGCAACTAAATTCAATATATAAAAAAATATAACATCAAATAGCAAGCATTTATCCGATAAAAGTAAACTTTTGCTTTGTTCTCAATTAAATGATACGCATTCAATCTCTCATCGAACATCACAATAGCTTCGTCATATTTTCCTTCGAACATCAGGATTGGTGACTTCAAGGATGTTTTACAAAATCTAACGGAACCGAAAAGCAGTTTATTTCTATGTGGTGATTTCAACTCTCGACTAATTGCCTATGGGAATACAATTGACTGCAATAGAGGAAAATTCCTACATACCACCTATCACCTGTCTAAACGACCTAAGCATCACTTTCAAGAGATCTCTGACGGACCCATTATGCCGAGGATCTGTTCTAGACCTGACATTTACAAATACTCACTTGGCTGTCAATTGGTGCGTCTCTCAGATCACTATAGGTGGAAGCTATCACTTCCATATGCATATCTCGCTTGATGAAATCAATAAACTAGAAACAAGTTTTCTCTTAAAATACAAGGCACTCTCTGGTTGTGGCTAAGCTGTACTTCTACCTAACTTTGACTCTATAGAAGCAATAACAAAAGAATCCATATTAACGATTAGCAACAACACCCGTAGGACTGCAAAAGGTTGGTAAAGATGTGGACAGACTTTTTCGCTTAAAGGTGGCAGCTCAAAAGATCAAAAATACCCAAAACGCCACCTCATTGTCACTAGTGATTGAAAATCTCTGAAAACGCATATCTCTTGCTAAGAAGACAGAAAAGAGTTAAATAAAACACAAATACAAAACAATACAAAATTCTTTTTCAAAGCTAAACAAGTAGAGAAATCAACCTTTTCTAGAGTACATACGGCACCAAGTACCGGACAACACGTGTATCGCCCAAACGATTACAATTCTAAATACCCGTGATGAACATTTTTCACATGAAGAATTATCAGCCACACTAAAACAAAAAACAAAAGAATCTGCGGCAGGTACAGATGGAGTTATATATTCTATGGTTAAGAAACTACCACCACAATCAGCTCTATTAAATGCCATAAATTACCAGTGGACACATTGTAAAATACGCTACTCTTGGCGCTCCATACGCATCGTCCCTATTTTCAAGAAAGACACACATCCCGATCTTACCAGGAGTTATCGTCCAAACGCTCTAATTTCAGTTTTTCTCAAAATTATTAACCTAATACTTAAAAATAGACTTGCAAATTTCTTTGAGGAAGGTAAAGTACCCCCACAAAGATCATATGCCTATCGGTAATAACGATCTTCATCAATCTGTATCAACAATTTATTACACACAATTTGCTTTGCTAAGGAAAAAAATATCAAGATAACGCTGATTGCGTTAGACATCTCAAAAGCCTACGGCTGTGTCAACCTGGGTAAACTACAGACAATTTTGAACCACTTTGCTCTCCCGCATCAATGGACAAATGGATTACGGAGTGCCTCAGGCATCGAAAGCTAATTCTTGGAAAAAAGCAGATCGATATTTTGGCCTCCCCCAAGGCAGTTGTTTAAGCCCTCTGTTGTTCAACATCTACACGGCTCAACTTCACGATATTGCTGATGATAGCTTCTATACGTAAAAATTTCGACTCCGCTGTAAACAACTTGAAATGCAAAGTTGATTTGTTCAACTCATCGGCCAACAACCTCAATCTCCAACTCAATACAGGGAAAACAGTTGCAATGTCATCCAAATTCCTTGGATGACACATTAAAAACAGTTTAACATTTGCAACAAGAGCGATTAAGATGTTAACCCCCATAAAAGGTGGTTTACGACCGGAAATTACTGTGAATCTAATCAAGTCTTTAGTTTTTTCAAAAATGGAATATGCCCGCGCTTCAATGGCTCACGCCCTAAGATACATCAACAAAAAAATTACGACATTCCAAAACCATATGCTTAGAAGATGTCTGGGACAGAACCCTTCTACGCATGTTTTTAAAATCTATGCACTATCACTTATTTTACCTCCAAAACAGAGATTAGAATATCTCGTCTTTAAGCAATGACAACTACATAGTCAATAATCCAACACCGAAATCCAGTTTGGGTTCAAGATACACAAAATTTCGAGACATTTTTGACAATACTTGCACTAATTACTGTTATGTGTTTGACAGAACTTTATTTAATAATCAAAAGTATGAATAACTTAAATCTAATAATACAACAGGGTGGTTATAATATATATAATGATAATAGAAATAGTACAAATGTAAATAATGTAAAATCTTATTTTCGTAACATCTTCCTTTTTTAAGATTTACGTTTTTCATTACTTCAATATAAGTATAATATTTCAATTTAAAAATATCTAAAACTATAATTGTAATGATGAACTATTTGTTAGTTGTTGTAAATCTAGTTGGTGGTATAACTTTTCTACCTCTTCTGGTAATGTATGTACCATCAGAATCATTTTTAATATTTTCCTTATCAGAACTTGATAGAGTTTCTCGTTTTTTGAGTATATGTTCTTCATTTCTTCTATACTTAGAACCTTCTTCATCCTTTATGATAAATGATCTTGGTTCAGGACATTTCTCTACTATTTCTCCTGGAAACCAAAAAGAAGTGGGATTTCTTTTAAACATTACATTATCGCCAGTATTAATAGTTTCATATTTTTTAGTTTGATTGTTATAATTACTAGATGACTTTTCAATTTTACTATTAATTTGTTTTTGATAATTATTAATGTCAACTAAATTTGGTTGTAAATTCAATGAAAGAGTTGGTAGTTTTGTATTCAATTTTCGGCACATTAGTAGTTCAGAAGGGCTTGGTAAATTTCCTTTTGGTGTAGTGCGATAATTCAATAAGGCAATGTATGGATCAGTACCACTTTCAACACATTTATATAATAATTTTTTAATTATTTGTATAGAACGTTCTGCAAGACCGTTAGATCTTGCCAAATAAGGACTTGATGTTGTGTGTTCTACTCCCCAATCTTTAAGGAATTCTTTAAATTCATTTGAATTAAACGGTGGGCCGTTATCAGATATAACAATGCTTGGGATGCCATGTCTGGCAAAAATAGATTTTAATTTTAAAATCACATGGGGACTTGAGTAGCCAGAATTTAAAAACTCAATCTCAATAAATTTTGAGAAATAATCAACTACTAGTAAGTACTATTTTTTATTGATCTCGAAAAGATCACAACCGATTTTAAACCATGGAATACTATAAGTATCATGAGTCAAAATATCTTGCTTAGATTTTGAATTTCTATATTTAATGCAAATGTCACAATTTGAAATCTTATTAAAAATATCATTGTACATGTTTGGCCAGTATACTGATTGTCTAGCAAGATTTTGAAGACTCTTGGGAATCAAAATTTGGTTATTTTTCAAAATTATATCTTCAATTATATGAATTTCGTTTCTTATTTTAAAGTAAGGCATGATTTCCTTAGCAATAATTTGCTTATGTTTTGGCCATCCATTTTCTATATATTCTTTAAGTTTTTCAAAAATTTTATCAGTTTTACCATGTTCTTTAATATCATGGATATTTCAAAATGGCATTTCAAGGTGAGACTTAAGAAAATTACAGTGAAGTTTGACATCATCATGAAAATCCTCTAAAGTATTTGTTTTCAGTGGACACCTGTACAATGTATCGGCTATATACAAATATTTGCCTGGCTTATAGGCAATTGTCAAATCATATGATTGAAGACGTAACATAAAACGCTGAAGTCTTGCCGGTATTTTATGTAAAGGTTTGTTAAACAACGAAACTAATGGTTTGTGGTCCGTTTCTACCATTACTTTGTTGCCATAAGTATACTGGTGAAATCGAATGAAACCAAAAACTATTGCGAAAAGCTCTTTTTCAATTTGAGCGTAGTTTTCTTGGGCACTTGTAAGCGAGGCAGAAGCGTATGCTATTGGTTGCTTACTGTGCAAAATAGCTGCACCGACAGCGAATTTTGAAGCATCTACGCTTAAAACCAATTCTTTGTTTGGGTCAAAATAAGTTAAAACTGGACTTTTTGTTATTTCAATTTTCAAATTCAAACTCATCATCTTGGGCTTTATCCCAGTGCCATTGTATATCTTTTCTTAGCAAATCTCTAAGATGTTTATTCTTCGACGATAAATTCGGTATAAAATTTCCTAAATAATTGATCATTCCGAGAAACCTCTGTAATTCAGAAACATTTTGTGGTACGGGCATTTCCAAGTTTGCATTTATTTTATTATTATCGGGTTTGACACCAAATTCATTAAAAATGTGCCCAATAAACTTTATTTCATTAAGCATAAATTTGCATTTATCTTTATTAAATTTGAAACCAATTGCTTCTGCTCTTTGCAAAACTTTTTCTAATATTTTATTGTGTTCCTCTATACTTTTAGAAAAAATTAAAAAGTCATCAATATAGATTATTAACCCTTCAATATCACCAAAAATCTTGACTATTTCAGAATGAAAATGTTCAGGCGCGGCATTGATACCAAAAGGTAGCCTCAAAAACCTATACCTTCCGAAAGGTGTATTGAATGTACACAATTTGGATGAAAATTCATCCAACGGAATCATCCAAAATCCGCTATTGGCGTCTAATGAACTAAAATATTTTGAGCCACTGAGTTTGGCTTTACAATCATCGGAAGGGATAGTATGGACGAAGTATTGACTTATTTAGGTTTCAAGGGTCTAAGCATATTCTCAACTGACCATTTGGCTTAGTTACCAACACAATGGAATTGACCCATTCCGTTGGTTCACTAACCTGCTTTATAACATTAAGCCCTATCATTCTATCTAACTCTTCTTTTAACTTGTCATGAAGACTAAAAGGTATTTTTCTTGGTGCATCTACTATAGGATTTACATTTGGCTTGAGTTCTAAATGACATTTAAACCATTAAATACATGTGAATATGTTTCTATTATTTTATCAGTTGATAACATATTGACAGTTTTGATTAATTTCATTTGTTTTTCTAAATCTAATCCAATTAAATTTTTAAGGGCCTTTTTCTCATTAGGTGATTATCTTTTTTCCCAACGAAAAAATGCAGATTAAAGAAATTTGGTTTTCTCAATGTCTCATTTGCTTCTATTCTGTCGCAAAGCTAACCCGACCTCATCTGCCAATTATTTATTTATCGTACAGATAAATTCAATCAGCTGACTGCTGTTCCTAGTTTTTGTAAACGAATTTAAATAGATTCTATAAAAAAAAGTTTTAGAGGAATTAACATTAATTTGATGGAGGACGAACTCGAAGAACATGAGTTCCAAGTGAATGCTGAAAGAGTTTATCATGCCAGGCCTAACTACCTGGCAGACAAGGAGGGTAATTAATTTTTCAAAAGATTCCGGATGTCGATGGCCACATTAAACAGCTGATTTATGTAAACATGTTGTCACTTGAAGGCAGGGTTGCCAACTTTCACATATATTTTGTAAGGTATTGCCAACTGAAAATAATGTTTTTTGTCGGTATATTGAGAAAACCAAAATTGTTAACGGACAGTTTATCGGCCTAATAAATTTATGTCGACATTTAGTAACAGGCAGTTTGTCGATACATTGAGAAAACGGGCCTAAATCTAATATAAAAAATGTACTTTTATAAATGTTATTATCAAAAGAAAATGTTAAATCAAGTTTACCTATTAGAGACAGCTTTTCGCCACTAAATGTTAAAATATTTGTGTTAGTAGATTTTAACAGCTTGGTTAAATTTAACATTTTTGTAGTTTCTTTTGATAGTATATTTGCTTGTGCACCAGTATCAATTTGCAGAGTAATTTTCGCCTTATTTATTATTACCTCGATATTCCATTCGTTATTTGCTTGAACATCTGAAAGAGAGTTGGTGAGAGTACCGATGAATAGATCTTGACATCTTTCTTCATTCTCAACATCTTCACGTTGTATTTGCTTGACTAGCTTTTTTGTTTGTTGTTGCAGCGATTTCGAAAAGCACATTTTGGCATAGTGGCCTCTTTTGTTGCAAAGATGACAGTTGACGTTTTCTGCAGGGTATTTTTTCCTATGCTGTTGACCGCAGCGACTGCACTGTTGTTGTTGTGGAACATTGGGTGGTGAGTATCTTGTATGTGTTGGATGTTGTTTAGACGAATACGATGTATGACGTTGCTTTGATGACATCTGTCTGTAGTTATTGTTTTTATTTATAACACCAATAACATTTGTTTCTTGCTGCAGCTGACTTGTATTTTCTTTGGCAGCATATATGTTTTTAGCTATTTCCAAAGCCTTTTCTAGTGTGACCTTGCTTTCACTTAATAACCTCTCTTTGATTTGTGAAAAAATGGGGAGTAAACCACAAACGAAAATATCTTTAACTAAATCTTCACGCAAATCCCCAAATTCACGTAGCAGACTTTGGTTTTTTAACACAGTCACATAATCCTCAATAGACTCATGTTGAGCTTGCTTTCTTGAAAAGAAAGTATGACGTTCCATTGTGATGTTGGCTTTTGGAATAAAATATGCGTCTAATTTTGAGAGCAAGACGTCATATTTCACTGTGTCCATGTCGACATCAAAGGAATTAAAAATCTGCAAACAAACCGGTCCTAGGTGGTGTAATAATAATGCAACTTTCCGTTGTTCCGTCTGCTGTTCTAGATTGGATGCCCTCATAAATATTTTAAACTGGTTCTTCCACGACTTCCATGTGGCACACTTGTTGCTTTCTTTGAGGTTAAGTGGTGCAATTGTTGTTGCGACGGATAGCACGTGTGGAGTAGTCATTGCACTATCTATACTTTTATGATCACTCTCCTCTGACTTCATTTAGTTTTAATAAAATATTTATATTTTGTTTTAAAATATAAATTTAAACTTTTAATATTATTTTAAAGACTTTTGACTGACTTTTATTTTATATAACACCTGACACCATGTTTTGTGTTTGACAGAACTTTATTTAATAATCAAAAGTAATGTACATGTTATTTACAAAGTATGAATAACTTAAATACTATTAAATCGAAAAAGATTAAGGTATTACTCAACCTACTACCTCAGTAAAAGCATCAAACTTCTATTGAAATGATAAAAGCTATTTTTTATGAACAATCTCAAAACTACATAGCCAAACTTGCTGCTATTGTAGATAAGGAAATATCTCAAAAATTCTCCTACAAGGACGCTTGTGGTTCAGTTTTTAATAAATTCAATGGTATAGTGAATACAAAACTTTGGCTCTACAAAAAGATCCACTATTTCTACAATATTTTCCAGAATTACCTAAATCACACTGGAATTTAAAATCGGACTTATCACGCTGAATCATCTGATTTATGTGAAACCTGCAATACACAAGAAAACGACAATCACATAATATTCCATTCAAGGCGAATTTATATACAAGGTAAATTCAGGCAAATACGTGCGAATTCATTAATTTTGTATGTATTGTTACGATTAACAATAGCGATTTGAATTTTAGGTCCGCAACGACTGCCTGCAACATTCATGTTTATAAAAACGCCCATCAGTAGAAGCTTCTACTTATCAACAATGTTGATAGCATGCGGTTATTAGCATTGTTTGTAAGTATGACAACACTGCATGTTTAAGCTGCTAACATTAACATCGAAAGCTCTAGAATTCTAATGTACTAGTATGTCCGTTAAGAGCATTGTAGAAGATTCCCGATAGATGGCGCGTGTACAAATAGTGGCAGAGTTGAGTTGATCATTGGCGCTGTTAGAGTTAACATCAACTGTCGTATACATTATAAAGTGTGTGTGCATTTCTGCGAATTGATAAACGCGTATAAAGGCACTGAATGACTATTTAGACTGTTGTTGTTGTTGTACATCCATATAAATATATAAATGTCTTTGTAAGTTTGTTTGAGTATCACGCCTAAACGACTGAATCGATTTAATTGCTATTTGGAACGCAGATAGACCCTTACTTGGAAGCGTCAATAGCTTTTTGCAGTACTTGGACCAGAAAGGGATAAACAGGGGGAAATCCGGTAAAATTGGTACCTTTAGTTCTTGAGCAATAAATACTAAACGGCTGAAGAAATTTTATTAAAATTTCGAACATAGATAGATTGTTGTTAAGAAGCATCAATAGGCTATAACATTGTTCACTACTTGGATTATAAAGGGATAAAATGGGGAAAAACCGGAAAATTGGTACATTTGGTTTTTAAACATTGAATATTTATATAAAAGGAAAACATGTTTAATTTAGCTCACTAGTCACAAAAAATGAGCAATAAATACTAAACGGCTGAAGAAATTTTATTGAAATTTTGAACATAGATAGATTGTTGTTAAGAAGCATCAATAGGCTATAACGTTGTTCACTACTTGGACTATACAGGGATAAAATGGGGAAAAACCGGAAAATTGGTACATTTGGTTTTTAAACATTGAATATTTATATAAAAGGAAAACATGTTTAATTTAGCTCACTAGTCACAAAAATATGTATTTGGAAAGTACCTTTTCAAAAGTCTACCTTCAGGGGGGTAAGAACGGGTAAAATTAAGAATTTTGTGTTTATTCATATTGATGTCTGTTTATTTGTACCTTATAGAAGGCTAAACCACTGGTCCTATCCTGTTGAAATTTACCATATATTCCTGTATATTTAAAACGATCAATAAACTGTTTTTAATTTTGAAATTTTAAGTGGGCGTGGCACCTCCTAACAAAGTTAATAGTTATTATGGAATATCTGGTAAACTATCATTGTGAAAGTCGTAAAACTTCGCGAGATTTTCTTCGGTACCATTGTGCACTGCTTGCCTCAAAATTGGCAAGATTGTATAAATGGGCGTGGCACCACCCATACAAAGTAAATAGGTATTTTCGAATATCAGCAGAACTATAATTGTGACAATATTCAAACTTTATAGGAATCGATTTCTTATCACTGTATGATGTTTAACTGAAAGCGAGACGGATCGGAACAGGGGGTGTGATACCACCCATACAAAGTAAATAATTATTTTCAAATATCTGGAGAGCTATAATTGTGGAAGTCTTCAATCTTTATCCGAAGAGCACTCTTAGCATTATACATGGGCAGTATTGAATTAGTGGGCATGGCACCTACCATACAATGTAAATTGTTTATTTCTAATATATGAAGAACTATAATTGCTTAAGTATTTTTAAACTTTGAACACATTAATATCTTATCACTATACGGAGTTTGGCTAAAAATGGGCGGGATTGTATTATTGGGCATGGCACCTATCAAACAATTTAAAAGTATTTAAACTGTGTATGAATTAATTTCTCATCACTGTACGGAGTTTAGCTAAAAATGGCTGGGATAGGAACAGTGGGTATAGGCCCTTCCATACAAAGTACTTAAACAATTTTGAATATCTGGATAACTAAAATTGCAAGATTCTTCAAACTTTGTCCGAAACATCTTTTTATAATTTTACGTAATGTGTCTGTGACATACTTGAAAAAAAAGAAATTCATAATTGGAATGAATTTTGTAATAAATGTTATTAATCGAACATGACTTTTTTTTCCAAACTTTTTTCATTCATAACATGTTTATAAATATTATAAAATCGTACATGACGGAATTTGTTTGCTCCTTTTGCATAAATTTGTTGATATTTTATAACAAATTGAATTGCAGTTCCATTACATAATGGCTTAGTTCAAATATGTTTGTAAAATAGCCCTATAATGACCAAATATTCAAGATAAAGCAACCAAATCTAAAACGTAAAAATATCATTAAAAATAATTCAGCATCCATTAACATTAAAGCATTTCATCTGCTTCAAAAAACGGAGTCAATTTCGCGCATATTTTTTCATTATATAGCTGAAAATCATAAAAAATAAAAAATTTTCAATGGAAAATTTCAAACATAAATTTTAAGCAACATAAAAATATAAATGAAAATTGAAACATTTTTTTTCAAGCCTTCTATATTTGATTTGAAAACTAAAAATATGAACAAAATCATACTATTTAGGAAATTATTTATAAATGTAATGAATTGAAATCAATGAAATCAAATCATACTATTTATGTTGAAACTTTTTTCTGTGTAGAACTGGACATATTATCGAATATCTGATGAACTGTATTAGAGAAATTCCTAGAACTTTGAAGCATTTATTTCGTTACCAGAGTTGGCTGAAAATGTGCTGGATTGTATGGTGAACGTTAACAATAACACAGTGGAACAACCAAAATCGGAATGGGATGAAAGCAAATGAAAGGTGGCGTTTTCCGTAACAAAACCCTCAAGGCTTTTTCAGTTCAGCGCTAGATTTTTTTTATACGCATTTGAAGTTGGTGGTTTTGGAACGCTGTCTAACAAGAAAAAAATCATTAAAAATTTGATAAAATAATGCTTATTTATTTTAATTATCCTAGAAGGTTCTAGTATCTTAATGTTTTTTGGTTCGAGGAATCCATTTTTGATATTTATTTTCACCTAAAATGCACGCTAGAGGGCGCTGCACAGTGGTATAGAAAAAAATATGAAAATAAATCTGTAACATCTAAACGGATAGTCAAATTTGAATAAAATTTTACATACGCAAAGAGGAAATGTTATCGAGTTTATGTTTTGAATTTGGACCACATCGCCTGCCATAATCATCCACACTGTGTTTTAAATCTTACCGCACAGCATAAACTCATTGATGTTTCTATAAAAACAAATCTGTATCTACTCGTTACTTTTTCAAACAACCAAGTCGCAAATGTATAAATGTATCTCACACTTTTTGTTAACAATAAAGCATTTACCACGAACAACTGGATTACTAAAATAAAACTCAACACACAATCTCAAAGTGTCTATATTTTTCAGGAATGTTATCTGTATTTGCCTTAAAATGAATTCTTAGATTTGTTGGTACATTTATAATTTGTAACATTTCCAACATATTTATAACGATGTTTGTAATTATTTTCTGTATGATGTATTTCAGTTCTATCTATAAGATATAAGCACAATATGATAATGCTGTTTTTTGTGAAGATATGTCTCTTTATTTCTGAACTGATTTGTGTCCAGTTTAGAGTTTATTCTTTGTTGTACATGTATTCTATAATAATATTATCAACATTCTTTCTATGGAATGTAGTGTCACTTATTGTTAAAATTCTATCTATAAGATTTTTAGCAGTATTAATAATAAATAATTCTTTTAGGATGCTTTGAGTAGAAGTTAATGATTGTGCCTGAAGATGCATGCTTTTGGAACCAATCTATTAATATACTATTTCCTTATTATTAAAGTATCTTAATAAGGAAGCATAGACTTGCTTTCCATATTTTGTAAAAATTGTTGGTTTAATTGTAAACTATTCAATACATTTGTCGAATAATGTTTCCGTAACAATATCTGCTACAATGGGAGAAGCTGTAGATCCAATTGGAAGTCTTGTTTTTGTTCATTGAAAATACCGGTTATCAATTATACAACATTTTAAAAAGCCTAAAAATATATCCTATTTAACAAAACTGCCCTTAAGCTCAATTAACTATAACTAAAAAAATTAAAAGAAACGTTTAAAATAAAAAAATGTTAGGACAAAATAAATTGGCTAGATACAATGTAGCCCGAGTGAATTGGAGTCATTCCGGAGCGTTTTTTCATCTTACTTGTATTCAGCATTGTTTGACAATTCATCATGGAAACTCACACCGCAACAACGTCTCCAAATTATTAAGCTGTATTACGAAAATCAGCGATCTGTGAGAAATGTTTTTTATGTTCCTCGAGCAACAATGGCTTTATTGAGAAATAATTTTGGTGTGCAGCAAATTTCGCGTTCGTCAACTGCAAAAGTCGTAATTCGGGAAATACCGGTAGCAATGCTGGAAAGAGTGATCGAAAATTGGACCTAACAACATAGTATATTTCTTTTAGAATTTTTTATATTATTTATATGTAAATGTATTGTTGAAACTTCTAATATAATTCCTTCCAATATCATATCGATAAAACCGTTTATATCGAACACCTATACGCCATTATTTTTTTTTGAGTATAAAACGAGTATTTTCTGTCAACACGACTTAGATTAGAGAAAGCAATTTAAAATAATTGCAATTGGGATGAAATCAGACAGATTGTCAACAGCATCCTCAAAGTAGGGTTCAAAGGACATAATAAAGTCGTTCGCAAATTGAAATACCAACGTGTTGTCATCCCCAATCCCATGGAGCGAGGCAGAATAGAGATTAAATGATATTGGTGACAAACAACTACCCTATGGGATGTAAATGAAGACTCGTATAGAGCTCCTACCAAGACCAAGCCTTCTATCCGAGAGAAAATTCACTATCCAGTCCACAATGTCCAAAGGGACATTATTGGCCAACATTATTCCACATAAGGTACTAAAATTTACACAGTCGTAGGCATTGGCTATGGGTTACTCTTGAAACCTTGAAATTTCAGAAGAGTAACCCTAAATAAAAATTCATTAATGCATACAGGGTGCGATAAATTCTTTCTATAAGCAAATGACCTAATTGGAAGTAAACCATTCTCCTCAATAAATATCGTAAGTCTATTCCTAACTATTTAATTTATTGTATTAAGAAACACCGAAATCTGGGCAATAGGGCGAAAATTCTTATAGACCTCCTAGTCCCTATTATTTTTAAGAATTGGCACTATCCTTATAACTCTCCAGGAAGGTCTGATCTCATAATTAAAAAATATGCATTATAGTCAAATAATAGGGAATACCTGGACCCCGCAGACAATGATCTCAACATGTCGTTCGTGAGACAATCGCATCCACCAGCCGTACTTGATTTCCTGCTCTCAAGAAGAGTATCAAGTTCAATCCGCGTTAAAAGAGAGCAGGGACCAATTTGCATCCTAGAAAACTCAACCAGTGTGACATGAGGAACCTGAGCCCTCAGATGTTCAAGATAAGGTAAATTTTACAGTCATCCTATAAATACCGTTGTGAATTAGATGCATTCTTGATACTATTGTCAAGTTTCAGACTTAGCCTTCTTCACAGCATCCTTCCAATTCGGGAAAGCAGACGATGTCATCTCAAAATTATCTGGAGTGGGGTATTTTGAAGCTTTCTTCCTTGAGGCAACCTGTAACCGAAACAAAACTGATAATTCAGCATTCCACCAGCACTTGGGAGTGTGTATTCCTCAAATCATATAAGAAGCAGACGAGATCTTAGATGAGAAGGTTTTATCGATGACATCAAAATCAGTAGAAAGATCAACTAGTGGCAGGTCCGACAATAATTTACGTTTAGAAAGGATAGACGGTGGAACAGGACCAAAGGGCTCAAATTGCATTATGATTTGAAAGTGATGACTAGCGTTTAACCACATCGCAGTGGTCTTCCAAGTAATCCTAAAACCGCAATTAGAGAAGCTCAGGACACTTGAAATCTGAATCAGAAATTAAACGATAAACAAGATTTCCCCTTGGAGAAACCCAATAATCCCCCCAATGTGTAGATCGCGCATTAAAATTGCCAGCAATGATGACGTTAGTAAATTGACCAACAAAATTAAGTAAACGTTGAAGTTCCATGCAGCTGACATCTAATGGAAGACTGTTACCACAACTCGGAAGCAGATAGACAGAGACCAAGACAAGATTGACCCTAAGATTCAATGTTTTCACTATCAAGACATCAAGGAAAGTCCTGAATGTCAACAAGAAACTCGTGTTCCCTTCCTGATAGCTATCGCATATCCATCATAACCATATCATCAAGGTTTGCAAAAGGTATCAAAATTCAAAAGTCGTCCTGATGAGTTTGAATCATCAACATCAAAAAGATATATCAAAAAAAGTTGCAAAAAGACAACCGAACACTATGAAATGGAAGTGTATATGAATATTAAATAAAATTCAACAGATGTCACGAAATGCATAGGAATAGTACTTATTTCTTTATCGATAACAAGCCGATATCAACACAACATTGTTAGTAAATACTAATTTACCGTCATACTTTACAGTATAATTTTAGAGTACTTAGAACTAATTTGTGCAAAATTTTAACGGGATTGCCGCATAATAACCTTATTTATGACTGCTCAAACAATATTCCGGGGGGAAATTTGTATGGGGGCTAGGTGAAATCGTGGACCGATATTGCCCATTTACATACATACCATACAAACCTTATCTACAGAGAGTATTTGTCGAAAATTTCAGCCAGCTAGCTTCTTTCGTTTGGGCCCTATCGTATTGCCAACAGACAGACGGACATAGTAGGACGTCTTAGAATCTTTTGAGGATCCAGGATATATATACTTTTTGGTTCTACGACCAATATTTCTATATGTTACAAAGGGAATGACAAAATCAATATAACCCCTATCTTTTTTATATGTTGGGTATAGAAACACAATAACTTATGTGAATTTCGGAGTTTTTTGAAAACATGGGCCCATAATAGTCAAAAATAAAGTATATTTTAAGAGAAATAAAGTCGTCTTTACTTAAGAGTGGACTTTAGGTCTACCATAGACAAGTTAAAGTATACTTCTGACGTTAAAGTCGACTGTAAATATAAAACAAGCTGAAGTTGTTTTTAACTCATTTAACAACAGTATCAGCTGTTGTTCGCCATGTAAAAAACTTCGACAAAAAGTCAAAAATGTTTAAGTTACAAGATATTGGCAGAGATTTAGCAATTAGTGAATATTGAATCAATAAAATTAGTACCAAAATAGATTAAATTTGATATTAATCTTTCCTTTTCTATTTGTCCACTGTTTTTTTCTTTAGTTTCCCGGTTACATTTGTTGTTTGTCACCTTTTGTTTTTTTTTTTTTTTTAATATTGTATATATTTTATATATTTCGTTGTATATTGTATGAAAACATTTTCTACCTTGAGGAGACACCCAGTTAAAGTTTGACTATGATTATGGGCCATGGTATTACTCAAAAAAGTTAACCAAAGAACCGGTTTTTTATTAACACTAAATATAATTTATTTATTAAATTTCCATTAAGTTTTTTAGTTTCACAAGTTATTTAATTTAATTGATTTTTTTTTAATTTTAGGCTTTTAAAAAACATTATCAATCTGATTCAAGTTGGATTAATAACTTTAACAACCTTTATATTACTTTGGATTCCATGGATTTCATCACTGAATACATTAGTGGCAACAGTGCTACGACTTTTTCCTTTCAACCGAGGAGTCTTTGAAGATAAAGTGGCGAATGTGTGGTGTTCATTGAATGCTATTTATAAACTCAAGTAAGTCTTTGTTAAAAATAATATTATGTTTATAACACAGTGATACAAAAGTGAACGAAAAAAATATTATTTTTTAATGGAGTCCATAGAACACGAAAATTCTTATAGGTTTTCTCTATCACTTAAATATTTTCATTGTAACTGCAAATCATAAACCATTTTTTTCCCAAGAAATTTTAAATAATTTTTTTCAATTGTTCCAGATTTGTTGAATTTGAAAGTAATGAAGAAATTTATAAAATACAGATGTGCCGTTCTGAACTAAAACGCTTTTTTGTGATTCAGTTAAAAAGTTATACGACGACTACAAACCGATTACAAAAATAACAGGCAATTTCTTATTGTGCTTGTGATACACTAAGATCCATTTTCTCAATTTTTCTGGTTATCCTTTTTCGTAACGATATACTTTCCAATTAATATAATTTTTGTATGAGAACTGTCAGTATAATGTCGCGTTAAAAATAACCGGAGATTGAGAAAATGGGGCTAAAACAATGTAATTGTTTTGTAGTTGGAGAATTTTTATAAAATGCTTCATCATTTTTAAATTTTTAACAAATCTATCACAAAAATACTTTGCTTACGCATTTTTAGGAGAAATTAGATTTTCATTCATACATAAAATTATAAAAAAAACAGGTAAAAATAAATTATTTTTTAGTTGTTGCATTTTATTATTTTGTGTTACAATTAGCATTTCTTTTTTTAAATTCCAGTTATTTTTTTTAGTTTTTTGGCCTTTTTATAAAACTTACATCGAATTTGTTTAAATTTTGTTAAAAGTATACGTTTGATGTATTTGCAAATTATTATTATACCCTTCACCATGAGTGGCAAGGTATATATAAGTTTGTCATTCCGTTTGTAATTTCTACATTTTTCATTTGCGACCCTATAAAGTATATATATTCTGGATCGTTATAGATAGCGGAGTCGATATAGCCATGTCTGTCTGTCCGTCTGTATATTATAATCAATTTTCCCAATCCCCTGAATAACTTACAAACATGATTGATACCTGAATTCTCACTGCTCCGTTGCTTTTTGAAATCGAGAAAATCGAAATACAAATGTCTGAGATATAATTGTATTTATGAAGCCATGTAGATATATATTAACATAAAAAGAAAACAAAAATTGGAGAATGTGTATGTAAATGTCGGTTAGGTTCCATAGGCAGCCACTCTTTAAGCTCCCATTGTGATACCCAAGGGGTATTTATCATACGTCCATTGTTTCCAGGCTAAACCAACCAGATTCCCTGATGAACTCATCTAATCATGATAGGAATGGAATTCCGGGCATTGGCGGAATAGGTGGGACACCGTCTCCTCCTCTTCTACATTGTGACAGCTCCTACAGTAGTCATTGTACCGTAGGCCCAGTTTTTTAGCATGTGTCCCAATTTACTCTCGACGAAATTCCATAAGTAGGTTTATCCTGCTGGGCCAAGTAGACCTCGATATAACACAGGAAGACTCGTTGGTCCATCTGCTTTGTGCAGACTCATATAGTATCTGTTGTACAGCCATCTTGCGTTTAACAAGGGAAATACCAGAAAATGTCGATCTCCTCATCATCCATCATCGCATCCCTTTTGGCCAGTACATCTGCTATACAATAACCCTGATTTCCATCGTGACCAGGGCCCCATATAAGCGTTATCCTAGAATGTCTCGCTATCTCATTAAGGGATACCCGGCATTCCTCGGTTAACCTAGATGTCGTGAAGACACCCGCTATTCCGTTAACGGCAGTCTTGCTATCAGTAAATATGCATATATCACCAGATATTTGATAAAACCTCAGCGTTTAATGGCCGTTACTTCTGCCTGAAGAGCCGTACAAAAGTTAGGTACCCTGAAGTAGGATTTGATCCCAACGTTCTCAATAAAGAAACCTCCACCGACCCTACTGCCCCTTTTCGAGCCATCAGTATATACCCTTATGACATCGTCAGGGGGGAAGAGTCCGCGCTGCCATAACCAGTTTAAAATAGTAAAAAGTGCCTTAGAGGGGGTTGACCTTATAGCGCCTGTAATCAGTATCGCGATAGTCCTGAGAACTCGTTCAACGGCCTTCCGGTGAGTAGCATTGTCCAATGCGTGCCACCACATCAACACTCCATAGAACAAGATGGGTTTAACAACTGAAAGATCCAATTGATACCCTTCGGCATAATACCCCAATTGCCCTTTTGCAGGAATAGATGGCAACATAAGCCTTATTAATCCTGTTTTGAATATTCAAATTCCAGGATAATATTTTATCCAGAATGATGCCAAGATACTTTGCATTATGCCTAATCTCAAGACTAATTCCATTCAGTCTAGGTGGTCTAAAGTCATCGATCTTATACCTCCTAGTGAAGAGAACCAATTCCGTTTTTTGTGGGTTCAGACTAAGTCCACTCGAAATACTCCATACAACTAGATATTGTATCTAGAAATTTACCAGATATAAATACTGCAACACCGTCAGCATATTCGACTGTCCTGATCCTTCTGTTGTCCATTTTGACCAACAAGGTATTCATAGTCAAATTCCACAGAAGTGGTGGTTCCACGATTGGTTACTTTTGAAACACTCATGCCACCTAGAGTAGCACATATGACTCTATAGCTGAGTAACTTTCCGACTAGCCGCCGAACACAAATATCAATTCCAAGTTCATCCATCGCAGTTAGGATGGCATCGGGCCTGACATTGTAAAAAGTCCCTTCAATATCGAGAAAGGCAACAAAGGACGCAAGACTAATTGGTCTGCAGTCCTTTGGTTTTTATGAGTTTAGTATGGTATAACTATATCTTCATTCTTTTGAAGATCAGCAGGAATGATGCCATCTGGCCCTGGGGACTTAAACGGGTCGAAGCTCTTGATTGCCCATTGGATTCTTTCTCTGTTCATCGGAACAGAATTACCACACGGAGCAACAGAATCAGCAGCCACATTCACAGTCTCATCACCGACTGGGAAACAACCTGGGAAATGAATATCTAGTAGGATCTCAAGTGTTTCCTTACTGTACAGAGTCAATCTACCACAGGGTTTCTGAATATAGCTTGGTACAACCGGGGAGGTTGATCGAATTTTACGTAAACGGTTAGTCTCGGAGGATCCTTACACGCCACTACAGAAGTCCCTCCAGGCTTTCCATTTCGCGTTCCTCGTAAGGTTCTTAAAATGATTCACTGAGGACTTGTATACCGGCCAGTTACCTAGCCTCATTGCCTCATTGAACAATTTACGACACGTCCTTCTGACGTGTGCCACCAGGGAGGCTTATTCCTCTGCGGATGTTCGGCCTACAAAGCAAATTAGTAGCCGATTGGAACGCTTCCGGAAGTGTTTCAGCTGATACCTCAATATCTTCCCTACTTTCAATAGTGGGTGGGTTCGGTAAAGACCGAGAGAGTACATCGCATTGCAACTCCCAATTAGTCTTCCTCCTATTTAGAATGGTATTAACACTCCTATAAATTACACCAATATTGAAATCGAGCACAGATAACCAAAGGTATTCTGGACTCATTCGACTTTTTAACAACACTACGTACAGCATCATTTGGCGGATGCTATTCGTGGTCATGTGCCATATAGCTGGATATCAGCCATACCAAACTGCCTTCATTAGTTTCCCATGAGACTGCTACTGTATCTTCATTGCTGTAATCAGACAGAATGAAGATATTCAAAGAGCTTTTAGCCAATATACAGGATCTAATTTTACCTGCGCCTTTATCGTAATAGAGCTTATAGCCCTTCAAACATAGTCCACATATGCAATCCTGATGGATCCATGGTTCCTGCCCTATAGAGCATGGGCTTAACATCATCTGAGGAGGTATCGCCTTTGTTGGCACTTCGGTAGACACGCAGGATGATCGTACCAAATCCATAGTAGACCTTCTCTTGTGTCTTCCTTAGCGGCCCCAAAGAGTCCTTATTCAGGACAACGATCGACTTTTTGGAAGACCCCTTTGCGTCCGTAACCTTAACAACTTTTCAGTTGTGAGTTGGAAGCTGTGGGTTACAGCACTGAAGGATCTCCAAGATCTCCTCCGGGCTAGATGGCTCAGCTGGAATTTTAGCTATGGATCTACGCTTGCGGGGTATCTCAAGCCTAGATCTCGGCCATACTTCGCCCAACGATGCGAGAGCAGTCTTGAGTAACAACGCTGAGCGTTCATCTACACAGGACATTAGTTTAACGTGACCCTGGTAACCGCCCTAACGAGATTGTCTTTGACAATCTCACTAAAGGATTTGGCTAAGGATCTCTGGGAAAAGGATCTAAGGAAAATGGGTTTAACCGACTTGACGGTTTGGGCTTTAGCGGGGGCTTTGTCCATACGGACAAATTTTGGTTGCATTTTATACCTGCTGCCAGTGGTTGAAAAACGGCCACGCTAATGGACCAACCGGACCAAAAAACCGTCAGAGCCACCCCTCTCAGTGAGGGGAAAATGGCTTGATGGAGCATCTGATAGCCGCCCCAAAGTGGAACAGACGCTATCAGACAAAGGGGGAGGGTAGTTCTTAGTGTCATGCTCACCATGTGCCCTTCTGGAATGGGAGACCCTACCAGAGACAGCCAACTCAACTTAAACTGTCCCCTCCAGCATGACCAACATAGGTCATTGCATTTAAGCCTCTACATCGCGTCAAGATGACTACCCATCGTAGGGGGATGTATGTGTTTGTCTCCAATTTTATTTTGTTTCTGTATAAATCTTATTCACTAACAAAATAGAGAGAGTTTTTATAAAGAGTTCTCAAATGAGTATACACAGCAAACACATTGTACAAAAAAAAAAAAACAAGAATCAAACACACACATGTAAACCCGTTGCGTTTATTTTATTTTTTGTTTCTAATTTTTGCAAAGGGAGTTTATAGGCCGCAAAGGGAGTTTATATTTTTATTTTTTATTTATTTATATCCCGGATCTTGATACTCTCAACAGAGTCAAAAATCTAAAAAATACCATTTTTGGGATTTTCAAATTTTTTATTCCCACATTTTTGCAAAAAGTCTTCTATTAATTTTTTAATTCTTAGACATTTTATACATTTTTGAAAAGAATACACAATGTCGTCTACGCTGATATATAATATGTATATCTTATTTATTCCACTAGTCTCATTAATGGGTTTAAAATACATAAAACGCAATAAATAGCTTAATCTTGTAGTGTTCTCTGATGTTTGGTAATGCGCTTATATAGAAAATTTTTATTAAAATGTAAAAGTGAAAAAGACATTTGTGAATTGTTACTGAAAATCCAACAATTCCTTAAAAAAAATTAAAAAATCCCAAAAATTGTATTTTTTAGACTTTTGACTCTGTTGACGGTACCGAGATCCGGGCTATAAACTCCCTTTGCAAAATATTTAATAACATGGTGGAGCATATAATAGAGGTTTTCATTTTTTGAAAGCAGCTTTGCGGTTAGATAAAATTTGGCATAAATTTGAAATTTACATAAAAAATATGTCTACTTCGGAAGGCTCTTGACCACGCAGTTATACTAATATTGAAATTATTTTTCTTCTATACTACTTCCCAAAATGTTACCGTTGAGAAAAATATATACGCAATATTTATTTTGTTTTTATTTTCTGAATAAATTTAAGTGCACATAACTTTTGAGTGGGTATCGATTTTGAAATAATTCTTTGATCATATACAGTTTTGAAATAAAACAATTTGTTGTTTTCTCTTTGAAATCAAATTTTTAATTAATTTTTGAAAGAAAAAACTGTAATTATAAAATTTTTAAAGCAACTATTTGTAATATTAAATATTAATTTTTAAGTTGTTGTGGTATTGTACAGTATCACCACATTACCCCCTTCCTAATGAAAATGTTATGCATCTTGAAGTTTCGGTTTTATTCTCTGGTTCAGTAAACAATTTATCTACAAAAGCTGGTGTAAGTCTGTTAATTGAAACTTTATCAGTGTTCTTTCCATTCCTGATTTTAAAGTATTTTTCGCTTCTTTCAATAACATCGTAGGGGCCACTATATTTGTTTGAAAATGGTTTGAATATTCCATCAGTGCGTACCCAAACTTGGGGAGTTTTTGATAAATCATTATATATAAATGGTTTTTTTGAACAATAATGTGATGCAGCTACAGAACGAATATTATTCATTACCGATTTTAGATTTATTAGAAAATTTGACTCAGATTGTTTTTCTTTAACATCGCAGAAAAATTTAAATTTTTAAATTTTCGCCATAGAAAAATTCAGCTGTTGATGCTTTTAAATCTACTTTATGTGCTGTTCTCATTCCGAGAAGAACAGTTGGCAAAATTTTTGTCCATAAATGAGTATTGTGACATGTTTTGGCAGCTTTTAATGTGCGATGCATTCTTTCAACTATACCTTTACTTTGTTGTAATATGTTGAGCCCCTATAAATTGAGCGAGTTCAGAAAAGACATTTGACGTAAATTGTCGTCCACGATCTGAAACTATTTTATTCGGACATCCATATCTAGATATCCAACAGGTGTAAAACGTGTCACATACAGTTTCTGCAGAAATATTTTCTATTGGTATGCCTTCAGGCCACCTAGTGAATCTGTCTATACAGGTAAGAAGATAACATTTTCCTTTACTTGGAGGTAGAGGTCCTACTCCTATCGGGGACTTCACGTGTTTTAAAATTTTGGCTTTTTGGCATTGTTCACATTGTAGTACCATTTCACCAATATCTCGATTCATTGACGGCCAAACGAAACGATCGGATATAATTTTGCGGGATGCACGCACTCCAGGATGGCTTAAACCATGGAGTTGTTTGAATATATCTAACCTTTTGTTTTTACAGACATATGGTCGTGACTTCTGTTTAGATATATACACAGTAGGGTGACAGCCGATTTTTTTTTTTTTAGATTTCAAAGAGTGCCGGGTGGAATATTGTGACACTAGATCTAAAAGATAAGTACTGAAAATTTGAGTCAAATCGGACAACGATATCGGGACGCGCATCGAGATCAAAGGTCAGATATATGCAAAATTTTACAATTTATATGAAATAAATTTGTAAAACTCCTTAACTTTCTGCATTATGTTACATAAATATGTAGATTTATTTATATTAATGAAAATAGTTTGTGGGTCAAATTGACCCACAAACTGTATTATCGTTAAAATTCGGAAAAAATGCAAATTTTTCAGTTTTTGTAAAAATTTTGCTACTAAATAATTATTTTTGCAATCGAATGCATAAGAATCGAAATGTGTACGTAATTGTCGTTCTAATGAGATATAAAAGATGAAAATTGGTCAAAAAATTTTAAAGTTATTAAAAATTCCCCGGACCATTAACGTGTCTCAGGCCACTTGATCAAAAAATGTAGGAACAAAATTAACATATTTTAAGAAATATTAAAATAAAAGTTAATTTTTACTTAAAATATATCCGTATTTACATTCGTATGAGTTTTTGTCTTTGTAGAATACCGTTAACCTATTCGCAGGGATGGCCAAAAAAATCATTTTTTTAACGGCAGTTTCAAATCTCCATTTTCAAATTTTTAAACATTTTGTTAAACAAATTTTCGAATTTTTTGATCATCACATTGGGATTTATTGAGATCATAATAGAGAATAAAAATATGAAAAAATTATGTCAATACCTCTTATAGTTTTTTCTTACCTACAATTAAAATTTTGTGATTTTCGGGAAAAAATATTTTTTTGGCCATAATTTGGCGAATGAGAGCAATTCCTTACTTTTACGAATTTTAAGTAAAACCTATACAGAATCTTATAACTCAGATAATTTTAGATATACTATGAAAGTTTTACTAAAATCGGAAAACGTTAACCGTTAACCATGAAGGTCAAAGTTAAAATTTTTCAATATTTGGTATTTCTAATGTAAAGATGCCGAAATGTTATATATTTTTGAATAGGAATTTGAACTCGTGAAGCGAAACTGGAAATATCTGCTGATTCTGGTATGTTGTTAGACGAATTGGTATTTGCAGATGCTAAAGGAATTGAATTGCTTGATTGATTTTCCATTTTTTTTTGTTGGGGTCACCAATTATAGAATAAAATTCAATATTTTTATTTTTTATAAAAATTATGTTTATTGACAGAAAAATTAAAAGAGATTAAAATTTTATTTTCATAATTATTTTTAAAACAAAAAAGTAAAAATCAATGTTAATATGATTATTTTGTAAAAGTAAAAATAAAGTAGTTAATGGAAAGGTGCCTACAACTCCATTGTCGTTTAAACGTCTGAACAATATCTCGAAATTTTTAAGTGTTCTTCTTTAGATCTTGACACCACTAGAATATCATCAATGTATACATATATAAAATTTAAACCACGAAAAATATCGTCCATCCATCTTTGAAAATTTTGAGCTGAATACGCAAACCGAATGGGATTTTAAGGTATTCGTATAGGCCAAAAGGTGTGATAATTGCAGTTTTTTAGGATATCTGTCTGGTACTGTTATACGATTTAACTATCTATAATCGCCGCATGAACGCCATTCGTTATTTGATTTAGCTACCTTATGAAAGTGCATTAGACCAACAGCTTTTTGATGGCCTTATAATTCCGTTGTCAAGAAGATAATTAAATTCTTTTTTTGCACAAGCTAAACAACAACTTTATGGTTTTTGGGTATTTCAGAGATTCGATTAACTAAATATAGTGCTGGATATGCCTCAAGTAATTTGTGATATTCATTTGTAGCTTGAATAATGTTAAGCTCGAGTGAAGGTTCTAATGACATTTTGACGGGTACTTTTAAAAGTGGTTTTCTATCAACGAGCAAAGACCAAAGTCTAATTCAAGAATTTGTGTTCCGTAGGTTTTTATAATACTACCATTTGCTGCATAAGCGAAAAACGTGGTTCGTACATGTTATTATTATTTTTTTTATTAAAATTTTTTAGAAGGCAAAACAGATCTGCACCAGTATCTATCAAAAAGGATAATTTAGAATTTTTTTCTTTGATGAATAGGCGGCCATCATTAGTAGGAATTTCAGCAGCCGGAACTGAAGCTCCATTTAGTTTTTTGAATATGTACATGGTGAAGTACATTTTGTTGACCAAAACGACGGTGATACCAACACCATTTTCTAGAACGTGAATCAGATCTATTGTTTCTGAATGATGTAGAATCTTGCGATAGGGATCTGTTTCTTTTAATTTGAAATTTTCATTGATCTGAAATTAAGTTGATCTGAGAGTTGTCTTAAAGTGATTTTTAACTTCACAAATATTTGGGGGTTTTAGGACTTCAAAAATTTTGTCCGCTTGTTCAGTTAAAAGTTGGATTGAGCAGTCTGTCACTGATAGAATTGTTTTAATTTGATCTGGCATTTGTTCAAGGAAAATACTTTTTAAGATAGTATCGCCAACGTGTCCTGATGCAAGATTTTTAAGTTTTTGAAGAAATTGTGTGGGTTAATTATCTCCTAATGATTGGCCGTGTAAGAGATTGCGAATTACTGCAGCATACTGCGTCATACCTCGTGGAGGGTTAACAATAATGTGGCTTACGTACTCACTTATTTGTGGATCCATATTAGCGACAACATATTGAAATTTTGTTTCATCTCTAGTTATTCCAGCTATAGCAAAAATTGGACCAACCACAACTTAGGATTGTTTGTCCAAAATGGTGGTAGTTTGTGGACAGATGAAGCTCCAATTTTTGTGGTTGCACTATTTTGGCTCTTTTAATTTTGCTCTTGAGTATTATGCAAATTTTCTTGGGTTTGAATTCTGTGGTAGAAATCTATCTCCCAAGTCGAGTGATTGACTTTTGCCTGTACTTCTTGATCTTCTTGGAGTATGTGTTAACATTCTCGTAGTTACCAATTATACAGTTTTGAAATAAAACAATTTGTTGTTTTCTCTTTGAAATCAAAATTAAGTTGTTGTGGTATTGTACAGTATCACCACACTCATAATACTAACATTTGTTGTTATTAAAAAAATATATATTTGAAAAAAATCGGGAGAGATTTGGATCTTGGATTTGCAAAAATCCAGACCAGGTAAGTAAAAAACATAAAATTTTAATTTTCAATGGTGAATATCTCCTAAACTATAAAAGACAAAATATAGTTATAGCAATGTTTTTTGTAGCCCTCTTGTAGATTCTACATTTATATAAATCTTTTAAATCGGGCCGTGAGCAAAACTTTGGCATCATTTTTATTTTTTAATATAGCCGAGACACTCCAATTTGGGGCCTTGACGCTCTGCCCCACCTTAGTGTTGAAATTCAAAACTTAAGCTCAGCCTAGAAGTTACATATTTATTTGCACTTTTTTTTTCATTTCCTCCACTGTGACCCAAAAGCTCGATTTTAGGTTCTCGCACAACAACGATATGAGATTTGTTAACCATCCTCGGGTGAAGTTTATTGTTAATCTTCTCCATTTGCAAAGATTTATCTATTCTGCTTTTCTTTCCTTTCGAACAAGCCCAAACATAGTCAAGTTTCTTAAAAGGCTCAATAAAAATTTATCATATTTAAAAATATATAAAATACGAAAAATTTTCGCGTTAAAAATGGGATGCTCGATTTTGCTTTAGACCACGGCTTCTTCGGCAATCCTTCTTAGAATTCATCGTAGATTACGATTTTGATAACCGCTTGGTGCATTTTTTTTTTATCCATACAAATTGACCAACTCTAATGTACACATATCGAGCTTTAACCGTGAAAGAGCATAACAACAAAATTTACAGGAAAAGCCTATTTGTGATTGCATGTTTTAATTGATTGTAAACATGTGTACGATGAGGATTTGAGCTTTTTTTTAACTGAACTATGAAATTTCAACAGATTATATATTTGCATTAAAAAGTGAAAATATACTATGTATATTGTTGGTTTCTCTGTTACAGCCTGCTATGTGTTCTCCTATTTTAAGATTACCTATTTTAATCTTATAGGTATAAAAAATTAGATTTTTGTTCCGTATTAAAATAATATTCAAAAAGTACTTTTTTCAACATCAGATTTTATTATGCTGTAAACAGTCCACAAATTGTCTGTTATCACCAAATAGTCTTTAGAAAATGATATTACTCACAAAATTTTCTTTAGAAAATGTTTTTTTATATAAGATTTTTTATAGAAAATGCTGTTATACGATTTTCTATAAAAAATTTACTTATGCGCAAGATTTTCTATAAAAAATACTGTTATATACAACATGTTCTATAAAAAATTTTATTTTACGCAAGATTTTCTATAGGAAATATTATGAAGTTTCTATAGAAAATGTTGTTATACAAATTTTCAGTAGATAATGATGCTATACACAATATGTTAAGAACAAGATTTTCTATAGACATTTTTTTTATACATAAGATTTTTTATAGACAATTTTGTTATACAGAAGTAATAACAGAAACAGTTTTTTCAGGAAAAATATTTGTACTCTTTATCTTAAGGTATACTTGGTGAAGGGTATATAGGTCTGATACTTGTTAGTAATATTTTAGTCGTTATTGTGCGTGGTTTTGATAATTATTTATTATTTTGCACCACAACCTGTAAATTGTGATGCAAAATAAAATATGCAACAACAACTAAACAAAAAATAAGGTTTTTATTTTTTTGGTTTTCTATTTTACATAATCATCTCTATGGCGAATCGACATATCACATGATAAATATATTCCCATTTTTCGTTCTTCAACTTTGTTCACGTGAAAAAATTAGATGGAATGTTAATTTTTTAGATTGAATTTTGTATACAATTAACAGCTGTTACGAACAAAATCAACTATTGTGAATGAAAACTTTATGGCAATATCACGATAGCAATTTTCCCTTCGATGGAAATGGATTTGAACTAAGTTTTTCACACACATATAGATTTATTTCTACATTATATATCCAGGAATTGTCTAAGTTGCGAATTTGAATACCAAAGTAAGCAAAATACAATTGGAGAACAGTGTATTTAATTGATTTTCGCTGAGCTTTAAGCATATATTCGCCACAAATGTAAGAAAACATATAAGAATCTTTAATACAGCATCTCTTCTTACCAGCCATAATGAAATAATATAGAAATATAGACAGTTTAAGTAGTTTTTTCTTATAATTTAAAAAAAATTGGGAGATATTTTGTGATCACGCTAATCTACAAAAATAAATATTTAATTCAATTATAATCATGTATTTGTTAAACATTCAAGTTACAAACATTTGTTTAATTTTTATAATACGAAAAACATATGGAAAATATTGTAAAACTTCGAGTTATTTGCCAAATAGTATATTTTCAGCGAATTTGAATTTTTTTTATATAAATTAGTTTATTGATGTGGTTAGGTTATAAAGGCAGCCAGTGTTAACCAGCTTACTTGGGTCCATAAATTGGTCCCTTTGTGATACCCTAAATATCATGCTCAGGTTCTCACCCCTCGCGTTTGTATCCGAGCTGCCCCATACAACGTGATGTGCATTGGCATCAGCTCCAATAATGACCGGCAGATTTTCTACTGTTGCCCTTTCAACAATGTCGCGGACCTTGCTACTCGGTGGTGGTTCGCTGTGGTCATGTGCCATGTAGCTTGAGATCACTAGTGTAGTTCCTACACCAGTTTCCTAGGCCGCTACCACAGTATCTTCATCGCTGTAATCAGAAAGAATGAAGATATTGAGATTATTGCTGGCTACTATACATGATCTTATGTTACCTGAGCCTTTCATATATAGTAGCTTATGGCAGCCAGTGTTAACCAGCTCACTTGGGTCCATAAATTGGTCCCTATGTGATACCCTAAAGATCACGCTCAGGTTCTCATGAGGTCATTCACATGTCAGAGATGGATTCAGTGCGGAACCAACCTGACGCACGAATGAACGAAGCTATCTTCCTGACATCCACAGTGGATAGATCCGCTAGGCCATGCAAAAAAGGACTGCCTATTGTAGCAGACCAAGCCTCCGATATAGCTGGGCAAAGACAGTGTAGATGTTTAACCATTTCCTCCTCGTTTTCATCATGGCAACTTCTACAAAAGTAATTTTATGGAGTGTTCAGTCTCCTAGCATGCGCACCAATCAAGCAGTGCCCAGTAAGCACTTGAGCTCGCAGCCTAGCCCGTGATAGCCCCGTGAGAGACATTGACCTGTGATGGTCAAAAACGGGCCATGTGTGCCTCAATATCGAGCAATTTGTCAGATTAGTCCATCTGAGCTGGGTGGACTCAAATAAGTTACGCTGTATGAGTGATTTACAGCAAGATAGCGGTAAATCGACCATAAGATCAATCTCATCAACTTGTAGACGTGAGCCTCTTTTGGCCAGTTCATCCGCAATAGCATTGTCAGGTACATCAGAGTGACCCGGCACCCAGAATAACTCCAGGTTAGAATGTCTCGCCATTTCGTTAAGAGATACGGCATTCATGTACCAATCTGGATGTCGAGTAGACACCAGATAGGGATTTGATAGCAAGTTTACTGTCAGTACAGATTCGGATATTCACACCAAATAGCCTATAGTATTTCATCCAGTGTACCGCCCTTTTGATCGCTGAAATTTCAGCTTGAATTACACTACATTGATCCTGTAGCCCGAAACACCCCCGCTTCCGAAAATGGGGAATATAGAAGCCACCACCCACACCAGGCGCAGACTATGAGCCATCTGTATAGATGAAAAACGTGTCCCTAGAAGAATGTAACTAGCTCACCAACGATACAGAGAAGCGTTTGTCGATAAAGGGTAAGAGAGTGCAGTAGTCAATGTTAACAGAAAGATAAGGTACACTTCCCAAAATAGACGCATGGCCGATACCAGACCTCCATGCTCTTACAGTGCTTAGCCTAACCGCCGAAATTATGGACAATTGTTTGGCCATGAAATCAGCCGGTAGCCAGTGCATCATAACGAACAGAGCACGAGATGGAGTGCTCCGTTGCGCAGCCGTAATCAGTAGTGCAGAGATCCGCAGGATTCTCTCAATCATCCCACAGTAGGTGGATTTACTTAGAGCCTTCCACCATACTATTGCTCCATACATTAGTATGGGCTTTACCAACATGTCAAAAAGCCATTTCGCATTATTAGGGCTTATTTCCCAAGTTTTCCCAATGGCCCTTCTGCAGGCATAAATAGCGATAGCCGCATTGGACGCTCTCGCATGGATATTCGGGCTCCAGGATAGCTTAGAGTCTAGAATAATTCCTAGCTACTTAGCACTATCCGAGAGCTTAAGTTCCACTCCGTTAAGTCGTGGTAATGGGAACGAGGGAATTATGTACCTTCTTGAAAAAAGCACAAGCCCCGTTTTGCCAGGATTCGCACCAAGTCCACTAGCAGTGCTCCACTGGCTTAGTGTACTAAGTGAAGTTTGTAGGCATAGCGATAATGTTTAAAGATGTTTCCCAGAAACAGCTACAGCAACATCATCAGCATATGCAACTGTTTTGCACTTCATGGAGTCTAATTTCATGAGTAGTATATTAATGGCAAGATTCCACAAGAGTGGCGAAAGAAAGACGGTCAGGGTCAATCCTGGCAGCTGGCGATTATAATGCTAAGCACACATTCTGGGGATCACGACTGATTACCCCTAAAAGTCGTGTTTTGTTTGATACAATTTCTAAAATGGGTTTGAATGTGATTTCGAGCGGCCAACCTACTTACTGGCCTACTGACCCGCGAAAAATACCGGATGTTATTGATTTTAGCGTGATGAAAAATATCCCTGGAGAAATGATTCAAGTTGAATCCTCGCTGGAACTATCTTCAGATCACTCACCCACTATTGTTACTTTATTGAGCCCCCGAGAAATTGTATCCCCGACTGGTAATTTAGCGATGACAGGCACAAGAATTAATTGGCTCAAATATAAAAAATACCTTAGTACACATTGCTCGGAAAACATACCGCTAAGAACACCAGAAAACATCGATCACTCTCTTATCAATTTCGATAAAAATCTCAAACTGGCTGCTCAACATGCTACCCAAACCCCCCGACAAATCAGATATAATAGAATTTATTCTGCAGATGTCGAACGGCTCTTAAATGAAAAAAGAAGAGTTCGAAGAGAGTGGCAATTGCACAGATCCCCCCAACTCAAATCGAAGCTTAAAGATTGTATAAAAAGACTTAAAAAGCTCTTGGAATTTCGAAAAATGGAATCATTGAATAAATATCTAGAAAGCCTGGACGCAACCCCGCAATCGGATTACTCATTATGGCGAGCCACAAAAAGTCTTAAAAGACCTGTCATATGTAAGCCCCCCTTGCGAAATTCAAGTGGCGGTTGGGCAAGAAATGATACTGAAAAAGGGAATCTGTTTGTTAATCATTTGAAGCAAGTATTTACCCCGAACACATCAAATGAAACTATTGAGTTGCCACCTGTTGTACCCCATTTTGGAGCAGCCGTACCCCTACGTTTTGAGATTCGAGAGATCGAAAAGGCTATTGTTGATTTAAACTCCAAGAAAGCACCTGGTATTGACAAAATCAGTAACAAGATGCTTATGGAGCTACCCCGGATAGCAATAAAAATAATTCTTTTTATTTTTAATGCTATATTACGCCTTGAATATTATCCTCCAGAATGGAAGGTTTCACTGGTTACCATGATACCTAAGCCGGGAAAAGATCACACAAAAGTAGAATCATATAGACCAATCAGCCTATTGTCTAATATATCAAAGCTATTTGAGAAGATACTCATGAACAAGTTGTACCCGATGTTAATTGAAAACAATTGTATACCGAATCATCAATTTGGATTTAGAAGAAAACACAGTACTATCGAACAAACCCATAGACTTGTAAATATTGTAAGAAAAGCGTTTGAGGAAAAGAAATATTGTTCCGCTCTCTTTATCGACATTTCTCAAGCGTTTGATAAAGTATGGCATGATGGTTTAATATACAAACTGAGTCAAAATTTACCCGCAAACACACATAAGCTATTGAAAAGCTATTTAACTGGTCGAACATTTAAGGTTAAAGAAGGAGACTTTTTAAGTAGTCCCCAACCCATTGAAGCTGGAGTTCCCCAAGGCAGTATCCTGGGACCCTTTTTATATTTGATATATTCATCTGATATGCCAACTAACAATCGCACGCATACATCAACATTTGCAGATGATACTGCTATTCTAAGCATTCATGAAAACCCTGAAGAAGCGTCTCGTTACTTACAAAATCACATATTTGAATTAGAAAAATGGTTAAAACAATGGAAAATTAAAGTCAACGAGCAAAAATGTACACATATAACATTTACATTACGTAGAGAATCATGCCCCCCCATTCATATCAATAACCAAACAATAATCCAACAATCGGAAGTTAAATACCTCGGAATACATCTCGATCGTCGTCTTACATGGAAAAGTCATATAGATGCAAAATTGACTCAAATGAAATTGAAATCAATTCAAATTAATTGGCTCATTGGCAGAAACTCTACGCTTAGTCTAGATTGCAAACTTCTACTTTATAACATGATCATAAAACCGATATGGTGTTATGGCATACAGCTATGGGGCACGGCCTCAGCGTCAAATGTAGAAAAGATCCAAAGACGCCAAAACAAGTTTTTAAGAATGATTACAGATGCCCCCTGGTATATCCAAAACGCGAATATACACAAAGATCTAAACGTGCCCCTTGTAAAAACTGAGATCACGAAAAATGTGGAAAGATATTTAAAAAAACTTGAAATTCACCCAAACCCACTGGCCCGCAACATATTGAATAACCGTGGCCACACTCGATTAAGAAGGAGGGACACAGCTGACCTAAGACTAGAAGGAAGAATGCCTATTTAATAAAAGCAACAATCAATAAACAATTTTTCGTCCGGCACTGGCTGGACTAATTAATTATAATTATTAGATATAAGATTTGAAATACTTGTTGTTAGTTCATTAAGTAATGAAGATACAATAAATAAAAAATTAAATTGAAAAAAAAAAAAAAAAAAAAAAGGGTCAATCGATGAACGCAGATCAGTTAACCTTTCCATGATCTTCAAGAGAAAGGACGATAGACTAATATGCCTAAAGTTATTTGGTCTAGTATGAGAAGCCTTCCCTCCCTTAGGAATGAAGGCTACAGTACATCTCGTCCAGGACTCTGGAATATAAGACCAAGCTAAGTAGGCCGAATATATACGAGTCAACCAGGGTATGACTAAATCCTCATTCCGTTGCAAATCAGCCGCAATGATCCCATCAGGACCCGGAGATTTATATGGGTCAAAACTACGCAGGGCCCATTTCAGTCTGCCCTCATTTATGAGAATTGAGACTTCAAAAGGCTCAGCAGAATATTCCACAGTTCCACAGTCGGATAGGGGGACACTGCCAGGAAAGTGAGCGTCCATCAGATCGATGTCTGGATGTATCTCGGGACAGCGTTAGATCCTGCGCAAGCGACTAGTCTCAGGATCCTTCCACGCCGCTACAGAAGGACCTCCAGGATTTGCGCTTCGCGTTCCTCTTGAATTTATTCACAGAGGACTTGTAGACAGACCAGTTGCCCAGTCTCTTTGTCGCGTTGAAAAGTTTGTGAAACTCTCTACGAGTGTTCGCAATCTCGGAAGTCCACCAAGGTGGTTTTTTCCTACCTCTGCAGATAATAGGTCTCCATGAATCTGAAATCGCTCTGTCGAACGCATTAGTTAATTTTTGACCGCAATTTCGATATCCTCACGATCCTTAATGATCGTAGAAGCCGAGAGAGGATAGCATGTTGCCCAATCCAATAGGTCCTTCTCCTGTTACGGATGGGCTGCTTTGGAGTGGTGAAGGTTAATTTGTGTTACCTTCACCATCTCCGTTTTTGGGTACGATTGTGACGTTGACGTCCTCTTGGAAAAATTCACCCACCAGTTCATAGTTGGAGTGGGTGTCTTCTTGAGCAATAGAACTCGTAGTCTCATCGCAAGACATGTCTTCGGGGATAGGTTCATTGTCATCCTGAACCAGTTTATCCTTATCTTCCCCTCGGTAAACTCTAAGAAAGATCGATTCGAAACCGTAATAGACCTTTCCTAGATTTTTCCGAAGAGGCGTTAAGGACTCCTGGTTCATGATGACCGTGATCCTCCTGTATCCACCTTCGGATTCAGAGACCCTGGCAACCATCCAGTCGTGTTTTGGGATGTCAGGATTTCCGATCCGAAGGAGTTCCAGAATTTCCTCCGGTTTCGAAGGTTCGTCGGGAACACGGGTAGTGGACCTAGGCCTGCGTGGTACTCGTCAACAGAGACCACGTCCAGTCTAGCTCCTTCCAAAGGCCATCCAAAAGATTAAAAAGCATGGCAGATCGCTCGTTTGAACATGCCATCAGTTTTACCCGACCACTATACCTACCGGCATCTTCACGCCAGAACACTCCCATCACGCCAGAACACTCCCATCAGCTTTATGCGCACCATATCCCAGTTTGCATTGGATATGGAGCAATCAGAGTCGCTCCGATCGATGACAGCACGAACAAGATTATACTTGGCAACCTCTCTGAAGGATCTGTCAAACGATCGTTGAGAATTAGGACGTTAATCACGGGCTGCTGGCTCTGCACTTGCGTCTCCTCCTCAGCACGTTTCCGTTTAGGCGCGTCCTTAGACCCAAGACGAGGATTCTGCAGATCAGCTAGGATGGTCCTTGCCCAGTTCAGCGATGATAAATCATCGAACGAGAGGGACTCGGCATGTTTTTACCTAGCCGGTCGATAAATTTCTCGGCGGCTCGCCGTCTCAACAAGGACCTTCTGGCTGGGTTTTTATCGCCCTGTTGGTCAGGAGGCACAGCTTGGGAACCTCAAATCTTGTTCGCAGTTCCTTTACTGGCAGGGACAGGAGTAGCTTGGGTATCCGAAAGTTCCCTTGCTCACAATCGACACTGGGCTAACTGTAGCCTGAGTTTTCAAGCTAGAAGCTTCCGAATCAGGGGTTTCTACCGATCCTCTGTCGGTACCGGTCAAGACAGCTTTCGAGGTACTTGGGTTGAAATTCAGAAGCACCTCGCTGCATTTAGTCTTGCATCCTTTCTTAAAGGAGGCACTTTGCGCGCATTCAGATACTTTAGGTTTCCTCAAATCTGCAGATTGTTGAACGCCAGTAGCTTGAAGATTAGCTCGGCCCGGTGTCTCCACCGAACTAACCTGGATCTCAGTAGCATTCGATTCACCGCGACCTAACATCGCCGCCGCGGGAATAGGGTCTACGGAGATTAGGAGGCCCCCGACCGGATACATGGGGCTCTGTTTGTTGGTTTTCATTATCGGACGGACCGACGTAAAAATTTAATTTTATACCTAACTGCCAGGTTATAAAACTGCCGCCCCACTGGGATCAAACAGACCACCAAACCGCCCAATGTGGGAACAGACGCTGGTAAATTTCGGGCTCTTTAAAGGACAGAGGATCCAAAAACGGACATGTTCTGTCAAGAAGGCCTCTGCATCGCGTCAAGATCACTACCCGTCGCAGAGGGTTTTTATTGTATATCGTGAAAAAAAAATTGTTAACCCTTTTACCATACATCAAACTTATAAGTCTGAAACAGGAAAAAGTTAATTTTCAGCATTCTTGCGATATCACCAATATATCCTGAAATTTAGATCAACAAAATTGATGTCAAAGAAAAGATAATTATGTGTAGAATACCATTACAAAAATGATAAGATAAAAAAGTACAGAATAACCAAAAAAAATTAAAACCCGATATTTTAAAAACGAGAGCTGCCAAAAAAAACTAAAGATAGTTTTGAAAATGATATGTCCCATATATGTTTTATAGAGTTGGGTTTATTAGCTCAGTGAAGTGACCACTCTTTTCAGTTCACTCAAATGAACTAGGTCGCTCTTTTAGATCATTAGTTCAGTATGTTGTGTTTTTAAATTGTTATTTTTCGGAAATGAGAGTTAATTTTTTAATTATTTCTAATTTCCAAAGCCAACCAAATGTTTAGACAAGATTTGTTAAAGAGAACATTCATTATTTTATGATCTAATAATAAATAAATGGAATTTCTAAATTTTTGAAATAAGATTTTATTGTTTTACAACTTAAAAAATAATGTAAAAACTTTCAAAAAACAGCGAAAAAACCCATAACAGATCGCTCATGATACCTGTCAAATGTTCCGTTCTGTTGATGTATCAGTATAGTAAAAAACAAGTAACAGAGCTATATTCGGCTGTGCCGAATCTTATATACCCTTCACCAAAGTATACCTTAAAGAATACAAATATTTTTCCTGAAAAAACTGTTTCTGTTATATCTTGTGTATAACAAAATTTTCTATAAAAAATCTTATGTATAACATTTTCTATAGAAACTTGTGTATAAAAAACAACATATTGCGTATAGTAACATTATCTACTGAAAATTTGTAGAAACTTCATGATATTTCGTACATAACAGTATTTTCTATAACAAAGCCACAAATTAATTAAATATAAGTAAATTTTTTATAGAAAATCGTTAAATCGAAAATTATAAAATGCTGTTTTCTATAAAAAATCTTGTATAAAACAACATTTTCTAAAGAAAATTTTGTGAGTAATATCATTTTCTAAAGACTATTTGGTGATAACAGACAATTTGTGGACTGTTTACAACATAATAAAATCTGATGTTTAAAAAAGTACTTTTTGAATATTATTTTAATACGGAACAAAAATCAAATGTTTTATACCTATAAGACTAAAACAGCGAAACCAACAATATATATAGTATATTTTCACTTTAATGCAAATATATAACCTGTTGAAATTTCATAGTTCAATTCAAAAAGCCTCAAATCCTCATCGCCCACATGTTTACAATAAATTTAAACATGCAATCACAAAGGAGCTTTTCCAATAAAATTTGTTGTTATGCCCTTTCATGGTTAAAGCTCGATATATCGATCATTTGCTGCAACAACGTCATAACTCAAAATCCGTGTTTTTTGAACTGAGTAATACAAAATAGGCGCCGTTTTATGGTCTTTCATATTCAAAAAATTCATGTTTTCTCGTATATTTGACAAGTAAAAATTTGGGTTAAATAATAGATTAGAAAGATATTAGCATCTACTATTTTACTCAGGTTTTATTTCTGAAATCCCATGATTTGTTGTAAATTTATTTCAGAAATAGTAAAGTGTCATAATACATTCAAATCCGTTTTTCTCGACACGACTTTTTTTGGATTATGACGTTGTTGCAGCAAATGAGCGATATGTACATTAGGGTACATAAATGTGGAGTACTAAAATTTTTTTTTTCGTGGCACCACCCTGAAATTTTTCTTTTTGTCAGATTTTAGGATTGCCAAAGGAAGATGTTAACCCGTCCCACTGGGGCCTCAATGTTTTAAAAATTTCGATTTTTGTCAGTTTGGCGACTTCGGCGACCCATATCTCTGGAACGGCTATTTACCCGTGTCATACATCATATTAAAGGCCATACTTTTTATAATATTTTATATTCTACACAATAAATACGCAACTAGTACTGAAACCGAAAAAATATAGCCAATGTCCCTAAAAACGTGACTAGGTACCAAAGCTGTAAATTGTGAATATTTTTATTCAAAATATTTGGAAAAACTTAATTATTTTTGAATTTTAGTAATATTTGTAAAAATAAATTTATATTGAAATCAATTTATATTATTCAAAATAGGATACTAATTAACATATATCTATTTAGAATATATAGCATTAAATATTATTTGATTTCAATCGAATACGATATTAAACAAATTATACTGAAACGTTTTGAATAAACATTTATAAAATTATATTAATAGCGTTTGTATTTTAGTAAGAATAATTTGTATTTTATTTATTATGTAGTGAATAGATTTTAAAATATTGTAATCAATATGAAAACATGTAATTATTTTCAAATTGTATTTTAATAGTAAAAATTAAATATTAATTTAGTTTATTCAACAAGTTATGAATAAAATATTAATTTACTTATTCGAAAATTCGTTGATAGATTTTATTCAAAGCAATTTTCTTTGAATAATTTTATTTCTCCAAAAAAAAATAAATATTTAAATATTCAACAACAATTTTTTGAATACTTTTATTCATATAAATTTTCTTTGAATAATTTTATTTGTGAAAATAGAGTCAAATATTTAACAACAAATTTTTAAACAATTGAAAAAAAAAAAACGTTTTTGTGTGTGATTTCAATACAAAATGAGCTCGAACGATGAAGATTTTTCTTCCGATGATTATGAAAAAGATCCTTCGTTTGCTATGGAAAAACAAAAACGATGCTGAAAAATAATTCAACGATATTTTGAAATGAAAGAAGTAAGCACCATCATTTTGGGTGTCCAATTTTTTGTGTTTAATTCGATGCCTGTATAAACGACTATCAAAAAGCATGACCAACGGTCATACTAATATAATTACTAATAAAATGTTATATAATTTAAGCTTAGTAGATCGTATTAAAGCGATCTGAAATATATAATTTAATATAAGAACTTTTATATATTTCTGCAAACTATTTTTAGCTGAATGAAAAAGACAAAATTTTAGATTTATGTAAAACATGTTCAAAATCGTTAAAAGGAAGCTCCAAATCAAATTCAAATATTCTCAGTCACCTTAAGAAATGCAGTTCTGAAAAATACAACGAATATCAAAAACTTAATATAAAGAAAAAAATAAGAAAGACGAATTTGAAAAAAAAAAATTCTGTTGTTTATTGCCAATACAATGAGTCCAGTATCAATAGTTTAACGCAAATCTATTCAAAATTTGTTTTAAAATGAAAAACTTCCGTGCAGAGCCACAATTACAAATTTAATGGAAAAAGAGTATCTTCAGTATATTTCTAGTGTAAAAGAAATGATTAAAAAGTCAAATTTATTTGCACAACGGCTGATATTTGGAGTGCTGGCAAAAAAAAGTTTCTTTGGATGTACCGCACATTTAATTAATGAAGAGTCAATGGAAAAGGAATATTTTATATTGACATGCAAACGCTTTTGCAGTCCACATACTATTGATAAAATTGCAGAAATTATTGATAAATAAATGATTCAGTCTTAAAGACCAAATTTTTCCGTAATTTTTCGGAGTTAACTGTTTTCCTGTTGCATATCTATTTCTATATACATATCCATTACTTTTGAAATGAAAAAAATGCCAGTGTTCATTCAAGTAATTTTTGGAAAAAAATAAGTTTATTTGTTAGCAATTTGTGTGAAATAAAAATATTCTTTAACATTTATTAGAATTATTTCTATTCAGTAATTTTTGGAAAAATAAATTTATTTGTTTCAAACTTGAGAGAAATAACAATATTTTTAAAGTTTTGTTAGAATTATTTCTATTCAATTATTTTTTGTTTGAATAAATATAGTTTTTTGTATTTTGTTTGAATAAATATTCTAAACAAATTAGTTGACTGTGCTTGTATCTAAATGAAATAAATTTAAATTTTATTCAACTTTATTTTATTCGAATATATAAAATATGACTATTTTCTAAAAAATCTCAATATAATTTAGTTAAAATATTATAAATTGATTTTATTTATAATTTATTTGGTTTAAAAATATACAAATAAACAAAAATTTAACTGTAATTATTATTAATAAATTAAACAAATACTTTAATTAAATAATAATAATTTGGAAAATAAATATTTATAATTGGAAACAAAAACTAAAATAATATACAAAATATTTATATTTTCTATTTTATTCACAAGTTACAGCTATGCTAGGTACCCCTGAGAGCGAAGATGCGTTATTTGTATTATTATTGCTTATTATGGACAAATACTTATACTTTGGAATCTTATTTCATTTAAATATGTTTGCTATGGTATAGCGTTAATTTTAGACCCACAACAATGTTTTTTTATGTCAGGTATGTATCTATTTTTTCCACATTCTGTATCACTGGCGACCCCAAGCAGGTAAAACCAAACTAGTTTAAAAATGTATTGGGTTACCCAACTACCTATTGTTATATTTTAAGTAGAAGACCAGGGGTTCAGAGTATGTTATTAAAAAAGAAAAGGATAGCTGGTGGTTCTTGCTTTTATGATTTTGTTTCTTGGTCAGTTGAAAATTATTCGCTGAACAGTGAAAGTCGAATTCTTTTATACGTTCGTGTGATCCCACTAAATATTAACTACAAAATACATTTTTATTTTAATTAGGTCGGTATTTATTCATTTATTCTTTCTTCTAGTGAACATTTTTATTTCTCGTAAAAGTGATGGCTTCTACATCTGCACAGTGGGACAGAATCAAAATTTGTTGGAAATAAATCTGGCATTTCTAAACGGCTGGTCCGATCGGGATAAAATTTGACAATGGCGTAGCCAAGGAGTATTCGAATTTAAAAAAAATGGCACGTGCTTAAAAATTGTACATGTCAAAGTACCCATAGCGCCGCGCCTGGAGCATTTGTAGGGTCCATTTTAATAACTTAGAAATGCCAGATTTATTTTCAAAAAATTTTGATTCTGCCCCACTGTGATCTGGCATTAGAAGTATAGTTAGCGACAAAATTTTTCTAATTGAGTATCCAGCTCATCAGCGTACTGCGAAGTTAAATGTGAGAGACTCAGCCACAACTACTGTTGACAAGGTTTTCGTTTTTTGGACAAAAGCTCGAATTCCTACAAAAGAAGAATGTCATAGCAAAGCTGGATAAACTGCAAAAGTACAAGAATAGAAAAACGGAAAGTGCAAGAAGTCGGAGTTGACCTGAAGTTGGCTCAAGCTGAAGAAAGACTACTATATAAACAACGGATAGTCTTTTCCGCAGAACATCAACTACCAGGAGGGGCAAAGGATGGTAAATAACTTGAAAGTTGTGAACGACATGGAAGAGCGAGGAGTCAAGCTCATCCAGATTACAACCAAATACTTACAAAATACGAGCAACAAAATTAATACGTTCTTCAAGTAGTCAGCAGATGAGATAGCTCCATAACCGCATTATGTCAGTCCCTTGAATAAATTTAAATAAGAAAATAAAATGAAAAATACATTTATTATACTTGATTTTTTAAATACATAATGGTTTTCATTCCAAAAATTGATAATATAGAAAGGAAAATGGGTTTTTTCACAATAGGTTCCATCTTCGCTCTAAGGGGTACCTAGTCACGTTTTTAGGGACATTGGCTTCATTATCTCGAAATCAGTACTAATTACGTATTTTTTTATTGCATATAAAATATTATTTATAAACAGTATCGCCTTCAATTTGATGTATGACACGGACAAATATATTAAACCGTTCTAGAGATATGGATCGGCAAAGTCGCCAAAATGCAAAACCCTTCATAATATCAACAACAAAAACAAGAAAAGTATAATCTCATAGCAGATGCAATTGCAACACAACCGCCAAAACATCTTCACTCGCCTAACCCACAGTGATGAATGACTAAACAAAAAATAATAAGAATAAGAAATTGTGAATTCTAAAAAAACAACAACAAAAAATTAAAATAAACGTAACGGGTTTATTCTCATGTGTGGGTTAGATTGTTGTTTTTTTTTTTTGTACACTGTGTTTGCTGTGTATGCACATTTGAGAACTCTTTATAAAAACTCTCTCTATTTTGATAGTGAATAAGATTTACAAAGAAACAAAACATATACATGTACATACATATTCTCCAATTTTTGTTTTCCTTTTGCCGGGAGAATTCCGGAGATATTGATGTATCATGTTTGTAAGTTATTTAGGGGATTTGGAAAGTTGATTTCAACATACAGACGGACAGTCGGACATGTCTCTATCGACTCTGCTATCTATAACGATCCAGAATATATATACTTTATAGGATCGCAAATGAAAAATGTAGAAATTACAAACGGAATGACGAACTTATATATACCCTTGCCAATCATGGTGAAAGGTATAAAAATGCATAAGAAATCAGTTTTGGAAAAATAAGTGATTGAAATAATATTGCTAATTTACTTAATTAAGAATATCAGTAATTTGTAGCTTTTTAATTCTGTTTTTTGGTAGATATAATCCCATCAATGTATTTTTGAAATAGTATTTTTATACCCTTCACCTTCGTGAGAAGGGTATATATAAATTTGTCATTCCGTTTGTAATTTCCACAATATAATTTTCCGACCCTATAAAGTATATATATTCTGGATCCTTATAGATAGCGGAGTCGATTAAGCCATGTCCGTCTGTCTGTCTGTCTGTCTGTCCGTCTGTCTGTCTGTTGAAATCAATTTTCTGAAGATCCCAGATATCTTCGGGATCCAAATCTTCAATAATCCTGTCAGACATGCTTTCGAGAATTTTCCTATTTAAAATCAGCAAAATCCGTCCATAAATAACGGAGATATGAGCAAAAATCCGAGACAACCTCTGAAAATTTCATCAAAAAAAGACAATTTATTGCATGCTTTGACAAAAAAACAACAAAACGTATGTATGTTGGATTGATTGTGTGTTGGCTTCATGCTGTGTGTATTTTGTTTTTGTTTTTTTTTTGTGTTTCACAAAAAAGCAACAAAACGTGCATATGTTTGGATGTTTGTTGGCTTCATTATTTTGTTTTTGTTTTTTTTTTTTTTTGGTGTTTGACAAAAAAGCAACGAAACGTACATATGTATGTTTGGATGTGAGTTTTGTGTTGTGTTTCGTTTCGTTTGGCGTTGTTGTTTTTGAGAAGGGTATATATAAAATTGTTGTTTCATTTGTAACTTCTACAATATAGCAATAGCAATTAAATGTAAAATTTTTAAAAGTTTTCTTGATATATTTAGGATGATATACGCTGAAAATGGGTAAGTAATGCATCCAAAACAAAGGTGAAGGGTATATAAGATTCGGCATAGCCGAATATAGCACTTTTACTTGTTTTCAATTACAATTATTATTTTAAAAATTATGAAGTTCCCCTTATCGTTATTGCTTTATGAAATATACCTACAAACTGTAGCAATACTCTTTCTTTATTTCTTACTGCCTCACCATAAATAAATTCACACACATTCAATAGCACACATAGACAAATTCATTCCTGAAAACAAAAATAACCCAGCAGTTAAGCATGTAGTCAATGTATCCCTTATAGACAGTAATCGTCACAAATATCTTATCACTAGGCTGACTCCAATTTATACATTTTGGTCATTTGACCCGTATGTGCTCTTTGTAGTGCAGAGATAAGACAATTGGTTATTTTATACATCCCAAGTAATCTAGCGTGAAGACAAATGTCACTTAAGTGTCTCAAAGTAATCTGGAGTGTAGTCACTTTAAACGTGTTGTGTGATAATTCGTTCAAACTGGTTTTATACAAATTGTGTTGATATAATTCTCATACAGTTTATTTTTATTTTTGCTTAAGTATACTGGTATCCCATGTAACACAACATGAAGTCAATAGTCACTTTAGTGTCTCTTGTTGTCAGATAACAAAAGTCAAATAACTGGACGATGGAAAAAATTTACCTGTATTTTGAAAAAATAACTGGACAATTTAAAAATGCACTTATAGTTCAAAAAAGTTAAATTTTCATTTACAGAATTTACTGTACACTTTAGTTGTAAGCTAACATTTTTGCAAACGTTTCCAACTTTCACCAAAATTTTAAATTCCAGCCTTATTAGATCGAAAGATATTCTTTCCTTGTGAGTATAAATTATTTAAAATGCTAAAATTCCTTTCACAGCATTGCTAATTGTTTGGAAGAAACAAAAGAAATCAAATTATATAAATTTTGTATGTTATTTTTATCGCATTCCTTATCAATTGGAATATCTTTCGGCAAATTATCTCGCAGGTAGTAAAAGTTAGTGTACAACCTGTCGTTGTCAATTAAATTTAAAAATATATCGTTGCTCTAAGTATGTAATAGCATTTATAAAAAACTAAAAGTTTTTGTTTCGTGAGAGGAAATCTTTTTTAAAATAGTTACAACTTTGCTTCCATAAAACTGCTGAATGTTATGCATAAATATATTCTTCATCCTCATTGATCATATCATTATCTGCTATACCACGATAAAATAATTTCCAGAAAACTTTTTGACAAGCGATTTTGCCTTTTCGTAAAAACTACCTCTTTACTGCTAGCCATTAATTTTTAAGTTTTTGAAACACCGTAGTTAACAGCTGCGTTATTGACACAATATGCTATAATTTGTTCAGGTTTCAGATTATTTTTGTTAGTAATTCTAAAAATGTTACCAAAGATATTTTTTAAAGCTTTCTTAGGATCTGCATAAACATCTAAAACTAACAATTCTAACAATGTATAAAATACTATTAGCTCATAATCTGAGCTAAGTCCCAATAAGGGGGCATTTACATTATGACTTTAAGTCATGACTTAAAATCATGGGCTTTTTTTGTACTAACAAATGCTGAAGTCTACACAAAAGGCAAGTTTTCTGTTTTTCATGACTTTTTTTAATATTCAGCTTTGAGCTCTTTTCTGATTGGTTGTTGATACGATTATATGACAAAAAAAAGGCAAGCATGGTTGAAAAAAAGGCATCGTATAAATGAAGGGAGATTTTCGTAGGGGTTTTAAAAGAGAAACCAAAAAATAGACATGACTTTAAATCAACGTGTAAATGTCGACTAACAAATATTGGATATGGATATTAAAGTGTTTATACCAATGTAATTTCTATAATTCTCATTATACATATTTAAGTGGATAATATTTAAGATTCGCCATAGCCGAACATAGTACTCTAACTTGATAAAGATTTTTTTGTTTACAAATTATTAATTTATGTACAGAATAAAGATATTAATCACTGCTATGAAAAAATACAACTGACAACTTCAAACATTTTTTTATAAAATATTAGTTTAATTAATTAAAAAACTTATTTTTAAACATTAAATAAATTATTTTTTAACTGGACAAATTGTATTTTAGCTGGTAGCTGGACAATATCCAAAAAAGCAGGACAATCCAGGTCATTCCAGGCCGTCTGGCAACCCTAACTACACAACTCTAATGTTTTATCAATTCAATTTTTCGCTGCACCAAACCAAAATGTCAATTTTGATCCCCTGTGATATCAATTACAAACATTTTTTTACAAGTTTTTTAATTTATTTTATTTATCTTTATTACTTAATGAACTAACAACAAGTATTTAAAATCTTATATCTAATAATTATAATTTAATTAGTCCAGCCAGTGCCTGACGAAAAATTGTTTATTCATTGTCCCTCAATTTCATTTGAGTCAACTTTGCATCTATATGGCTTTTCCATGTAAGGCGACGATGTATTTCGAGGTAGTTAACTTCCGATTGTTGAATTATTGTTTGGTTATTGATATTTATAGGGGGGCATGATTCTCTACGCAATGTAAATGTTATATGTGTACATTTTTGCTCATCTATATCTATATAAATATATAAATGTCTTTGTAAGTTTGTTTGTTTATTTGTTTGTTTGTTTGTTTGTTTGTTTGTTTGTTTGAGCATCACGCCTAAACGGCTGAACCGATTTTATTGAAATTTGGAACGTAGATAGATCCTTACTTGGAAGCGTCAATAGGCTATAAATTTTTTCAATACTTGGACCAGAAAGGGATAAAAAGGGGGAAAACCGGTAAAATTGGTACCTTTAGTTTTTAAACAATAATTACTAAACGGCTGAACCGATTTTTACATCGACAGGGGTAGCGAAGCGCACCGGGTCAATCTAGTTGACTATAATTTTCCATTGATTTAACCATTTTTCTAATTCAAATATGTGATTTTGTAAGTAACGAGACGCTTCTTGAGGGTTTTCATGAATTCTTAGAATAGCAGTATCATCAGCAAAGGTTGATGTATGAGTGCGATTGTTAGTTGGCATATCAGACGAATATATCAAATATAAAAAGAGTCCCAGGATACTGCCTTGGGGGTTTCCAGCTTCAATGGGTCGAGACTAATTACATAATTAGCGTTTCTTAAACGGTTTAAAATTGTGTCTATTCTAGGTAACGGATACGCATCGGGTACTGACCTTGAGTTTAGTTGACGGTAGTCCATACATACTCTCCAATCACCATTTTTCTTTTTCGCTAAGGTGATGGGAAAACTGTTGGTTCTATGAATCCTCGGGTGATCAACTTATTTACCTCCGCATCAATAATAGCCTGCGTTGCGGGGTTTCTTTGGGAATATCTAATCTTAATGGGACGATCATCCTTCATGATTATTTTGGCAATGTTTGTCAAACCAGCGATACTATTGAATTTCGGAAGTTCGGTTTTTGTGCTTCAGGGCTATGTTTTGGGATTGTTTGTTGTCCATTTTCTTGTTGAATTACAAATTCCGCTGGTTCTTCAGTATTCTTTTTAAAGTATAATCAAGTCCACGTGCTTCGTATGATGGGAAAGGCCGAGTAAATTTTAGATGTTTCAAAGCAAAATTTACAAAATTTCTCTGAACTTTTTCAATACGATCTATGTGAGTTCTAGCATAAGGACTCCAAACAATCGCACCATATTCTAATTTTGATCTGACGAAAGATGTATATAAAATTTTCATAGTATACGGATCATAAAAATCTAAGCTGCTTCTTTTGATGAAAGCCAGAGTAGAGTATGCTTTGAGAATAATTGATTCTAAATGCGGAATAAAACTTAACTTTGAATCAAATATTATACCTAAATCATTAACTTCATGAACAGAGCTTAGAGAATAAGTGCCAATATTGAAAGATACTTAAAGAGGATTTCGAGAATGTGAAAATGACATATGAACACATTTGTTTAAATTGAATTTTAAATTATTGACAAAGCACCATGAAGACAATCGATTTAAATCAGATTGTAAATTTAAAGCATCATTTAGTGTTTTAATTTTTAGAAAAATCTTTAAATCATCGGCATATAGCAAATATTTTGAATGAATGAAAACTGAAGATACATCATTTATAAAAATATTAAAAAATAAAGGACCTAAAATACTACCCTGTGGGATGCCTGAAGTCAATTCATAGGGAACAGATTCGTATCCTTCAATATTTACAATTCAAATTCTATTCCGAATGTATCCAAGAAAGTAAATTTGAATGAATACCAATTGTAGACAATTTTCTTAGAAGTATATAATGTGACACTTTATCAAATGCTTTCATAAAGTCTGTGTAAATTGACTCAACTTGAAATCCACATTCAAGAGATTAAAAGCAGTAATCAGTGAATAACATTAAATTTGAAACTGTATATCTACCTTCTTGATTACTTTCAGATTTTCTCTAACCTTCTTTAATTCGCCTATAAATTGATTCATAAATTCTGCTTTATAAAATTTCGCGTAGCTCCAGTGTAATGGTAGAGGTTTTTAATTTATCATCTATTATTACCGTTGCTGTTATTCGAGTTTCTTCATACTTTAATGAAGTTTGGTTTACTGAGGATTGGTTATTTGGGTGGTCGTCGAGCCTCAGTTCTATCGCCCTCCGAAGTGGTTTTCCGAATTTCTGGAATTGTTGATACCTCTTTTAGTTCGACGGCGTCTAGCTCCATGGGGTTGGCGGTTAAGGCGTTGGTGTTCACTGAATGTCGGTGTTCAATGAATGTTGTCGGGCATAATTGATTTAATGTTACACACTATATTTCTGACAACTCTTTGACTCGTTCGATGAACTCCAAAGAATCACGAGCACCATCTTATTTTCCTCCCCATTTTCTTATCTTTTCAATAATTGCAGTTTTGGTCTTTGCTAGTGATGTTTGAAAACTTTGAGTGGCCACATAATTATTTTCACTTCTGTGATCTTCTTTCACGGGTGATTTAAATTTAATTTATTTGGCGGCTTATCAAAAAAACGTACCTTTGGGTTCGGGAGTTGTTTGAGATAGTCATCTTCTTTTCGTTTTATTTGATTACAATAATAAACAATTCACAATAATTCAGAGTTGCAAGGTACATTTAAAAACTAAAATTCAATATACTTAAAATTAGGGTTACCAGCGTAGACAGTTTTCACTATACTTTGAGTATTTTTCGGTATGGCACCAGTATTTTTCATAGTATGACTCGATTGATTTTGCTTATCATCACCGGTTTTTATAGAGTTTATATTACTTAGCATTACTACTATTTAAGACATTGATCACAGTAGCATTACTATTTCCATCAACCATTGGATAAGTTGTTTGTTTACGTCTTCTACACAATTGTTTTGTTTTGGCGCACTAAAGAGAGCAGATCTCTCGTTTGTTGTTGTTCTTACAAATTATACAGTTTTTGTAATCTTTTGGATTATATGTATTATTATTGTTGAATGGAGAGCTCACAACAATGTACTCAAAAAACTTTATGTTGAAAATTATTTATTAATTTATTTTATTATATTATCTATCTATATATATAAAAATGGATGTTTGTATGTATGTGGGTGTGTATGTATGTATGTATGTTCCGAATGAACTCAAAAACGGCTGCACCGATTTTGATGAAATTTTCAGGGAATCTTCAGAATAGCCTAGCGGGTAACACTGTAGTGTCAGATTTTTGATTTTCGGTTTGTGGGCGGAGGGGCGTGGCAAAATTACATTTTTACATTTTACCGCTAATGCCATCTATATATATAAAAAACGGCTGCACCGATTTTGATAAAATTTTCAGGGAATCTTCAAAAAAAAATTAGGCACAAATGATTCTGAACGAGTTAGAATTCACAAAAGGTGATTTTAATGGACACAGAAATATGAAATTAGACATTCATATGCTGACTAGGAATACAAAATGTGGGTGTTTATGGTACTGTTTTTATTCTAATAATACGTTTCGAATGAGCTAGAATCCACATTATAATCTATATATATTAAAATGGATGTTTGTATGTATGTGGGTATGTATGTTCCGAATGAACTCAAAAACAGGGAATCTTCAGAAAAGCCTGGCGGGTAACACTGTAAAGTCAGATTTTTGATTTTCGGTCTATGGACGGAATTGCGTGGCAGAATCAAATTTTTATACTATACCGCTAATGACATAAAAAAAAGATTATTGTATAATTGTTGATCGACCTTTTCTTCAATTCTCACAGATAGTTTATTTAGTTTCCTATATACAGGCTTACAAAGTCAGTGATTGTTGTAAAAAAAATTTGCCAAAAAAAAAATTAATTTTGTCGACCAAAAAATTTTTTTTCAATTGGAGAAATACATAAATAATTTTTTTTTATTCCCAACGTTCAAACAATGACAATTTTCATTTCGTTTCTTAACATCATTCTAAAAATTTTAATTCAAAGTGGTGTACTCTGAAGCGTATTATTTGGTGTAAGCGAAGAAAGGAATACATTTCAACAAATATCCGGTACTAAAAGTCCTTTTATTTTATCAATCGATGATAAACAATTTTGTTTACACTTGCATATTAGGTGCATGAATAAGAAATTTCCATATGAAATCTATGAAATAAAATAATATTTTGAATAACTCTCCGCATTCCACTTTTAATAAAAAATAACGGTTTTATTCAAATAAAATTTGTTTTAGAAAGGGCATCTACGTCTAGAGCCGCAGAAATGGGAAGAGAACGAAAATCACAGCTTCAGCAAATGCGTCGCATTGCATTTTCATCGAGTGCTGCAGATACACCTCAACAGTACTGATTGCCGCAATGGACAAACATTGCTTACATTGCCGCGTTTTGAAGTTCCCTAAGGAATCCCCGGGAATGTGCTGTTCGAACGGTAAAGTTATTCTGCCACCAGTTATTGAGCCGCCTAAGCTACTTCTAAGTTACATTTCCGGCGCCAATCCTATTTCCAAGAACTTTCTTCAAAATATCCAAAAGTGCAACTCATGATTTCAAATGACATAGGCTTCATGCCCACCTTTAAAGTTCAAGGCCAAATGTACCACAGAATTGGATCATTGCCCCCGCTTCCCAATGATGATGCGAAGTTCCTTCAAATTTATTTCACTGGAGATGAAGCTACAGAAGCGGAACGCTATCAACGAACATGCGTGTGCATTCGCTGCAATACCCTTCTGCCGAAACATTCTCAAAACAATTGTTGGACATCAGAAATGGAAAAATTTCAATTCCCCACAAATGAGATTTCGTTGTTGACAAGGTATTCCCAAGTCTTACAACCAACTACAAAAATTCGGATTAGCTGTGGGAACATGCAATTTTGGCACCAACAAATTATGATGTTAACAAGCTCAATAAACAAATACAATTGAAACTGCCTGGCGAAACAATAAAATGCAAATCGATTAACACAGTAATGAACGAAGAACAAGCCGTCGATTATCCTACTGAATTTTTGAATTCATTGGAACCAGCCGGACTGCCACCACATGTATTAAAATTGAAGGTTGGATCACTGACTTTGTCCGACACTGTATATTAAAATCGAGACCGAGATGCAATATAAAACATATGTTTTCTAAGGGCCAGCAACGCGGACCTGGTTAAGCTAGTTTTTTATAAAATGACATAAAATATTTGACAATTTACAATATTTTTATCTAATTTTTTGGCTACCTTAGTTTTAATGTGTTTACTATTGAATGGCATTAAAATTTTTGAAATCGGAGTTAACAAAATGTTGGACTTTTGGCCGATGAAATTGAGATCTGAGCCACCGTGCGCCGTCATATATGGATGGACCCCTTTGCGCGAAATTATCGTATGTTACATTTTTATATAGTAAAATATTATACCGATATTCGCTATATTTATGGAAATATTACTATGGTAATTTTATCGTATGTGAAGGTTAATTTACTAAATCGGTTATCGTATCGAATTTAAAATTTGGTTTTTGTAACATTCGATAATTTCGCGCAATAATTTCGAATTCATATATTTACTGTAAGTCGAGTGCCATTACAAAGTCGTGCTGTACTAAAGTAATTCTTATCGGTTTAGACTCCTATAAAGTACAAAAACACAAAATATCATAGAAACACACAAACAAACACACATTCACTTTTAAATATATACAGAAGGTTTTAAATTTTTTTTTTTTTTTTCAATTTAATTTTTTTTATTTATTGTATCTTCATTATTTAATGAACTAACAACAAGTATTTCAAATCTTATATCTAATAATTTAATTAGTCCAGCCAGTGCCGGACAAACAATTGTTTATTCATTGTTGCTTTGATTAAATAGGCATTCTTCCTTCTAGTCTTTGGATTAGGTCTGCTGTGTCCCTCCTTCTTAATCGAGTATGGCCACGGTTATCTAATATGTTGCGGGCCGGTGGGTTTGGGTGAATTTCAAGTTTTTTAAAATATTTTTCCACATTTTTCGTGATCTTAGTTTCTACAAGGGGCACGTTTAGATCTTTGTGTATATTCGCGTTTTTGATATACCAGGGGGCAACTGTGATCATTCTTAAAAACTTGCTTTGGATTTTTTCTACATTTGGCGATGAGGCCGTGCCCCATAGCTGTATGCCATAACACCATATCGGTTTTATGATCATGTTATAAAGTAGAAGTTTACAATCTAAACTAAGCGTTGAGTTTCTGCCAATGAGCCAATTAATTTGAATTGATTTCAATTTCATTTGAGTTAACTTTGCATCTATATGACTTTTCCATGTAAGACGACGATCGAGATGTATTCCGAGGTATTCAACTTCCGATTGTTGGATTATTGTTTGGTTATTAATATGAATAGGGGGCATGATTCTCTTCACAATGTTAATGTTATATGTGTACATTTTTGCTCGTTGACTTTAATTTTCCATTGTTTTAACTATTTTTTTAATTCAAATATGTGATTTTGTAAGTAACGAGACGCTTCTTGAGGGTTTTCATGAATGCTTAGAATAGCAGTATCATCTGCAAATGTTGATGTATTAGTGCGATTGTTAGTTGGCATATCAGACGAATATATCAAATATAAAAATGTTCTCAGGATACTGCCTTGGGGAACTCCAGCTTCAATGGGTTGGGGACTACTTAAAAAGTCTCCTTCTTTAACCTTAAATGTTAGACAGTTAAATAGCTTTCCAATAGCTTATGTGTGTTTGCGGGTAGATTTTGACTCAGTTTGTATATTAAACCATCATGCCATACTTTATCAAACGCTTGAGAAATGTCGATAAAGAGAGCGCTTTTCTTACAATACGCTTTTCTTACAATATTTACAAGTCTATGGGTTTGTTCGATAGTACTGTGTTTTCTTCTAAATCCAAATTGATGATTCGGAATACAATTGTTTTCAATTAACATCGGGTACAACTTGTTCATGAGTATCTTCTCAAATAGCTTTGATATATTAGAGAATAGGCTGATTGGTCTATATGATTCTACTTTTGTGTGATCTTTTCCCGGCTTAGGTATCATGGTAACCAGTGAAACATTCCATTCTGGAGGATAATATTCAAGGCGTAATATAGCATTAAAAATAAAAATAATTATTTTTATTGCTATCCGGGGTAGCTCCGCATCTTGTTACTGATTTTGTCAATTCCAGGTGCTTTCATGGAGTTTAAATCAACAATAGCATTTTCGATCTCTCGAAACTCAAAACGTAGGGGTACGGCTGCTCCAAAATGGGGTACAACAGGTGGCAACTCAATAGTTTCATTTGATGTGTTCGGGGTAAATACTTGCTTCAAATGATTAACAAACAGATTCCCTTTTTCAGTATCATTTCTTGCCCAACCGCCACTTGAATTTCGCAAGGGGGGCTTACATATGACAGGTCTTTTAAGACTTTTTGTGGCTAGCCATAATGAGTAATCCGATTGCGGGGTTGCGTCCAGGCTTTCTAGATATTTATCCAACGATTCCATTTTTCGAAATTCCAAGAGCTTTTTAAGTCTTTTTATACAATCTTTAAGCTTCGATTTGAGTTGGGGGATCTGTGCAATTGCCACTCTCTTCGAACTCTTCTTTTTTCATTTAAGAGCCGTTCGACATCTGCAGAATAAATTCTATTATATTTTATTTGTCGGGGGGTTTGGGTAGCATGTTGAGCAGCCAGTTTGAGATTTTTATCGAAATTGATAAGAGAGTGATCGATGTTTTCTGGTGTTCTTAGCGGTTTATTTTCTGAGCAATGTGTACTGAGGTATTTTTTATATTTGAGCCAATTAATTATTGTGCCTCTCATCTCGGGGGCTTAATAAAGTAACAATAGTGGGTGAGTGATCTGAAGATAGTTCCAACGAGGATTCAACTTGAATCATTTTTCCAGGTATATTTTTTATCACGCTAAAATCAATAACATCCGGTATTTCTCGCGGGTCAGTAGGCCAGTAAGTAGTAGGCCGCTCGAAATCACATTCAAACCCATTTTAGAAATTGTATCAAACAAAACACGACCTTTAGGGGTAATCAGTCCTGATCCCCAGAATGTGTGCTTAGCATTATAATCGCCAGCAGCCAGGAAACGGGGGCCTAGTGATTTAAAAAATCTATTATATTGACTTTCTGTAATTGAAAATCTAGGGGGTGAGTATATCGATGAAATCACTAAGTTTCAATGAAAATCTTCCAGACAGATTGTAGTAGCTTGAAGATAATCTTCGCAAAGATCACACATTAAGTAGTGTTTGATTCGAGCTTTTATTAAAATTGCCGAGCCTCCGCATGCTCTACCTCTGGGATCTTTGGTATCATATATTACATATCCATTTATTAGAAATGAACTTCTGGATGTCAAATGGATTTCAGAAACCAGCATTACATCAATTTGTTGGTTTCTTAAAAAATATTGGAGTTCGTTCTTGTGTTGGCGTATGCCGTTTGCATTCCAGAAACATATTTTCAAACAGTTCATGGCTTATTTAGGATAGTTTGTAATAACATTGATTGCATTTCAAGCATTTCCTGCATCATATTACTCATAGAGTTAGTAAAATTGGTAACCGATTTCACTAGGGTCTCTATTGTAGCTTCCAGTCGACTAAAATTAGAAGTGGGATGTTGGTCAGTAAATTTCACATTGATATTAGGGTTATTTGCATTTCCTAATGGTGGATTTTGAGCAAAAGTTTGATTCGTTCTTAGAACACTAGCGTATGAACCTTTATTATTCATGGTTTGTGAGATTTGGGGGTAATAGGTATCAACTAGGCTCTTTGATTGCATGGGATAAATACTAGGTTACTGTGTTAATGTTCTTTTGACAATGGAATATACTAGGCATCCTCTGTAATTTGCTGTGTGATTTCCGCCACAATTGGTGCATTTTTTTTACTTTTGAGCCGGTTTTGGATTTATCGCATTGGGTAGAACCGTGCAATTCTCCACACACCACGCAAACGGGGGGCAGTTTGCAATAAGCCCTACTATGACCATATTCTTGACAATTTAAACACTGGACGGGTCCCGATCTCTTATGTGGCTCTTCTATTGTAATTTTAAGATGCAATAAATATTTTAAATTGTAAAATGGGTGTGTTTCATTTTTCTTGAGATTAACATCACCAGGTTCTAGTTCAACTTTAAACAGTGGTTTTTTATTTTAAACCTGTTATGTTCCAAAGCAGCCTTTATATCTTCAGGATCTACATAAGAGTCAATACTCTTGATAACAATTTGGAGGCCTTTGCTACTCTTCAACTGGTATGTGTAAAAACTTTTTTTATTGTTTTCAAATTCGACTTTACGGAAATCATTTTCATGATTTACCTGTATTTTAGTTTCGCTTATGTTACCTCGCTTAAAAGGTACAACGTAAAAAGAATTTTCTCCGACCAATGATATCAAATTCTTAATTAGATCATTCGAATTTTTCTCTCTCAAATAAATATGAGGGGGGTTGGTCGACTTGGGTAATGTTGGGGGGTCAGCTGTTTCATCTTGCAAAATTGAAAATCAGTTTTCGCTAGTTTTCCAATCAATTTCCCTATCTTTAGGTACTTTTGCGGTTGATGAAACTTTTGAGTATTTTGGGCTGCGTCCTCGTTTCAGTACAATAAAGTACCTATCAATTCCCACTTGGATTTGTGGTTTTTGTGCACTATTTATGGGCAGAACATTTTTAGGTATTGCTCCCGTTCTTTGGTCAATTGGGTTCGTACTTACTGCGTATGTTTTCACTTTAGGGGGTGACTTAATAGGCATACTTTAAGGCGCTGCCAAAAATTTGCTGTTGGTTACCATACTTTTATCGACAGCTGTCAAAGATAAATTTTCTTTTGTTGTACAAATACTATTCGTAAACAAAGCTGGGGACAATGGACGAGCACGATCAATCGGTTTGGGGGTCAAAGCTGTCACCAACTCTTGTATTTGTGTTTTCTTTTGAATTTTCTTCCACATTCACAAACAGATATGCCTTTCTGCCGTTTATGCTAAGCCGGCGCTCACTATGATTTGCACTTGAAAAACTCATAAAGAGTATTCTCTGTTTTTTTGTTACACTTGTGCTCTTTACTGGTGGAAAAAACAAAACAAACACCAGAACGAAAAAAAAAGAATTTTAATTGGGACTTCCAATATTATATTTTATGATTTGTATTTAATCAAAAAACGTTGTGTTTTAAATATAATTTCGCGTCCATTCGCGTTAATGCTATATATAATTTTTTTTATATTTATTTTGTTTGTATCCGTCAATATCACTTAAAAAAATGAAATATTTGCGGAGATAGGAAAAAACACGTCCGTTTAGTTCAACTATGACTGCGTTTTTCAAATAAATACATATTTTAAACCTTTCAAACATTATAGAGAAATAGTTGAGATAGAGAACTGAAAATTTCAGTGTAAAAATTTAAGGCTGCTAATTAAGAATATGAAGTCAAATTACAGGTAAATCGTCACACCTGGCTGCTTCTTAGTTGAGATGTTTCTTGTAAATAAATTTTAAAAAATTAATGATATTAATAGAAATTAATATACAAATACCTTACAAATACTGAATTAATATTTACACGTTTTTTTAGAGTTTAAAATGATGTAATTATCATTTTAAAAAAGTACTGAATATTACTATATCTCATATACACTTATACAACGCTAACGAACTTATGAAAATAACTTAATTTAACAAAAAGTTATTTGTAATTTAGTTGTCTAACTAAAAAAAGAAATTCGAGTCCATCCGGTCCAAAAGTAATCCCTATATTTTAAAAAAAGTGGACCAAGGTATGGCAAAATTTTATAAGTTCAATTTTGAAATGCCTATAACTCGGAAATTATAAGAGATAAATAGCACACGCTAAGCATGTTTTTTCAAGACTTAGCCAAGCACTTTCCAATGTACAAATCTTTGAAATCGGATGGGAAACAAAAAAATGGCACTTGTTTAAAAATTTTACATGTCGATGGTACCCTAATTTGCGCCCCTATAGCGCCGCCCCTGGAGCATCTGCAGGGTCCATTCTGATAACTTAGACTCGAATACTACTTGGCTACTCCCATGTTTTTTTTATCCCGATCCGTTTAGAAATACCAGATTTATTTCCAAAAAATGTTGATTCTGCCCCACTGTGCGTGTGCGGAAAATACTGTAGCAAAAATTTTGACACTGGCCAAAGAAAAAGTACATGAGCTATTAGTGTTTTAGGACTTATTTTGAATTACGTTATGTTTAGTCTTAATACTTTAAAACCCCATTTGAAAATCTGGCTTTTAGTTATTTCATAATGTTAACAAAATAAAAACTACCGTGAAAAAATATTTACAAGTTTTTCCATATTTAATCTATTTTCATCGGGAACAATTTGTTATATTTTACATCAAGTGGGAGTGAAAGGCAGAGAAGTGGACTATTTTGATTTGACCGTCAATTCTAATTAATATATTTATTTATTTATTTATTTATCAGTATTTCCATACAACAAGACATACATCTTTTAATTATAGTGTGGAACTAGGAGAAGTTATAAAAATATGATTTGATACAATTTAATTAATTTAAATTTAAAAAGAATTGTGAAAAATTTGAAAATGTTACAAATCAAAATAATTTAAAATCAACAAAGTATAACAGAAGTAAACAAAAGTGAAAATTAAATACAAATCATCAAAAATACTTATCGTAAATATAATATTTTGTTTAAAGTGTGAAGTTACGTTACATAATTGTTCAAATGTTTTGTTATTTCGGTTTTAAAAGTGTTTACGTTGCTGTTTGTTTGTGCTTTATTCGGAAGTCTGTTCCATAGATGGATTGCGTTATAATAAAATTGCCATTCCGTTATCTTACTTCTGTGTGCTAAAGGTATAACCTTATTCCCCCTATTGGACCTAGCAAAAGTAATCCGATTATATAAATACGACGGCACTTTTGTGTACACGATTTTGTGCAGAAGCATTAGTGTCCTGATGTTGACCAGATTGTTAAAGGTCAAGTTGTAAAGTTTTTTACTTAAGGTTGCAATTCCATCAAGAGTGTGAAGACCAAGTACATATCTGGCAATGTTGTTGAAAAGAGTATTTAACTTCCGCTTACTAGTGGAATCACAGTTAGCGTACACTTCGCATCCATAAAGAAGTACTGGCATTAAATAAGTTTTAGCAATTAACGTTCTAATGTTCACTGGAGTGCAAAAGTGTGTAGCCCACATAGTACGAAGCATTGAGTACGTTTTACCTACTACAATATTAACGTGATTATCCCAGCTGAGCGTGCTATTAAATGTAATGCCTAAATTCTTTGCTGAGGTTACGATTTCAATTTTTTCATTATTAATACGAATGTCAACGTTAATATTTTGTTTTAAGGATTTTTTACTGATTATTAAACATTTTGACTTTTGGGGGTTCAGGCATAGACCATTTTGTGATGCCCAACAATAAATGCTGTCAAGATCAGAATTGAGCTTACATACATTTTCATTTATAGTTTTAAGCGATGTGTTGATGTATAGCTGTACGTCATCAGCATATAAATGAATTTTACTATAGGATACATTATTAGGTAAGTCATTAACATACAAAGAAAATAAAAGTGGACCCAGAATTGAACCTTGTGGTACTCCTCGGGTAACAGATAAAGCACCAGAATAAGTGTCATTTAAGAACACAGATTGAGAACGCTGTTCAAGGTACGATTTGATTAATGATACTGATGTGTCACTGAACGAGAATTGATGATACAGTTTTGAGCAAAGTAATGAATGATCAACAGAATCAAAAGCTTTCGAGTGATCTAGCAGAACCAATAGTGTTAAATTCCCACCATCAATAGAACAACGTATTTCCTCAGTAACATCTATTAAAGCTGTGATGCAACTGTGTTTCTGTCGAAAACCGGATTGCCTGCTGGTGAGCAGATTATATTGAGTTAAGTGGTCACTTATCTGTTTGTGTAATATTTTCTCAAGAACTTTGGACAGAAATGGTAGAATAGCTATCGGTCTGAACTCAGAGTTAGACTTAGAAACTGGTATTATCTTCGCATGTTTCCAGTTAGTTGGAAAGACACTAGTCATGAGGATGGTGTTAAAAATATGAGTAATATAAGGCAGGAGCTGAGGAAGTAAAATTTTAAGAAATTTTGGGCTGATGTTATCATAGCCAGTAGCATTAGACTTAATGGAACTGATATTTAGTAAAACCTCCGTTTCATTTACACAGCGAAATTCAAAAATGTCACTACGGTTCAGGTTGCTATCAAAATCATAGTTGTGCTGTCCAATAGTAGGAATTGGTATTCTTGTAAAAACATCATTAAGTTCATCTGCACTATATTTGCTAATAATGTTATTATTTTTGGTCTTCCCAATACCAATTTCATGTATGGTTTTCCATTTACTTTTTCCATCAACTGCATTACTGAAACGTCTAGCATAATATTCTGATTTTGCCTTTCTAATTAGACGATTTACTTCCAATCTATTTCTACGAAATTCTTCTTTGAGCTCAGATGTCTTAAATCGTTTCCAACGCGAGTAAGCCCTATCTCTTTTTTCAATTAAAAGTTTAATAGACATAGTAAACCAAGGTCTAGTAGTGTTCTTTGTTATTCTTGTTTTAATGGGGACAACAAGGTCATAAATATGAAGGAGGTTAGTTTCCAAAAAGCACAGCTGGTCATTAACAGACGGCATGTAAAAAATAGAATCCCAGTCAATATTATAAAAAATTTCGGTCAAAAATTGATAATTGATATTTTTAAAATCACGATAAGAAAAAGTTTCGACATTATGTTTAAAATGAAAATCGTAAGTTATAAAAATTAAATCATGTCTAGAAAAGCATGATGCCGACAGTTGATCATATAGCAGCACTTTGGACACATCATTAACAAAGAAGAGATCAAGTAGAGTACTCGCAGTGTTTGTGAAATGAGTAGGTAAGTTACAATTAACAGAAGTAAGACCAATTTGTAACATTGAATCTGACAGTTCAGTAGTTTCAAATAAGTTTGAGTTAAAATCGCCAGCAATAACTAAATCAGTACAAGAAGTTGTTAATTTCTCAATAATTTCAAAGAAAGTGGAGTAATCTACATGTTTATTATAGCGGTATACACAACCAACCAGTAACTTCTTCCCTTCGGTTAATAAATTTACAAACAAGTACTCAATTTCATCACTATCACCAAATTGGACTACAAGGTTTGATTTGATAGAGTCCTTAATATATATTGCCACACCACCAGCACGAGTTTTTTTAGTACGATGAATTCGATCCGCTCTATAAAGTCTGTATCCACTAAGGTTAACCATACTATCAGGAGTTCCCTTTTTAAGCCAGGTCTCAGAAACACAAATGACATCCATTGAAGAGTTTTCGAAAACAAGTCTGAATTCGTCAATTTTATTATTAAGGCTTTGTGCATTAAGATGACATATTTTGACACCTTCAATTTGATTGGCTAAAATACGAACCATGTTAATAATACCATCATTGGAACTAACAGTTAGACTACCCAAATTTGGGGACATAATAAACGAATAAAGTAAACACAAAACTAACAGCAACGTAAAATATATTAAATGAGTTTAAACTGACAAAGTTTGTTAAAACATGATAAAATATAAAATCTTGAAAAAAAAGAAATTTTAAACAATAATTAATGTATAAAATAATAAAAAACAATACAGTAATGACAAAAAATGATGTTATTAGGGAAACAATAGACAGATGGCACATACTATTCATGAAAAAGCTGATTAATTTGCTCCTGAAATTCAATCAGCAACGGTTCATCAGATGTTAATTTCTTTACATACACAAGACCACGTAAAGTATAAGTACTTTGAATTTTACGTTCTTTTTTCAATTTTAGCACCTGCCTAAATATGTTGTAATTATGAGGTGTTAGATTTTCGTTGATGTATATAGGTTGATCACTATCAAACCCTGCATTACTTAGCTTTAGAGTAATAGGCAAATTTTCATTTTCATTTTTGTTGTCCCGTCTATATTTGGCAATGGCCCTTAGTAGATAGTTTTTGTCATAGGGAGAAAATAATTTGACAACAATGACTTCATCGTTAGGCGTATATGGTTTGTTATCTTTATAGATTTTATTAAGTCGATACATATTATCAACCTGAGGCGTAGGAAATTTTAAAAATTTACAAATATTTTCAAAGATTTTAAAGAGATTTTCGTTTTCATAATAAGGTACACCTCTAATACGAATACTGCTGGCTACAACGGAATTTTCACTCTTTAACAGTTTTCTCTTCAAATCAATAATATCATCTTTCATTTTAACGTTTTCATAATTATTCATTTCGAGCTTGTTTACTCTTTCCGTTAAAACATTTAAATCATCTTGTATAGAGTCAATTCTTGTATTCAACTCGGAGAGAATTTTTTCTTCGCTTTTCTTTATTAAATCTGCAATATGAGCATAGTGTTTTTCTTCGCTATCGATGATTGCATTCTTTATAACTTCTGCGGTTATGCATTCACTTTCTCTTATCAATTCTCTTATAAAGATTTTATCAACGTTAGCTAGTCGTGGTATTACACGGCTACCTTCAGAAACAGACTCATCTCTTGCTCTCTTACTTGTTGCTCTTGGCATTTTTGTGTGTGTGTGTTTGAAAATTTGTTGTTTAATATTCTTACTTTCTTTATTTTTGTTTTAATTCGGGTTTTAAAATTTGGTTTTACAGAGAGTTCTTGTTGGTTTGTTTAGTTTCTATTTATTTTCTTTCTTTAGATTTACACCATGAAATATTCGCACAAAAATAGTTGTTATTGTAATATGTTTTATTTTATTTAAGCATTTGCAGTGTGATTCTTCTTATTGTTCTTTTTATTGTTATGTTGTTATGATTTATGGTTGCATTACACTCAGTTTCTGTTTGTTTATTTATAATTTTTTTTTTTATTTTTTTTTTTTTGTTGTTTATTAACCAAGTGTTTTGACTTTTAGAATTTTACTTATTTAAACTAGGTATTAAATACACAGATTCTAGTTGTTAATTTATATATTTTTAATTTGTTATTGTTTATTAACAATATGATTTGACTTTAAAGTTTAAACTATTGTTAATTTATAAAATATTAAGTGCAATATATCTTGAGTGTGAAACTATGAAAAACACGTCTGTTCGCAACGAGAGAGTGTGAATATTATGAAATGTATACACGAAATCAATTATTTCATAAAAAGAAACATCAGAGATTTTAAGTCTGTGGGGTATTATGTCCGCCTAAGTGAGCCAGATTTTACTTTACACGCTTTTGCATTAAGTTATCTTTCCGGATCATATAAAAATTGTATAACTCCCGAAGATAATTTTTTTCTACCAAAGAAAAATATAATGGCTTGTTGGGGAAAAAGGTAAAAAATACGGCCCTTCTTACGTGTCCCAACTTTGGATACGTATAATTTTTTATAGGCACGAGATAACTGTATTTTATAGCCAATATAGCAGATATTTAAAAAATAAATTTAAAATTTTAATCGAGCAAAATTAAACAAATATATTTTTTGTAGATCTTCTCAAGAACCATTCATATTTAAAATTTCAGCTCATTCGGACCGTAAATGTATTTTTGGCAACTTTTTTTTAAAAATTTGAGACCCGAGGTGACCAACTTTGAGGGGCTACCTTCGACATGTAAAATTTTTAAACACCTGCCATGTTTTTGTTTCCCATCCGATTTCGGAATAAATGTGGATCAAATTGTTCCCAATATTTGCAATCCTATTAAAATTTTGATACAAATTTTAGTTTTAGAGACTTAATAAAAATGTAATAAAATCTTTATTATTAACAAAACTCAACGAAATTTTCAACGTTTTTTATAGAGCGATAACCCCAAAAATTGTATTTTTTACAATTATGCTAATAGGGCCCACGTTTCCGTCGGAGCTGGGAAAATACTTTGGTTATAAATAGGGAACAAATCAAGGTTTCCAGAGCTGCTTTCCCCTTTTTGATCCCAGCTTTGGGATTTTAGAACATGTGGCCCAAAGTTGAAATTTTGATAAAAAATAGGTCAAATTCCTAAGGGCGTAGGGGCGACATATTCGAAAAATAGGACATGTTTTTTATACTAAAATATTCTCCGTAAAGATACCTTACAGAAAAATGTAAAATTGTTATATGTCCTTAAAGAAAGATTTTTTATTATCGCCAAAAAACAGCAAAAATCTACTATTTTTTAATTTTTAAATTCAAATTCGTTTATTTTTGGATCCATAATTTATATTGCTTTATATATTATTGGTAATTTAGTTGTCTAACTAACAAAAGTCCATTCGGCCAAAAAGTACGACCTATATTAAAAGAGCGAACCTAGATATGGAAAAATTTTATAATTTCAATTTTGAAATGCCTATAACTCGGAAATTATAAGAGATAAATAGCACAACACCTAGCCACCTAGTGTTGATACGTCTCAAGTTAAGTTGCATGACTATTGGATCTATGGTGTTTCCCGGGCAATTGAAGTGATCGTTCTTTACAACTTGTTTTTTTGAATAAACATTATTTTAAAATCTTTTATTTCAATAAAAATCTAGAAAATCTTAAATAAAATCACACAAATGATATAAAAGAGACAACAATTAGTAAAAGAAAACAATAACAAAAAACAGTAACCTGAAATTGTAAACAACACCTGCTGTTTCACTTATGCAAATACTGGTTATTTAAAAAATAAAAAGTGTTGCCTAGTTAAACCATAGTAAATGTGATCGTATGGTATTGTCATAAAATAAAATTCCGTTATTTTTAAAATATATTTTTTCCGAAATAACCAAGCGAACATTTCAAAGACATTATAATAAATTCATTAAAAGACTAAATAAAACTTTATTTACAAACGTAAATAAAAACCAATTAAATAACAATAATTCACAATGGATATAACCGCTATCAGTACATCATACGGTCAATCACCATCATCGAAAAGGCCCAGAGGCCCAACCACTGACTCCCCCATTGAGCATGGTACAAAAGCACCTCGCTTATCTAACGGAGATAAAAGCTTTCTTGTTGCTCTAATTCGTTTAAGTGAAACTTTAACAGCCCAAATAATAAAAAATTCTATTAAAGATAGTGAGAAACAACACTTTGATTATATAAAGGATCTTATAACAGAAAGTGAACAAAGAATCCGTTCAGTAGTTGAAACTGAGTTTCAAAGTTTCAAGGAAATATTAAACAACGTTACTGAGAGAGTTAAAAATCTCGAAAAGAAGTGCTCCCAGATCGAATATATGAATACTGAAATTTCTGATTTGAGGAAAAAGATACTAACGCACGAAAATTCTGTAGTAGCTAGTAGTATTAGAATTGTTGGTGTACCTCAAATGGAAGATGAAAACCTCATGGATATATTCGGTAATATTTGTCACAAATTAGAAATTCGTTCTCCGAGGGTTGAAAATATATATAGACTTCAGAAAATCTACAAGAACAATAAACCATATACTCCCAGTGATGAAGTAATAGCAAAATTGCACTCTCCTTTTGATAAAAATTTCTTACTGAAGTCAATAGCAAAATATAGACGCGAAAATAAAACAACACTGACTTTGAACCATGTGGGCATGCAAAGTGATCATCCTGTATATGTAAATGAAAATTTAACACCGCATAATCACAAGATATTTAAGGCGGCATTGTCCATGAAAAAGGAACGGAAAATTCAAGCTGCATATACGCTCAGAGGACTTGTGTGCATTAGAAAATTCAATGCTGATGACCCAATCCTAATAGAATTTATGGAGGAATTAGACCAGCTTTTTCGAGATTAAGAATCTGACATCTCATTTCATATATCTTTTGTTTTTTCTTTTAAAACTTTTTTTAATATCTATAATTATAATTTTTATATTAGTTAATCAAAAATATTACTTTAAATTTAATTGCGTTGCATTAGTAAACCAAAATGACAAATTTATTAATTGACCATTTTGGTTCCAGAGATGGTAACTATAACATGATTAGAATATCAGCTAAACAACATTCAGCTTTTAGCATCTGTCATATAAACGCTCAAAGTTTATATCGCAAAATTGATGAATTTCGCTATCTTTTTGAATATTCTGACATAGATGCCATATGTGTTTCAGAAACATGGTTTACTGATGCACAGAACGATAAACTAGTCGACTTACGTGGGTATCATATTTTCCGATGTGATCGTGATGGTAATGCAGGTGGAGTTGCAATTTACATAAAGGGTAACATTTCAAGTAAAATTGTTCGGTCATTTAAAGCGGAGAATGATGTTGAATACATTTTTGTAGAGCTAAACGCAAATTATGAAAAATTACTACTTGGATGTGTATACAACCTCCGGTGCAAACCAACTTTTATGACCATAATTCTTTTGTTGACTCTTTAAATCCTTCTAACTTATTTTACTTCCAGTGTTTCAGTTTATCTGACATAGTTGAGGGTTTCCAAGCTGTTAAATCTAACGCAGTGGGTCTAGATGACATACATCCCCGTTTTATAAAACTAATATTACCATGGATAGTTCGTCACGTTAATCACCTGTTTAATACAATTGTTATCACAAGCACATTCCCAGCTGAATGGAAGTATGCCAAAGTTATCCCAGTACCTAAAGCTGATAAAGAATATCGACCTATTTCTATCCTTCCTTACCTGTCTAAGGTTTTTGAGCGTCTTTTGCATAAGCAAATCACTAAATACATTTATGAAAAAAAGCTATTAACTGATAGACAGTCTGGTTTTAGATCACAACATAGTTGCACAACAGCTCTAACTGAAGTAGTTGAAAACATACGCAAAAATTTAGATGATAGCCATGTAACTTTTCTGGTTTTGTTAGATCATTCAAAGGCTTTTGACACCGTTGAACACCGAACACTGATAATGAAACTAACAAAAATGTTTTTCTTTTCTTTAACGGCATCAAAGTTAATATCATCATACCTGTCTAACAGTTTCTAGTCCTCTGATATTATCAAGAGGTGTCCCGCAAGGCTCAATACTTGGTCCACTTTTATATTCATTATATGCTAATGATTTACCTCAACAAATTCAGAACACTCGTATACAGATGTACGCAGACGATGTTCAACTATATCTTAGTTGCTTAAAAACATCAATTCGGCATAAAGTCAATGAACTTAACTATGATTTAAACAGAATATTTAATTGGGCATCAGCTAATGGTTTACGACTTAATCCTAAGAAGTCTAAATGTTTGATAATTTGTAAAAAATCTGTTGTGATCAGCGAAGAAATAAATATTTATCTTGGAGACTCTAAAATCGAACTGGTTAAATCTGTCAGAAACTTAGGAATTATATTTAATAGCTCGCTCACCTGGACTGATCATATTAATCAAGCTTGTGGAAGAACATATAGTATGCTCAGAAGTTTATGGTCTAGTCATCATTATACGCCACTAAAGATAAGAATGTTGTTAGCTAAAACATATTTAATTCCCACGCTCCTTTATTCATCCGAAGTTTTTGCTAGCTGCAGTAGTAATGACAAGAGGAAAATTAACACAACATTTAATAACATAACTCGTTATGTATTTGGTTTAACAAGATTTGAAAGTGTATCACTGTACTCTAAACGTATATTTGGAATCTCTCTTGATGAATATTTGAAGCTAAAGAATCTTGTTTTTCTGCACAAAATTATTACAACTAAAGAACCCAACTACTTATATGAAAAGATAACATTTATTTCATCGCCAAGAAATAATTCCATTAGGACCTTTAAGTATCGACATACAGCATCTTCTCATCAATTTTTCATTTTTTACTATTTATCTCTGGAATCATCTTCCCACGAACATACAATTCACTAGCAACGCAATAAAATTTAAAAAATTACTAATGAAATATTACCAGTAAAATGTTATTATCTAATAGTTCAAAATTTCAGTATATTTAAATTACATATTATAATTTTTGTTTGTTTTATTTCTTTATGTATTTATTAAACTATCAATGTTCAATTTATTTCATCTATTTATTATATTTATGTTTAAGTTCCTATTTTAAGTGAAAATTTTACTCTAATTATTAATAACTTATCGGATTCTAATGCTGTAATTTATAAGATATTGTATCTTGTTGTATTAGAAAGGCACTTAATAAATACAAATACAAAAGCGCTTTCCAAAAATATAAAAATCTTTGAAAACGGATGGGAAATAAAAAACTGGCACCCGTTTAAAAATTTTATATGTCGAAGGTACTCTAATTTAAACTTTGATAGTGCCCCATTGTTCATTGGCGCTAGGAAGTTGAACAAACGTAAATCAACTCAAAAACACCTTAGCTCTTACCATGTGAAATTTTGTAACAATATCACTAATAGTTCCCGAGATACCAAATTATTTCCAAAAAAAAAAGTTTCTAAACCACTGTGCGATAGAGATATTTTAGAATTTTTTTTTTTTTGATTGTGAGATATTTTCTTGAATTTTTCTCCAGTTTTAATGTCATATAAGGTACCGTGAAATAACTCCCAATGAAATAAATACCATTAAAAATTAAATAATTCCAAAACTTGAAAAATTAAATAACTACCAAGGGTAAAATGAAATAACTCTCAATAATCGGCGGTTTCATAATTTTAAAAATATTAGTCCCAAAAAAGCGAAATAGCTCCCAATGAAATAAATTCTAATAGAAATGAAATAATTCCCAATCCGAAGCAGTTTATTTATGTAATCTAACTCCCAATGAAAGGGAGTTACAAAGGTGGAATTATTCTTCGCTCACCAACAATTTTTTGCATTGCGGGCCTATGGCGTAGCGCCAAGGTTTCCTCCTCTGGGTGTATTAAAAACTGGCTTCGCTCAAAAAAGGTGTTATGCATTGCCGGCCTTTGGCCGGGCGCTACGGTTTTCTCCTCTGGTGTGTATCAAAAACTGGCTTCGCTCAGAAAAGTTTTTTACATTGCCGGCCTTTGGCCGGGCGCTAAGGTTTTCTCCTCTGGGGTGTATCAAAATCTGGCTTCGTTCAAAAAAGATTTCTTTCATTGCAGAAAGGTTTTATAATATTTCAAAAGAAGATTTTCATTTCGCACCAGAGTAAGAAATCGTTGCGACCTGACAAAGGCCGACAATGCAAAAATAATATTTTCTGAGCGAAGCCGGTTTTTGATACACCCCAGAGGAGAAAATCTTAGCGCACGGCCGAAAGCCGGCAATGCAAGAAGTTTATAGTATGCGAAGCCGCTTTTTAACACTTTAAAAATCACAAAAATGAAATAACTCCCAATACAGTGAAATTACTCATAATTCCCAAAGTAAAATGAAATAAAACCTAACAAAAACTTCATTGGGAGTTATTTCATAATGAAATAACTCCCAACAAAAAATTATGAAATAACACCCTATACGTTAGGAATTGTTTCACAATGAAATAAGTTCCAAGTTGTATGAAAAACTTGTTGGGTGTTATTTAATTTTTTCGTGGGAGTTATTTCACGGTACCGTCATATAATACCCTACACTATAAATAATTTTCGTGAAAGATTTTCGGAAGATGGCCTTATATGGGAGCTATGACTAATTATGGACCTATCGCCATGAAATTAAATCGTGTGATTTATGTCTAAATGAAAGTTATTTCTGTGAATTGTATGTTTATACCAACATTTTTAAGAGATTTATGGTCGTTAAAGTGATTTTCGGATGCGGGTCTTATATGGGAGCTATGACTAATTATGAACCGATCGTCATAAACTTATGTGACATGAATTCCGTATATATAAAACTTATTTGGAGCGAAATTTGTGTATATACTTATATAAATTAACCATTTACGACCGATAAGGTCCAATTTCTGGAGGACATTTGTATGGGTGCTAGGTGAGATAATAGACCGATTATACCAAATTTTATCGAAATATCTTCAAAATTGCGACCTGCACTTTGCGCAGTCAGTCATATGAACAGGTTAATTCAAATGAAAAAACTTTTCTACAAACAGGTGAACAAGAATATATCTCATTTAAAGAGGACACTTTGGCCTTTCTTCTGGTAGTAAAATTTGTTTAACACCTTTTAACCCTAAGGTTTTTTTTCCACTAACATTAAAATTTTTCTAAAATATAGCACCTGAAAAAAATTCAATAACATTTGTCATTTGTTTTGTTTTCAGAGAAAATCTTCGAAATGACCAAATGGCATTAATATGTTTGGTTGCTACTTTATTAGCTATATTACCTACAAACTTACATCTGTTTTTTGATTTAAAAAAGAAAACTTTCTTATATACTTTGGTCAACACATCATTATCATTTTTCCTGCTATCGTTCCAAGTAAGTAAATTATAAGTTATTTATAGCAGGTGCGAATGTATAGTAAAAAAATTATATTTGCAAAAAATATTAGCCCTATTCAAAATCTTGTGCAAATAGCCTTGCATTAGAACATTTGCTAAACTTGTGTAAATTTGCCACTTTTAAAACCAATCTAGATAAAAAATTACACCAGTTTCCAATGTTTTTGTTCATGATGTGAAACTTATATGAATTTCGGAAAAAATATTGAAAATAAACTTTTGAAATATTTATTAAATAAGAAAATACTAATAATAACATTATAATTAGAAAAAAAAAATAAAAATGAACAGTATTATTTCTGCTTTTATAAATATTTTCATTTGTCTTCCTCTGGACAATAATTTAAACTTTTTTAATCGATATAAACATGCAATGTTCGAAAATAGTGATTTTTTTAAACAATATTCTAAGTTTTTCATTAAATATCAAATATGTAGCATCAAGTTTTTAAAATTTCTTCTGTTACCCCTCTGCTCAAGAAACTGGACAGTGGAGCAGACTTTGCATAAATAGTAAAAATTTTAGTACCTTTTTTCAAACGGAAATTTTTTATGAAAAAGAAATATGTGTGCATGAGGGTAGATGAAATAAACCTTTGTTTCTTAAAATTGTGACGTATATTTGGGAAGAAAAAAAATTCTTAATAAACTACCACACTTATGGCCTTTTCTTTTCTAGCATAAATTATGTCTGTATTGTGCCTTTTAACCAGCTTTGAGTTCTTTTCTGAAAAAATTTAGTTTTGGAAGTATATAACGTGTCGTTTTCAAATAATAAATAAATTATAAAACCCTGAATATATGCTACATGTTTCATCCTCAATTTTATCAAAGGTTTAGAGAGACACCAATTTTTAAGCAGTTCTTCTTGTTATTGTTTTTGAAGTACGTTTGGATTAATGAAATAGTTTTTGTCTTTATTGATTAAAAGTGTTAAAATTAAAACAAAAAGTATACTTTTAGAATATTTTCAAGATTGTGAATAAGACTATTATTTTTTTTTAATTCTTGATTATTATTATTTTTTTTTGCAGGTTCATGAAAAATCTATACTATTGGCGGCAATTCCAATTTGTTTTCTTTTTAAAATGATGCCATTTGTCGTGCTATGTTTTTTGAAAATATCCACTCTCAGTATATTTCCTTTACTAATAAGAGACAACTTACGTATTGTATATTTTTGTATGATTATTGCATATTTTATCATATTTAGGTGTTTAACACAATTAGTTTATAGTAAAGAAAACAAAACTCACAATATCTTGAACATTTTAATGGATATATTGGATATTATAATTTTAACAACGTCAATTGCAACTTTATTTATTCCAGCTCCAGATCGTTTTCCTTATTTATGGCCATTTTTAATATCCTTTTTTTGTTGCATATTATTTACTCTGTTTTTAATTGCATCAAATCTTCGCCAATGCAATTATTTCTTTACAACTTTCTAATACTTTAAATATCTTAAAAGAATATCAACAAATAATATATTTTAATTGAACTCATTTATGTACTCATTATAAAATATATGTTTCATTCAATTAATAAAAAAAATATTTTTTTGTATACTTAAGTACTTATTGTTGCATGTAATATTTCATACCATTGTTAAATATACTGTGGCGGAAATTAAAAAAAGTTGAAATAAATCTGTAACTTCTAAAAAAATAAAATTTCTCACGACGCTCTGTGGCGCCTTTTAGTTTTTTCGTTGCAAAAATCATAACTTTTGAAGCTTTTAGGTGTCTAATTATGGGTTAGAAAAGTGGAAATTTGTGGAAAAATCTATTTTATGGGAAGTAAAATAAAATATTTGTAAAAATTTTTGGTTTTTTAAGTTTCTTTTTAAAGATATAAAATTATTCCTGAAAAGATTTAAAAAACAAAAATTTTTTTTAATTTATTTTTGAATTTTTTGTAAAATATTGTTCACAATCCGTAAAAGAAGGTATATCTTAAAGACTAATCATTTCTGATATATAATTATTTTCTAACTCTTTTCGTGACTTTACATGCCTCAGTGATGAAATAAGTGGATTTTGTCTCACCCTTGATGATTTGAAAGTGTTCAGCAATCTATATTTTTTATAAAATTTGTTTAGGGCTCCTGTGCTTGTTCAGAAAGCAAAGTCTGATATTTAATTATATCTTTGCCATTCGACAATATTTTATGAACTGTCGGGGTCAACTTTTTCTGTGAATATAAGCTAAAAGTGATGCAGTTTTGGAAGCATATTCTCCATATTTTTCAGAATCAACTTTTTCCTTGCAGCTTAAAACATATTTTTCATAAATTTTTGGAAAAAAAACCCAATTTTTTTTAAAAAAAAAATATATATCTCCAATACAGGGCTGGTTCCAGACATAAACAATACTGTTTTGGAATCTACTAGTCCCAGGCTACTCCCACTCTGGCGGGATTATATTTCTATTATGTTTTTATTGATAAAACTCAATAATTTTGTAATATTTATTGCAAAAACAAATGTTTATCGTTTTAAAAACTAGTTTAACATTTTATGGAAGGTATTTAATATAAATGTGCAGGTAAGTAAAAAACCTGAAATTTTATATTTCAAATGTTAATATCTCGTTAACTATAAGAGCAAAATATAGTGTTCATCATTAACACTACCTGATGAAACACCCTATACAAAATTTAAAGGTCCTTTCTTGTATACCTACTATTGCTTATACATTGTTATCTTTTTATTATGTATATTTTACTTGCTAACTAGCATTAACATATTTTGTAAAAAAGATCACTCTAGTTTCATCAGTTGAACAAAACAGTGTAACTTTAAACAAAACAAAAAAAACAAAATCAAAGTGAACAAAATCTTATTACAACAAAAACAAACTTGTAAAATTAAAAAACATAAAAAGTGAACTGAATATAAACAAACACAAACAAATTAAAATAAATATTGAATTTAAATAAATAGAAAATTAATTCAAAGGTGTTTTTATTTAAAATTAAAGAACATAAAGAACCAGACTCCAACAACAAACATTTGGCCACTTCGAACCAGATAAAGTGTAGTGAAGTGCATAAAGTGAAGTGCAGTGTATATATGTTACAAATACAAAAAAATCGAAAGAAAATAAATTTGAACAAAATGTTATAGACACAAAAATTCGTAACGGTTCACAAAATTCTTTTTGGCAACAACAAATATAAAACATCAGTGCAGTGGCTGAACAAAAGAGACCCAGAATTACAACAAGAGACTCAATTAATAGCAAGAGACCCAAATTGCAAAACAGCGACTAAAATAAAGAAGACCCAACAACAACAAGTAAGTTCACAAATCAAATAAATTAAAGAGAAACACAAACTCTTTTGTGTGTGTATTCGTTCTTACAACTGTTTGTCGCTGTAAATAAGAAGTAAGAAAAAAGAAAAAAGGGTTACCACCCACACTTCTTTTGATAATCAACTGGGGAAACAAAATAAATAACTGGGGAATAAAAATTAATTATATTGAAAATAAATAATTATATTTGATAAATCTTGTTGTAAAATCGCTAGCAGGGACTTTTTGACTCAATTTAACCCTTATTTTGATCGGTTTTTTAACAAATAAATAAACAATGGCGCTCGATCGCGGCCGAGAACAATATACACTCCCTTGAAGTGCTTCGGGTCGAACTGGATTCTCTATGGTCACAAGAAAAAAGGGCATATGAAGAGTGTAGGGATACAAAAGAAGATTCCAAAGAAAAACCCATCGATAAAAATAAGCTTCGCGATCGTTACAAAAAAAGTATTTCTGCATATAAAACATGCTTAGGGTCAATTTGTGACATAGCCTACTTTCCGCGACCTTTTTACCGTGTTATACATAATCTATTCTAGACTTAGTAAAATTAAAAAACTTTTACATCTAATACAAAAGACTGAAGGAGATGCTAGAAAAATAGTTTCAAATGCCCCATTGACCAACGAAGGTTTCGACATAGCCTGGAAAAATCTTGTAGCTCAATACGAGAACAATCGAATTCAAGTCAACGAACAATTGAAAATTCTATTTGACCTTCCGAATGTTGCCGAAGACTCAGGCCCATCAATTCAAAAACTACAACGAACAGTTAATGATTGTATTCAAGCATTAAATGCTTTAGGTGTAGAAACTGGCACATGGGATCCTTTTCTGGTTTATCTTTGCTCAACAAAGCTCCCTCGGACTCTTTTAAAAGAATTTGAAAACTCACTTCAAGAAATTACAAAAGTTCCAACCTGGCAACAATTCAACACATTCTTGACTCATAACACAAATACTTTAGAATCCATAGCGGCCATCACACAATCAAATACGAAGTCCAATCAGCACAGAAAAGATAATTCGAAATCATTCACTAAGCCAAAAAGAGTTCACACTTTCCAAACAAATACGACCCAAGAGTCCGGGTCTAAGAATAAAAACCATTTTAATTCAAATAGGGCTCAGAGAAATGACTCAAATTACACATGCCAACATTGTAAAGAGTCTCACCACTTGTGGTCTTGTCTCAAGTTTCTCGAACAAAATATTAATGACAGAATTAACACTGTAAGAGTTACAAATTCATGTTACAATTGCCTCTCTGTTGACCACAGTGTCAGGGACTGTAAAAGTAAATACAGTTGCAGATTATGTAATCAAAGACACAACACTTTATTACATAAGGGATCAGAAATCCAATCCACAGTGCAAAATTGTGATGCGACACGTCCAAGTACAAGCTCAGCAGCACAAAACCCCAACATAGAGTCCACATCAGCTTCAAACGTTTCCATCCCAAATCTCACAACCTTGACCCTACAAGAGAGCAAAAAGTTCAACCAATCTTCCAACGACAGAGAAACTTTGTTATTCACTGCAATCGTACAGATCGAAACTAGAGGCTAAAGGTATCAGGCAAGAGCAATCATCGACCCTGGTTCACAATCAACTTTTATGTCGGAAAAGTTGAAAAATTGACTAAATTTACGCACCAAGCGTAATTTAATTCACGTCACAGGCTTGAGCCAAACAGTTTCAGAAACATCAACAAAAGCCTGTTTATTCAATATTTGCTCTAAGGTGGATTCACAGTTTAAATTAGAAGTTTGTGCACCAGTCCTGAAGACACTTCCTTCTAATTTACCACCCCAGACACAGATATGCAACATTTCAATGATACTGCTAAATTAGAACTAGCAGATACTCAATTCAATCAAAGCAGATCCATCGACCTGCTTATAGGCCTAGACCTGGGCCCCTCTATATATTGCATGGACACACCGATGCGTTCTATTGGATCCCTTTTGGCACAAAAAACTGTCTTTGGCTGGATTGTGAGGGGACCAATATCAACAACAAAAAAACTAGAACTACAGTCTCACTAGTCAACACTGCGTCCCTTGACCGAATCCTCACACGCTTTTGGGAGGTGGAGGAAACTCCAAAACAGGTTTTGAGGACAGATGACACATTTTGTGAGAACAACTTCATGTCGACGACACGAAGAAACAACTCAGGAAGGTATATTGTTACCCTACCCTTCAAAAATAGCGAAGAAATTGGAACTTCGAGAAACATAGCGATGGCCTAGTTCTTAAGAATGGAGTGCATGCTTAGCCAGAAACCCGATCTCAAAAAACAATACGACCAAGTAATTGTTGAGTACATCGACTTAGGACATATGAGGAAAGTTTCTCCCCTTGAAATCAACACAAACCCAAATTATTACCTGCCGCTTTACGCAGTAATAAAGCCCGAAATGCTGACAACGAAACTTAGAGTAGTTTTCAACGCCTCGAGCCCGTCTTCAAACAATAAGAGTTTGAACGACATTTTGTACCCAGGACCCATACTTCAACAGGACTTAGTACTCCTCATACTGAAGTGGAGATTCTTCCGTTTTGTATACAATGCAGATATCACAAAAATGTATCGACAAATACTCATTGACCCTACTCAAACAAAATATCAAAGGATATTATTTAGAAAATCAGAAAACGATCCTATTGAGGATTTCGAACTCCTGACAGTGACGATTGGAGTCAACTGCGCCCCGTTTCTGGCCATTAGAACCCTACTTCAACTAGCTAAAGATCACCCTCTGGCATCAAAAACTCTACAACAAAACATGTACGTGGATGATGTTTTAGTAGGTGGACACACATTAAACGACGCCATCAAATCAAGAAAAGAACTTACAACAGTTTTAAAATCCGCTGGATTTGACCTGATGAAATGGACCTCAAATGACCCACGAGTTATACAAGACCTACCAAATGAGACACTACTACATCTCGATTGGTTAAAATTGTCCGAAAACACCGAAACTAAAACTCTTGGAATCAAATGGAACATTTCTTCAGACTCATTTACATTCACCGCACCATATGTTGAATTAAAAGAAAACTACACCAAAAGAGAAGTTTTATCTACAATTGCCAAATTCTTTGACTCTTGCAACAGATTTCGTTAGACAAAGTCGACTGGGATGACATATTAAAACCCTTGACTTGTCTCAGGTGGCAAAAGTTCATAAAGAACTGTTCCAAAATAAATACATTGAAAATTCCCAGTTGGATCCAATTTATCCCGAATTGTAATGTCAGAAAAAGCTTATTCAGCGACCCTTTATATCCGAATAGAATCAGAAAACTCAGTGTTTACATTTCTACTGGCTTCAAAGACACGTGTTGCTCCCATTAAGCAAATTTCTCTACCCCGCTTAGAAATCTCGCCGCACGAATTCAACTTCATAATATCAACACATATTATTGGACCGACTCAACAATCGTGCTGTCCTGGTTAAAGAAACCCCCTTGCTCATGGAACACTTTCGTAGGAAATCGTGTCTCAGAAATCCTAGATAAGGTTGGAAATCAAAATTGGCAACATATCGAGTCCAAGGAAAACCCAGCAGATGTAGCAAGCCGAGGATGTACTCCCCAAGAATTAGAAAACCACAGCCTATGGTGGTTTGGACCCTCCTGGCTAAAATTGCATAAAAAACAATGGCCGATACCAACACAAACAGGTGACACCAACTTAGAAACTAAAACTGTAAAAGCATTTACCACCACAACTCGCGAAGAACTATTGAATCGCTTCTCAGACCTATCACGCGCTTATCGAGTACTTGCATATGTCATGCGATTCTGGAGAAATACAGGAGATAACCGAACTCATCTTCGCGTATCTTCAGCAGAAATCACACGAGAAGAAATAGATTCCGTCAAAAATAGGCTCAACAAAACCATTTCTCAGATGAGCACAAGAATTTAAAACTTAGGCAGAAAATCTCACCAAATAGCAGTCTTTTAACACTAAATCCATTCATGGATCGCAATGGCGTTATAAGAGCCAATGGTAGACTCGTTCAATCACCAGCGTTAACGTACAATGAACGCTATCCAATATTGCTGCCGCATAATTCAAAGCTGTCACGACTACTAGTTGAATTTACACATAAAATTACCCAACATGGAGGTAATCAACTTATGACTAGAGTCCTACGCACAGAATATTGGATACTCAGATTGAAACCTCTGGTCGAAAGCATAATTCATAACTGCAAAACCTGTGTTTTGTACAAAAAACACACACAAAATCAAATCATGGCTTCATTACACAACTCTATCAAGACCCTTTGCTACAACCGGAGTAGACTACGCAGGACCCTTTGATATCAAAAATTTCACAGGCCGAGCATGTCTTATCACCAAAGGGTACATTTGCATATTTGTATGTTTCGCCACAAAAGCCGTACATCTTGAAGTATCAAGTGATTTATCGACCCAATCGTTCCTAGCCGCATTTTCCCGCTTCATTGGAAGACGTGGATGTCCCGCACTTATTTACTCAGACAATGGGAAAAATTTCGTCGGAGCAGCAGAACTCATCAGAAAAGACCGTCTAGACTTCATAAAAACTCTTCAAAATCAAGTAACCCATCATTTTGGCCATCAGAATATCGACTGGAAGTTTATTCCCCCAGGAGCCCCACACATGGGCGGACTTTGGGGAGCCGGTGTAAAGTCATTCAAAACTCACCTCAAAAAGATGATACCAAACATGAAATTCACCTTTGAAGAGCTATCTACAATTCTTTCTCGTATAGAATCGTGCCTAAATTCTAGACCCTTAAGTCCTGCTAGCGATGACCCAATTGACCTTAACCCATTGACCCCTGGACACTTCCTTATTGGTAGTTCATTATTGACCCCAGCCGAACCTGATGTAAGCAGCGAAAACCTGACTCTCATCAACCGCTAGAAACGCCTAAAGGTCATCTACCACTCATTTTGCAAAAGATGGAAGTCCGAGTATCTAGCTGAACTCCATCGCAGATATAAATGGAAGGCTAAGAGGGACAACGTTAAAGTCAACGATCTGGTTGTCATAAGAAACAACAACTTGCCGCCCAACGAATGGCAAATGGGCCGAATCATTAAAACTTACCTTGGAACTGACCAGAACTGTAGAGTTATCGACATCAAAACAAAAAATGGGGTCATCACAAGGCCAATTACAAAAATTGTGGTTTTGTTCACAAATTAATTTACAACTTACCTATTTACATACATTAATATTGTTCTAACATTTGTATTTACAGGTATGGCATCCCAACAATCTCAAAGACCCGAATACTGGCAATTTTCATGCGGCATTTGTTTAAAGGACCATCCTATTCGCACCTGCTAAAAGTTCTTAAGCTACTCACCAATCGAGCGATACGAACTCATGGTCGTTAAAAAATATTGTTTGAATTGTCTTGCACGATCCCACAAAACACAAGAATGCAAAAGCGACCACGGGTGCCATATCTGCAAGAGAAGTCACAACACATTGCTACATGATGCAACACAAGTAACACAACCATCAAACCGAGCCGAGCCGACCCACAACCATCAAGCCGAGCAGACCCACAACCGTCACGACGAGCAGACCCAGAAACACCCTTTTTCAATTGAAATGTGGTTTTTATTCCAACAGCATCTGTGAAGATTACTGGCGAACACAACAACACATGGATCAGCACTAGAGCCATCGTGAACAGATCTTCCACAGTAACCAAAATTTCAAAATTATTTGTCAAAAAATACAAAATAAACACCATATTGAAATATGCTCATGAGTTTGCTGTAATTGAGATGAAATCGTACAACGACAAAAACAAGTGGTCTGGTAAAGTAACTGCGCTCATAACAGATGAACTTCCAAGAAAACCATATTCTGGACCCATCAACATTGACCCGACTTGAGATTTTACAGCAAATTCATTGGCAGATATTGATCCTCAATCCAACACCATAGTGGAAATTGAAATAGGAAGTGACATCTATTCATCAATACGTCGAGATGGTGCCATTTCAATAGAAATAGGTCAAGTTGTGGCCGAAAAGTCTGTTTTGGGATATCTATTTACAGGACCCATTCAAAACCTGTGGTAAATATCATCAAGTCATGGGGGCTGGAATGTTCAACATTAACACTACCTGATGAAACACCCTATACAAAATTTAACGGTCCTTTCTTGTATACCTACTATTGCTTATACATTGTTCTCTTTTTATTATGTATATGGGGCATTTCATGTCAAGTGAACCAACTTTTGAAATCGATGTTTTCCGATCGGGATGAAATTTGCACCAATGTTAGTTCTATTGGATAGTAATTTGACATTTTGGCCAAACAGGTGTTTTTTCTTATCCATATAACTTATTACCTATTGTTCTTAGCAAAATGTGTCCCAAATAGTTTAGATAGCTATTTATGCAATCTTTGGAAAAAAAAAATTAAAAAAAATTAATAAAATATTTTTGACTTTTTTTTTAAAAAATCAAAAACATTTTTGACTTTTTTTTCAAAATGGGCCCTTTTTATTTTATTTTTTTTTAAGAAAGCTTAGGTCTTTTCCTAAGCGACCTATATGGTTGCTTAGTGGGATGCGAGTGGGATATCTATCAAAAAAAATATTTTGTAACTCAAGATATAAAATTTTTGACTTTTTTTGCAAAATCAAAAACTTTGTTAACTTTTTTTAAAAAAATGGACCCATTTTTTAATTTTTTTTTTTTTTTTGCTCAGAAGAAAGCTTATGTGTTTTCCTTTAACACCTTTTTTGTCGCTTAGTGGGATGCGAGTGGGCTATCTATCAAAAAAATGTTTTGTAATTCAAGACATAAAATTTTTTACTTTTTTTTTTTTGCAAAATCAAAAACTTTTTTGACTTTTTTTCCAAAATGGACCCTTTTTTATTTACTTTTTTTTTCTCAAAAGAAAGCTTAGGTCTTTTCCTTTAAAATCTTTTTGGTCGCTTAGTGGGATGCGAGTGGGATATCTATCAAAATAAATATTTTGTAACTCAAGACAAAGATTTTTAAATGAATTTTTTCATATTTGTGTGTAAGTGTTTCTAAAACCTTAAATATAAAAACCACCACAACTGACCGATAACAGCCACTGGAGGAGTGCAATATGAGGCCGACCGCTATTAATTTTCCACCCCCAAAATTTGTCTCAGTTTTGTATCTTGCGGCTTTTTTAGTTAATGCTATAGGTAGTTTTCAGTGCAATAATTTATATTCGTGATTGATTTTTGGAAGTGGACCTTATATGGGAGCTATGTCAAATTATGGACCGATCACCATGAAATTAGGTGGTGTGATTAATGTCTATATGAAAGTTATTTATGTTGCATTTTATGTGTATACCAACATTTTTAGGAGATTTATGCTCGTTAAACTGATTATCGGAAGCAGGCCTTATATGACTCAGAAAGCTATTCTGAGTCGATCGGTATACTTTAAGGTGGGCTAGACTAATATTTTTGGGCGTTACAAACATCTGCACAAATCCAATATACCCAAAATATGTTAACCACCATAGTGGTGTAGGGTATAAAAAGTGATTTTTATTCCTGAGGTTAACATATTATGGGTATTACAGTATCGAGGCTATGAAATTTTAGTTAGGTATGTTACATACCATCGGAAAGGCTAATGTGTCTAGTTTCTCTGTGTAAGTTTAATTTTTAAGGTTTACACACAAATACGAAAAAAATCAAAATAGTGCATATGCTAAAAATTTAAAAACCTTTGTCTTGAGTGGGTCCATTTTTTTAAAAAAAGTCAACAAAGTTTTTGATTTTGCAAAAAAAGTCAAAAATTTTATATCTTGAGTTACAAAATATTTTTTTTGATAGATATCCCACTCGCATCCCACTAAGCGACCATATAGGTCGCTTAGGAAAAGACCTAAGCTTTCTTAAAAAAAATAAAAAAAATAAATAAAAAGGGCCCATTTTGAAAAAAAAGTCAAAAATGTTTTTGATTTTTTAAAAAAAAAGTCAAAAATATTTTATTAATTTTTTTTTCCAAAGATTGCATAAATAGCTATATAAACTATTTGGGACACATTTTGCTAAGAACAATAGGTAATAAGTTATATGGATAAGAAAAAACACCTGTTTGGCCAAAATGTCAAATTTTGACCTCCTATAACTCAGAGAGTTCTTGACCGATCTTGTTGAAAAATTGTGTCCGAATTACTATCCAATAGAACTAACATTTCATCCCGATCGGAAGACATTGATTTCAAAAGTTGGTTCACTTGACATGAAGTGCCCCATATTTTACTTGCTAACTAACATTAACATATTTTGTAAAAAAGATCACTCTAGTTTCATCAGTTGAACAAAGCAGTGTAACTTTAAACAAAACAAAAAAACAAAATCTTATTACAACAAAAACAAACTTGTAAAATTAAAAAACATAAAAAGTGAACTAAATATAAACAAATTAAAATAAATATTGAATTTAAATAAATAGAAAATTAAAATTAATTCAAAGGTGTTTTTATTTAAAATTAAAGAACATAAAGAACCAGACTCCAACAACAAACATATAGTTATAGTAATTTTTTTTAGCTCACTACTATAGTTTCTCCATCTACAATGCAGTATTGATGGATCGCGAGCCATATAGCAGAATAGTCTAATATTCTGAAATCCAGATCGCTGATCACGTTATAAATCGTGATATAAATTTGCGATACGTTGGTAAGAAGTGGAAAAACAAAATTAAAATATTATCTATTCACAGTAAAAAATTAAACAAATAAGAAAGTAAAACATTTTACTAAAGAATTATATTTTGATGTAATACATAAGTATATTTAAATAAGTAATATTTTGAAATTCGGATAGTAGATCACTAGATAAACGTTTAGCATACTTCGTGATATCAACTCGTGATACATTAGTTTTATAATCAACCACCGAGCCGCACAGCACAAAAATAATGTAAAAACTGACGATAAAATGGATCGCAATCTAAATATCACGTGTCGCAGTATCCTTAGACAACTTATATTGAAGCCAAAACTACAAATGGAAATAATTCTTCTTTTTACCAATCTTAAATCCTAGGTTGCGAATAGGGCTATTGATTTTTTTATTCTTTATTATTCTTTTTTTTGTAGGTTCATGAAACACTATACTATTGGCGGCAATTCCAATTTGTTTCTTTTTTAAAATGATGCCATTCTTCGTGCCATGTTTTTTGAAAATATTTTCTTTATTATATGAATATTTTATCATATTAATCAGTGATGTTCATGCTATACAACAATTGTTTAAAAAATTTACACACATTTGTTATGCTCTTTTAAAGACTTTTATTCATTCATCGTTGAGCAAGCGATGAAAACATATGCGGCGGACTATCGTAATTTTTTCAGAAATTTATTAAGCTATGCAACCGGATTGTGCCATAATGATGAATAGTGAAATAGACATTGACATAGGAATTGAACCTGTAATGAACAAACCTACTACTTCTACTTAGCTATGCTAAATTTAGGTATTATTGACGACTGGTGCTCTACGAGGAAAATATGAAATCGAATGGGAGCCATTGGTAACCACTAGCGGTCAGTCGGTTGGGGGGGTTCTTGTTTTCAACATTTCCTTTTGTCAATAATTACCGTCCATCATAAATATTAGTTTAGACTTCCTTAGTCCTAAAAAATATGGGCAGGAAGTTGATCGTAATACACAAATCTAGATAGTAATTAACCCCTATTTAGATCAACTTAAAACGGAGACGTAAAAAAAATACAAGAATCAACCATAACAAAAAACCATTTACCCGTCTACCACAGGTGGTATGTGATAGATTAGCGCGTCTTTACCCTCCCTACCATTGATTTTAGTGGCGCTTAAATTCTACACTAAAATCCCACAATCGATCTACCACTTTCTCTTCATATCACATCTTGTAAGAAATTTCTAACAAATTACTCTTCCATTTTTAATTCACTGTTTATTTACAAACTTTCAAAAGTATGCATAATATTTAAACAAACAAATTCCGAATTTATCGTAAACACTTAACTTTAACATAAAATAATAATTATATTCTATCTATCTTCATAGATTTACTTATCTACTGAAGGATTCTATAACAATATAAATTTTCTCGGTTGTTTCTTTTCTTTCAATTTAAATTAATATGTAATTATAATTTTTTTAAAACCTCTAAAATATTATTATTCATATACAAAAAAATAGGAACGTCGATTCGACTGACAGTAGCGTACAAAAAAAAGCAACATGTTTGTTAAGAGAAGGTTAGTACTCAATATTGATTGTTATTTAAAGCTTGTTTAAATAAAAATCAATTGTTCTTAAGAGAAAGTTAAAAATCAATGTATCTTCTTCTCTCTTAACGCAACATGTTTAAAAACTGAAAGCTTAATTTACACATGTTGGTACTTTTAATATTGCTTGTTTGTATTATAGGAAAAAATATATAATGTTGGTTTGACTCACCGAAAAAAATAAATGTTGAGAGCAGCGGTTGATGAGACCTCTTCAATTGCTGGTTCTGTCGAATTATTGGTTGATATTTTAATATTATGTGTGGTGTGAAAAAAATATATATGGGTATTTACATGCAAAATATATACATAAACTTAGATACCTTAAACAAGTAAAGAAATAATTAAAACTAAAATGAATATGTAATCGTAAATTTCATAATGCATTTAGAAAAAAAATGACTGTGGTATTCGTTTAATTTAGATAATAAGAATTTATTAATTTTTTTACTGATTTTTAATATGTACTAATTCTTTTTATTATACTTGTATATATTTTTTTTTAATAATTTGAGACTACGTCTTCTTTTTGTTTTTTTTTTTTTTTAATTTCAAACAGCTTATTAAAATTTTAATTATAGAAATGTTATTTTATTATGAAATTTAGTTACTTATATATATGACCAGGGCAAGGATTTCTATGCAAATGCATGTTTGTAGTCAGTAACTCAAAATCACTTTTGACAATTTATCTTTCCGAATCGAAGAATTTGCAACAAAATGGCATCGATTTGTTGTTGCATATTTTGTTATAAATGCATGTTTTGCATATTTTTCTTTTAAATGCATATATTTAGCATATTTTTCCATTTTATTGCATATATATCAGTGTACACTGTACATACATATATTTGGCAACTCCATTTAGTGTTGTAAAAATAGTAAATATATTAACACTAGAATTCTATTGTTGAAAGAAAAAGTCTACTTTTAAACTTTTCAATTTATGAATCGATTTCTTAGCTTTTTGAAATTATCGACTTTTCGAAAATTTTTTTAATATCGACTTTTCGACACTGTTCTCTTTGTGACACATAATATTAAAGCCAATTACCACTTCTGTGCTCAAATTACATCTTTATTTATGATACTATTACTAAACTACAGGGATTCAATTCGCTGAATGCACAAGTAAAATTAATTTCTTACCAAATTAAAACAAAACTAAAGAATATATTACAGAAATAATAAAAAAATGTTTGACATATTAGATAGCAATTTTAATAAAGAAAATCAAATTGAAAATTAATATTCTCCAATTGAACTGGCTTCATTTAAATATGTACCTTTAACTTCTGTTGACGAACAGACAAAGCTTCTTTTTGGAAATTTAAAAAAAAAAATTGATTTGTTTATACAAATAGAAATCTAAATTAAGTAATTTTGTAACATGAAAATAAATAACTGACTAATTTTTTTTAAATAAATATTGTATAATTTACATACATACATGAATTTTCTTATTTTTACTTTGAAAAAAATATATTTTAAACCTTTTATGTCCTTTATATGTACATATATATTGAAAATGAGACGTGAAATTTATATGTCTTTTATTAATAAATATATTTCAAATAAAAAACTTGTTTTTATTGCATATTTTTGTCATTTTTAGTGCATATTTTCTCTCTTTATAGTGCATATTATAAGCGCATATTTTTAATTTTTTAGTGCATGAAAATCCTTGCCCTGTATATGACATATTTACGACATAACCAAAACTAATATTGTTAACCAAGCTTCTTCATTGACATTTCCTTCAGAAGGTTTTGATGACACAAGATTCGTCTTTGGACACAATGATGATGTTAGGACACTTCAGTTTTAATATTTAAATTTCCATGTAATATTGAGCTTCAATTTTTATATTTCTGAATAATTTTATTTGGGTGGTTTTTAAATTGTTGGCGTTTGGTGTACTTTCGTAATAAATCTTTTTATTACGCTAGGCAAATATAAATGAGCTTGAAAATTCTAGCGTGCTCGTATAACTGGATTTGATTTAATTATTGTTTTCTCAATTCTTTTATTTCTTATTCAGTTATGTAAGTGGTGAATCAGAAATCCTTGTGTCTGGTTTAGCAACTAATTGAGAATATGGGTAGTTTGATGTGAGAAATCGATCAATTGCACATCAGCTTGAGACACCAAAAAAATATAGCACAGTGGTGGCTCATTCCCTGAGTCCACCACAGAGATAAAAATTACTTTGTGTTATTGGGTTTATTTGCCTAATTGCAATAAAAAGTATTACAATTACCTTTGTGAGACTTATTTAAGAACAATATAATTGTGTATTATACAGTTATTAATTATTAATTTCCAGTTTTATGAGGTTTTGTTCTATAATTTCTTGATTTTATAGTGAAGTGGTTCGCTGCTCGTTAAAAAAGAAATATTGCCGAATAAAAAAGAAATATTGCCGAGAACACCTCGGTGTACATGATGCAAACTTATTGTATGATTGTCTAATGTTCAATCATATGTTTGAATTGTAAGCTTCAAAAGGATCAGAAATGTGTTGACAACATTAATCAATCAATCGAAAAGTGAATGGCAACCGTGGATATTAACAACTAAACACAGCTAATTATTATTTATTTCTAAAAATGTATATAAAAAGTACGTAACTTATTTAATTAAATTGATTTATTTTGCAAAGTAACTCTTCTTCTTTCTATTTTCATTCGTAAGATCCGATAACATGAAACATATTAGCATCAAATGAACAAGATAACTTTAGTGAAGACAACATCCCAAATTATACTAGTTAATGTGCATAAAATATTTCTCACTGTTATATTCTATAACATCCCCAAACAACCAAAAAATGTAAACTTGCGTATAACAAAAATGTCAATGGAGAATTATGTTAATAATGATAATGTTAAGTAATGGGAATGTTAGTTGTTGTGTTACATATATACGTATTTATGATTTTATTAAATTATAAAAATACATATTTATAAATAATACAATTATAATAAAAAATAATATTACAAATAATAATCAAATACAATATTATATTTTTAATTATTATATTTAGAAAAGATAAAAAATAAGAATTTTGTAAAACAAAGTTTTTATGAAATAATAATAATATGAATACTAATAGATCTTATGTTTTTTTTTTTTTGTCATTTCTGTAAGATTCGTATATTACAAACCACATAATACTGGTCTTTTGACAACTGTATTAGGAGGAAGCGATATTATAAACGCAAATCTTTTGCGTGATAAGTTCCCAAAATTTTTCCGTTTTCATCCTCTAAAACATAACAATTGTTTCCTATTTTTTCTTTTATCTTAGATTTCAAAAAAGTGGGAGCAAGTTTAGAATTAAATTTTTTCGCAAAATTCGATTTGCAAAATTCCTTCGATAAACATATTGTCCTACATCATATGAAATTGGTCTGGCCCTTAAATTATATTGATTCTTATTTCGTTCATATGCTTTGTCGATATGTTTTTTAAGTTCTTTATGAATGAGTTGAAGTTTATCATCTTTTTCTAAAATTATTGCAGATTCATCAAGTAGATTTAAATTTTTAAGCAAGGCATATGAACTACCATGGGTTATCATTTCCTGTCCAAAAACTGCATGATATGGAGAGACCTGTATAGTTTGGTGAAACGAATTTCTTAATGCGCAGCTGATTAGGCTTAAGTTTTGGTCCCATAGGGTTTGATCCTTTTTTAAATAAGATTTAATGCCGGATATTATGGACCAATTAACCCTTTCTGAGGCATTTGATTGTGGTGAATAGATGGCAGTGCATGTGTGTTTAATACCCATATGTGTTAGAAATGAGTTGAGCCTTGAACTGCGAGCCATTATCACTCACTAACGTCTCTGGGACACCGTAGACGTGAAATATTTGTTCTAAAAGAAATTTTTGAATGACAGAAGAGGTAAACTTTCTAAGGGCGCATAACAAGTGGAATTTTGTCATATGATCAAGAACTATTAGTATACCGATATTACCTTGTTTGCTCCGCGGATATGGTCTAAGATGTCGATATACAGTCTCTGAAAAGGTCTTGAGGTAACTACTTGATTTCCCATAGTTGGCTTTAAAATTTTGTTTGGGGGTTTGCACTCTTTACATGTATCACATGACCCTATATATTTCCTAACGTCGCGCATCATGCCTGGCCAATAAAATTTTCGACGAATTAGTTCTAATGTCTTCACCATACCTCCGTGTGCTGCTATAGGGGAATCATGAAATCTTTTTATTACACCTGCCCTTAATCCTTGAGGTAACCAAAGTTTCCAGGCCTCATTTTCCTGTCTGGTATCACCTGTATAGTGAGCAGTTCTAATATAAACAAACTTGTCAATGACTTTTATATCAGGGAACTTAGAAGGATTTTCGTTTAACTTCTTTTGTAATTCTAAATATTCATCATCTTGAAAATGGGGAGAATCTAAATGTATTTCTGGTTCGGCAAAGTCTAGTCCTGCAATTTCCTCAAATGGAATTCTCGATAAAGCATCTGGTACCACATTATCTTTCCCTTTCCGATGACTGATTGAAAACTTGTATCCCTGTAACTTCCATACCCACCTCGCTAACCTTCCTGTTACATCCTGCTGTCTCATGAGCCATACCAAAGAAGAATAATCGGTTATGACCTCAAATTCTTGAAGTTCAAGATAGCATCTGAACTTCTTAATTGCCTATAGCGCTGCCAAGCATTCGCGTTCGGTGACACTATAATTGCGCTGGGCAGAATTCAACTTTTTCGACATAAAAGCTATAGGCTTCTCGTTGCCTTCGTCGTCGAACTGCACCAACACAGCACCAATGCCAAAGTCGCTGGCGTCGCAATGTAAATAAATTTTTTTGGAAAAGTCAGGATTCGACAGTACAGGAGCGGAGGTGAGTAAGTTCTTAATAACCTCAAATGATTTTTGGGCCTCCGGGGTCCAACTAAATTTTCGTTTGGTCGACAGAACATCAGTAATGGGAACGACAATAGAAGAAAAGTTTGCTACAAATCTACGGTACCAGCCTGCTAGACCAAGAAATCCAGGCACCTGTTTTAAATTTCTAGGGATTGGCCAGTTCCTAATAGATTCTACCTTATCCGGGTCAGTTTTAATGCCACCATTTCCTATTATATAGCCTAGGTAATTTACTTCAGTGACACAAGATTTAGACTTAGAAATATTGAGGGTAAGATTGGCTGTTCGGAACTGTTCCGCTATTCGAATAAGAATCGTCATATGTGTACTGAAGTCTTCTGAAACTATGACGAGATCGTCTAGGTATCCAAATACAGAATGGCGAAGATCAGGGGGTACAAGACTATCCATCAAACGACACATTGTTGACGGAGCATTGCGTAGCCCGAAAGGCATTACTAAAAATTGATATAATGGTCTACCGGAGACCGTAAAGGCAGTAAGGGGTTTTGCTTCCTCGGACAAACCTATTTGCCAGTAGGCATCTTTTAGGTCCAACTTTGAAATAATATTAGCCTTAGGCAACCTTGAAAATATTCCCTCAATATTGGGTAGGGGATAGGCGTCTTTTCTTGTAAGCTCATTTAGTTTAAGCGCATCTAAGCATAACCTTACTTTGTTAGGTTTAACTACTAATCTCATGGGCGAGCTACATGATGAAATAGAGGGCTCAATCACTCCCAATTCTAGCATGCGGTCTATTTCTTGAAACATTAACTGTTTGACAGCAGGTGAAACAGGATAAAAAAAGGCTTTGCCTTGCCAATATCAATATTATGTTCAATCAAACTTGTGCGGCCTAAGCCCTGCTGATAAAAATTGGGAAAAAGTTTGACTACGACAGCAAGCTGCTCTTTTTGAGATGCAGTTAACGGATATTCTTTTATACCATTGGAATCGGACGGAACCTCGGACAAAATTGAACTTTCACCAGACAAAAGTGACATAATTTCAGAGGGACTTTCTTTAATAGTGGTAAAAACAACATTTTCAAAAATTTGTGGCGCTAAATTGAAATTTTTCCAAAAATCTAGACCTAATATTAGTCTCTGAGTAATTGAAGGCACAATCAGAATTTTTAGCTTTTTCACTGTGTCTTTGAAGGTAACATCAACATACAGGAAACCTAGAACTCTCTGTGAAGTACCATCAGCAGTTTTAACCAAGGTTTTCATTGGATTAAATTCTATAAATTTACTGAAATCAAAATTTGCTAAGTCAGAACCTATACAAGAAACATTAGCACCTGTATCTAAGAGACCATATTCAACAAAATACAAGAATTTTACTGGAGCATAATAACGTTTATCGGACGAGTTATTCACAATAGAGGATAAAGTCTATGTTGAGCTAATTTTACCTACGTAACCTTACAGTAGATCGCTTTGGTTTTCGAAATGGGCTAGTAAGGGCATTTACTTCAAACAATTTTTTTCGCTTTTCTAAATATTTTTGCAGTCTTATATGATAAGGCGTTATAGGATGAAGATATTTATGAATATTGTTCTTATTCAATTCTTCATTATCAGTATTTTCATTATTTAAAATTATATATTTTTTCTTAGGTATTATATTGGAATCATTTGGTTTTAAAACTGTAGTTTCTATGGCAGATTTCGAACATTGTTCGTAAGAAGGTGGTTTTTTGAAAGTTTTCTGTTGGCACATTTGGTACACTGAGGTTTGTATGTATTTTTCATACCACAGCCATAGCAAAATATGTTTCTGACCTCCAAACAATCTTCCCAATGATGACCTGCTTGATCACAATTCCAGCACTTAAACAATTGGGGATTTTGTTGAATTGCAGCTACGGATATTTCCGATTCGTTGTGGGAATCAGAAACCGTTAACTCATGAGCACAATCTACCTCTGCCACTTGGCGTTTTGTATAATTAAATATTCTTTCTAAAATAATCAGAATCCATTAAGTGTACTCTCATCTGAACCAACTTTCTCAAATGAGCAATAGAGTACACGGGTACATAAAGCAATTCGTGTCTGATTTCTGGGCGAAGATTTCTAGTCAGTATTTCCACTAAATCAGGCTCTGGTATGGGAGTTGAAAGTTTGTCGAGCATGCTACAAACAGACTCATAAAAAGATCCAAACTTTCATTAGGTTTCATTTTCCAATTCCTTATTTCCTCATGTATCTCGAAACTAGATTTAAACTCTTTATATTGGTACTTGAGTGCTTCACAAAACTCTCTCCAACTTCAACCTGTTTGTGGTAGCGCCAATACCAATCGCGCGCTCTACCTGCTAACAGTATATGAAGGTTTCGACATATTATAGAAAAATCGTTATTAAAGTTTTCTCTTGTTAAACACCCCACTCGGTATAAAAATTCGTCAACACTTATGCCATTACTGGATCCATCAAATTTTATGTTCCAGTTTTGGATAATTGATGTAATTTTGTCTGCCCTTATGGCGAAGTTTTCATCTACATGTGGATTAGAACTTTGTCGGAAATCTTGACGTACTTGATATGAATTTGGAAAATTTTGAAAATTATTTTGTGCAGTTTGAATATTTACTGGATTTTGAGAATTTGAAACCAAATTAAAGTTTTGTAAAAGACGTGTTACAGTATTCTCTATTATGGAATTTAACTGCGACTGATCAAAATGTCGAGAATTGTTTCCAAAACCTATTGCCTATTATATTGAGGAGAATTATTGTTATTCGGAATTGGTTGATTTATTTGAACATTCGGTGAAACTGATTTGTGGTTCATTAAACAAATTCCTCGAATTACTTCGGGTGTTATATTCTTTCGCCATGGCACCACGAGGTCTACCACGACTAACATTTTTAGATTTTTCCACCAATTGGAAAGTATCTTGAATACTAATTGTCTTCAATTCTGCTAAAGAGCAAGGTCGCTTACATGAAGGACACTCATAAGAGTTAGCCAAATGATTTTCAATGCAATTGCGATGAAACGCATGTTTGCACTCTGAAATAATCAAACAATCTTGGCTTTCCGTCATTATCTCACTACAAAGTATACACTTTGGATCTGTATGTACAGCAGAGAGCTGTGATTGTGGTTGAGGTGATCGTTCCATCATTAAAAAAAATACTAAAAGAACCGAAGTCTAGAAATCTACTCAAGAATATACCTTATGAAAAATTGCAAAAGAAAATAATTAAATTTTTTTTTTTCGAATATTTCATTTCATTCATTTTTTGAATAGCTTATAGTGAATTGAATCATACATATCAGTTGTTAGTTTTTAAAACGCACAGTATTTTGACAATTAGAGATTTATGCGTGAAATAACCGATAACAATTAAAATTTTAATTTCAAAAAATAAAATTTAATTTTTTTTAAATTAATATTTTTCGGATATAAGAGTTAATTTTTGTATTATTTCCGATATTTCCGTAGACAATATTTGTTAAAGAGAATATTCATTCTTTTATGATCTAGCTACTATATATAAAGGAATATCTAAATTTAAGGAATAAGATTTTATTGTTTTACAACTTAAAAATATCGTAAAAACTGTATCACTTTCAAAAAACAGCGAAAAACCTCACTATAGGTCGTTCATGGTACCTGTAAAATGTTCTGTTCTGTTAATATATCAGTATAGTAAAAAAGTGTATAAGAAATTTATTTTCTAAAAATAAGTGATTGAGATAATATTGCTAATTTAATTAAGAATATTAGTAATTTGTAGTTTTTAAATTTTGTTTTTTGGTAGATATTGTTACGTTTCTACCTTTAAAAAAACGGAGTTTATTTCCTTTAAATAAACCGGATACTTTTGATTGGAGATAAAAGCAATGCGAATAACCGCATGCCATCAACATTGTTGATAAATAGAAGCTTCTACTTATGGACGTGTTTATAAACATGGTGAATATTGCAGGAAGTCGTTACAGACCGTTAAATTCAAATCGCTATTGTACATTCGTAACAATATAATCCCACCAATGTATTTTTGGAATAGTATTATTTTTTTACTAATTACAAACTTTAAATTACAATTATTATTTTAAAAATAACAATTATGTATTTCGCTTTTTCATTATTGTTTTATGAAATATACCTACAAACTGTAGCAATACTCTTTATTTATTTTTTACGGCCTTACCATACCATAAATAAATTCACATTCAATACCACACATATAAAAATTCATTCAAGACAACAAAAATAATTTGAAATCTCTAATAATTCTTGAAACATTGCATACAAACGTTGTATCATGACAAAGCAAAAATATATACGCGCCAGAGCATGGCAGTAATTGATCATATACAAACATGACGAGTGAAACATGTGAAACATTGAAGATGACAAATGAATGTACTTGTGCAGCTCTTTCATGAGTACTGAAAGAAATATGTGCATACTAAAAACCGCTCAGTTGAAAACGCTCAGTATTATGAATGATTCACTTCGCTCAGTCGGGTGAATAGTTCAATTGAACTAGGTCATTCATGAGCTACACAACTCTAATTGCAACACAAACGGATATTGACGAGAGAGTACTTATAGATTTTATAACAGATGCCACCAATACTATCGCTTGCTTCTATGGAGCGGAAACAATAGATGACCTGCTGAAGCGGTTGGATAGTTACGAACAAGTACGTACGTGTGAATGCAGTGAAATCGGAAAAAACAGTTGCAGAAAATAAAGCGAAAGCGGCTGAAACATTTGATGCCACGAAGAAGCCCTTCGCTGAAACCAGTTGCTTCAACTACTCCAAATATGGGCATTTCCAAAGCCAGTGTCCAAAGCTGAAACGCCCCCCGAATTCATGTTTTATTTGCGCAGAGACCGGCCACTACCACCAAAGCTGCCCTAAGAAGAGGAGTGTTGCTGCCGTAATAGTTGAGGACAGGGAAGATGATAGATTAGATACATATCAGATGGTAAGTGTTGCCTTCATTGATAAGTTTAAGGGCACTGAAATGATGAAATTTTTTGTCTTTGTTTTATACGGGTAGTCCTATTAGCTGTGTACGCCAATCATTATGAAATTGAATATTAATTTGTGTATGTAAATAAAAAGCCAGACAAAAAAACTATCAGTGCGCTTATGACTTTTAGTTTGTTTAGAGTACCTAATGAGTTAGAGAAAATCCCAGCCAGTAGGGCCAGTTATGACTTATTTAGAGATTTACCTTTTAATTTACAATATAATGATGATTGTATAAGAAAACCTATGACTAATAAAAAGTATACCGAAGAGGTAATAGGTAGAATTGGTTGCGGAGTGGGCACCCCGGGGGTTCAAACCAGACAGCGATAGGGTACAATAGTTGCGAAGAAGCTATGCAACCGGATTGTGCCATAATGATGGATAGTGAAATAGACATTGACATAGGAGTTGAACCGACAGCGGCAAACAGACTCAGGACTGTGATAGAAACGAATTATTTGAAGGATTCGGGAAATATCCCAAGACCAGTGGATTATGCAATGGATAAGACTGACCAGTGATACTCCGGTATACAGTGCTCCTAGGAGGCTTTCGTATAGCGAACGCGAGGAGGTGATACTGCGGCTGGGGAGCTGTTAGATAAGGGTATAATACGACCCAGTGAGTCCCCGTATGCCTCCCCTGTAGTGTTAGATAGGAAGAAAAATGGTGACCTTATGATGTGCATAGACTATAGGGCATTGAATAGGATGACTTTAACGGTTGAGAATTGTTTGGATTACCTAGGAAATAAATTTTTTTTACCATCTTAGACTTTCAAAATAGCTTCCTTCAGGTACCAATGAATTCCGACTCGATTCAATACACAGGGTTTGTGACACGTTTGGACCAATTTGAATACTGCTATATGCCATTTGGACTTAAGAATGCGGGGGCGGTATTTCAGCGTTTTATTAATTTATTGACGAAGGGAAAATCGTAGTTTACCTGGATGACATTAGTATAGCAACGGAAACACTGAATGAACATTTAGATATTTTAGGGGATGAATTGCGTACTTTAAGGGACGCCGGATTGAAGTTAAACCTAAGAATGTGTAGATTCGCATATAGTGAACTGAACTATCTAGGTTATAGGGTGAATGCGGACGGTATACGACCTAGTGATGAACACATTAGAACGATTGAGAATTGTCTTCAGCCCATCGATTATAGTGAATAAGAGAGGTGTTTGGGCCTGTTTTCCTTTTTCCGCCGATTTGTGTGCGACTTTTCAAGGATAGCTAGACCTTTGACTAATTTGAAAAATAAAGAATTCTAGTGGACTACTGGTGCACAGAGGCTTTCTTGTCATTAAAGGAGAAATTAACAAAAGCTCCACGGGAGACAGAATACACACTGGCGCCTGTATTAAACGAATTTGGCTCATTCCTCCTCCAAAGACAGACTGACAGTAAATTTCATCCCGTAGCATACTACTCCAAGTGCACAGTTTCGAATTAGAAACGCTTGCCATAATATATGCATTAAGGAGGTTTCGTATCTACATAGAGAGGATTGCATTCACAATTGCTTTGACCTTAGCTAAGAGGCTAGTAAATCCAAAAATAGCTCGCTGGGCACTAGAATTAGAGAATTACGATTGCACAATACGACACAGAAGGGGTGAGCTAATGAGTCACGTTGATGCTTTAAGGCGCACATCATGTATCGGAGCTATTGTGACAGATGATGTCGATGTAAATATACAAATTGCACGGCCTAGGGACGAGAGTATCGTCAATATCCGCAGGAGGTTAGAGACTGGGGATGTAGAGGGTTACATATTGGAGAATGGACTTGTATTTCGACATGGTGTAAAAGGCAAGAGGCAATTGTACGTACCTGCGTCAATGGAAGACAGTGTCATGCGACTAATCCATGAGAAGTATGGACATGTCGGAGTAGAGAAGACTATAGGGCGGATCCAAACACACTACTGGTTTCCACATATGAGAAACAAGATGAATGGATTTATCAGGAATTACTTGAAATGTATTTATTATTCCTCGTCACATGGCAAGAATGAGAGGAATTTACATAATATCAGAAAGGAACCCATACCATTTGACACCTTACACATTGACCACTTTGGCCCTCTGCCATCAGTGAACTCTAAACGGAAACACACACTGGTGGTAATAGACGCGTTCACGAAATTTGAAAAATTGTACGCGGTGAATTCTCCAGGTATCAGGGAGGCATGTTGCGCACTGACGAATCCAATAGAGAATGCGGATTGGGTTAGTAAATTGACTCAGGTCGAATTTGCCATAAATAACAAGACTCATTTTACCACGAAACAATCACCTAGTAGGATGCTTTTTGGCATTGAACAAAGGGAGGAAATCATTGATGAACTGACAGAATATTTACGCGAAAATTATTCTAACGACAGGGAAATTTTGACGGATATAAGGAATGAGGCCACGAGAGCCATAGATAAATCTCAGTCGTACAATTCAGAATATTTCAATCGTCATCACAAACCGGCAATATCTTTTAAAACCGGGGAACTAGCGGTGTTAGAATATGTAGATGTGACTGTTGGGACAAATAAAAAGCTGATTCCAAAATACCGGGGGCTCTACGTTATCCGGCAACAATTGGTAACGTTTGTTATGAGATTTCGGATGTGAAAAATTACAAAGTCCCTCAAGTGGCATATACAGGAAATAAATATACTATTGCTCATTTGAAATAGTCCTTGATCATTTTTTATAAAATATTATTAAGATATAAATATGAATGTACACTGCATTAGGTAATATTGTATATACATACAATTTCAAAAACTTTTAGGCTAATCAAATTGTTAATACCTCTCTGTTGCATTTTATGTATATATTAGTAATTTTGTTATATAATTATCGGTAGATATTTATTAGATCGAAACTGAATTATATTAGTATTATGTATAGGTATTTAGTTTTAATATTACGGCTACAAAAAAATTGGATAGAGCAAACAAAGATTTTATACCATGTTTGAAAACTGGTTAAAGGGAGAACTTACTGTCCAGTTATCTTGAGAAAGTACAAACCAAAACAATCTTGGCAGACCACCAAAATCAGTCAACAACTTTAGCGATAGATCTAAAAGGCGGCAACTTAAGGATATTAATGAAGAAATCGGATGTGAAAATATACAAGAAACTTTGCTAATCAATTTCGATCACAAAAACAACACAAAAGTCGACATCATTCAAAAAGTTTTTAACGCTAGTCCAGTAAGAACAAACATTCTTAAAAGTATTCCAACGCCAAGCGATGAAAAACATTTCTCAAATGAAGAAGCGTCAGCATTATTTTTGGATCCGAAGTTAACAAAACAGCTCAGATTGCGTGCGATTGAAAAAGGCTCAAATCTCTATCCATCATATCATCATATAACTGCTGCTAAGAAGGATTGTATGCCACCGTCAGATCCGCTCATAACAAGTCAAAGGGAGGTAGAACATCGGGAATTAGATGAAGAAGCAAAAGGGCTGCTAAAGGACAGAAATAATTTAGAACTAAATATGGAATATTTGCAGGCAATTTTCCAACCGAATGAATAATTTTCTTTTATTGTTACTTAAGTAAAAAATAAAATAAAGATTAACAATTTTTTGTTATTATAAAAAATAAAAATGTTTGTTCTTAATGTTATTGAAATAAAACAACAAAATAAACTTTTAAAAATCGTAATTTTTTTTCCAAAAACAACCGATTATAGAGGAACCGGTTCTTTACAAACCGGTTTTATTGGAACCTGTTATTCAATAAAGTGGGAACCTGTTCTCAAAATTATCCAGGGTATTACTAAAATGTATTCTTATCTGCTAATAACTTTTTTCTACCCTTCACCTTCGCGAAGCTTCGTGAGAAGGGTATATAAGGTTGGAAAATTGCCTGCAAATATTCCATTAATACAATAAACCTAATCTTCTTGAGAAAATAACAAAGTTTAAATAGGGAATTTTTTTAAGATTTCGAAAAAAGTACCATTATTTACCCAATTTTACAGCTTTCAATCGATTTCCGGCACGTGTTCTAGTTATCCGATTGCACTTAAATTTTGTTGTAGTTAGTTTTAGCTACTAATGAAGAAAATAAGACCAATCCAAAGCGAATCCATTTTTTAAGTGTAAACCTGTGCACTTACATACATACATATGTATATTCAACGGTCAAACATTGCGTAGTGGCAAAATGTCTCAATAATAATAAAATACCACAAAACTTTTTTCTATTCCATTTGTCTCTTCAATATAATTTGCTAAAAGGATTTGTTTTAAGAGTATTGTAAATACTCTTAATAGCGTAAAACATAAGGCATAAATATAAGACACTAATACAGGTGAATCATACTTTTAGCGAGAGTGAGTTTTTTTTACAATTTTTTTTTCTTAACCCTTTCGATACATTACTCTAATTGAGGATATTATGAATTGTATGCTTTCAAATTAATTTGTAAAAGATTCATGACTACTATTGGGTGGCTGGGAAGAGGGTGGTCATAATACTATCCGTGTGATTTTGGGGTGTAATCGTATAACAAATTCCAACAAATTGTATATGGACTAAAAGATGTGGTATAACAGCCGTGATGAAAGTGTAATTGGTTTTTTATTCTATGTCGATTGCTGAAATTAACTATCTCTTTTGAGCAAGAGTAAAACAAACACTCTCTGCTGTAGTTTTTATAAAAGAGATAAATGTAGCATTAAAGCAGGGAAAGGCAAATTATGGGTGCCGCGTTTTGCATTTACTCTTCTCTTACATACGTGTGTGCACGCATTGTAGAGAAATAAACAACAGGTAAGACCGCCTCAAGGCAGCCTTCGACTTTTGGGCGCCAGTGCCTTATTAAACATTTGTATCCTTTAAAATAGTGAGAACTGTCTTTAGATAACACTTTTTTTGTTATACTTTCCAATATATTCTGATAAGCCGTTTGTCAGCTATGACCAATCAAGTGCAAAAGGTCATACAATTAGAATCCAAAATTATTTTGCAAACTTAACTATTAAAAAACAACATTTAGAATAAAATGATCGACTTCAAAATTTTACGGTAAGTAAATAACATTTTATATTTAAGTTTTAAAACATATTTGAAGTGAAAAAAAAATTGATTTAAAAACGAAATAGTGAAGGCCTCCTCAAGGCGGTCTTGCCGGTTTGTGTGTAAAAAATGTCCTGCTCTCTTACATTGTTGTTTTCACCTTTTTTCATAAAACTCTATGGTTTGCTTATGGTTCTATTATGTGCATCATTTTATTTTACTATTGTGTTAAAGATGATTATTAATAAACATCCTTATACGAATAATATCAATTTGGAGCAAATGTCTGATGAGCAATTTCTCGAGTTCATTGATTCTGTAGAGTTCTGTAGACAGCACAGATGAAAGTATTGATAGCAATGACAGTGTTGCTTATTCCATTTATGTTCCAAAGACAAAACACCATCTCCGAAAATACATAAACAATATGCCACATAAAAGGGGGATCAAATTGTTTGTGCTTTGTAGTTCAAACGGGTTTGCATACCGTTTTAAATCTACAATGGGTCCGGAGATAATATCATTTTACCTGATACACCGGACATTGTAGCTACCTTAAATGTTTGGAGATTCTTAATTTCATGCATCATATCCTGTATTTTATTTTCGAGCCAGAGGAATTTATGGTTTGGCACGATGAGAGGTACTAATTTTGTTTGTCATATTTCTTGTTGATCATGATTTGCTTTTGTGTAAGCTGCGAAATGAACAAAGAGCAGAGATGATTTTGCGTATAATACATGACCTAAATATAGTCGATGTGAATACTGTATTACGAAAGTATAACAAATATGTCCTCCCGTCATCGACATATGTAGGAATTGAACGTTCCTGGAGAACAACAATCAAAGGTTCCTCGGTATGATAGAAAGCAGAAGAAATTCATCGAAATCAACTGCCATCAAATTATTCGAGAATACATTTATCGCATGGGTGGAGTAGATCTCATGGATGGTCTCCAGTGTCGATACCATATTTGAGCTAATACACGCAATATTATGATTAGGTTGTCCTACCATTTTGTGGACATGGTCATTACAAGTCGATGAGGACAATCCTTCCAACAATTAAAGAACTGCTTTTACAGCTTCTAGATTTGCGTGAGGAACTAGCTGCTGGCCTTGTTTTCTTCAAAAATATACGATCTGAAGGACGATCATCTGTTTCAAATCACGGTGAGCCTTTATCACTACAGCCTGGCATATCAGGTGTTAGGAAAAGAGCTGCTCATCAAGTTGCTGAAATTGAGTTCGATGCTGACGATCATTTTCTTGTTTGGGTGGAGAGAAAACCCCTCAAAAAAACATTGCCAGAAATGTGACACCCAAGTCGTTTGTTCCAAATGAGACGTGGCTTTATGTGGTCAATTTGATAAAAATTGTTTCTGAAACCACCACCATCGAAAATATTGTGTATTTTAACTTTGTATGTTCCTTTCTCTCAATAAAATTTGTTTAAATATAAAATTTACCTTTGGTGTCACATTACACGCAAACCGGCAAGACCGCCTACAGGCGGCCTTCACAATTCTATACATATGGTTCTATTGACTACATCTACTTGAAAAAAAATTATTGGCTTCATCGGATAATTTTTACGGTCTTGCCAGGTTGTGTATCGCATAATTAAAGAATCAGAGTTACCAGAGAAAAATGTTTCCCAGCTGTTTAAGATGTATGATGAACAATATGAGATTTTACTTTTCTAATTGGGGAAAAGAGTCGAAAGTTTACTGGTAATACAGATTCGTGGTGAGAGCGGTTAGAGAGTATAACTAATACAATCGTATAAGTTGCCTTTCCCTGCATTAAAGCCAAGTGCAACATACTTTGTTAGCGTAGTTCCAATGTGTGTAGTAATGTCATGGCAGAACTATAACAAATATTTAAACTATGTACGTTTATACAATTGTCTGTTGTTTTTGTTTGGATGGATAGCGTTTAATGCAGGGATTCCCTTTGTAGGCCTTCTAAAAGACTCGTTTACTTATTTTAAATGGCTTATATTAAATGTTTATTCCCCTATGCCTTCATAGAATCGAGTAGCAAGGCACTGGGTGCCAATGACACACTGTGTAAAATTGAAATGATTTTGTAATGCGGCTGTTTGACTTGTTTGTCTGCAAAAAAAAGCCCTTTAAAAGGGCATCTTTACTGCATCTTTTTCCCGCTCGGAAAGATGAGAGTCTGTTTTTTTTTTGACAATTTTTTCTTAATGTTGTTATATAATACAAAAACTCTGTGACGCTAGTTTACAGTTATTAATATGTATGTTTATACATTTCTATTAATACAAAAAGAGGGCGGGTAAGTGTGAGGCGGTACCGTTCGAACCAAACATATATACCGGATATCAAAATACTATAAAGTACACTTCTTAGTTATTTCTAAAAATAATTAAATAAATTAAACTCCACTATTGTCGGGATTGTAGTGTGTACGTGTCCCTACGATATGGGGACGAACCCTTGTCGGTCACTTAAGAATGTGAGGCGGGACCGTTCGAAACACACATATTAAATATTTATTACATATCGGGTATACTGTGTCAAAAGAACTATAATGTATTTTTCTTTCTATATATATCAAATTTTTAATTATTATAAAAAATAATGATGCATCCACAATAAAGGTGAAGGGTATATAAGATTCGGCATATCCGAAATCATATCCTGATTCAAAAAATTAAAATCGCATTTTCATACTAAATGCTATACAAAAATTAAAAGTTCAACTTTAATTTTAAATTTCTCAAAAACGGCTGAACCGATTTTAATGAAATTAAAACTGGAGAAAAATTCAAGAAAATAGAGTTTTGGCCGATAAAAAATTATTCTGAGCCACTGTGCGTCGTGGATGTACTCTGACAGGCATACTGATGATAACTAATTTTCCCCTCATATCTGATCACATTCTGCATATATTCTACTCTAATATAACTACATAAACTTTTCCACACAGGTGGAAGTGTGCTAAGGTAATACCTATTTCGAAAAGGAGAACCGACTTAAGCTTTCAAATCTAAGCCCAATAAGTATTTTGCCTGCCTTTTCCTGGGTTTTCGAACATGTAATGAAACCACAAATAGGTCATTATATTTCTCAACATTCATTACTGAATGACAGACAAACTGATTTCCGAAGGAACTGTAGCACGTCCTCTGCGCTATTGGGTATTACTGAGGCAATTAGGGAGATAATTAGTATAAATATATCTTGCGTTTTGGTTTCCTTGGACAGAATGATTAGGAAACTTAATTTAGAGTTCAGGTTTACTACACCTTTTTCAATTGAAAATGAGAACTTTTCAATTCAATTAAGAAAATATCAATTGGAATTGAGATTTTTCATTTGATATTCAGAAAATCCCAATTCATAATGAGAATTTTCATTTATGATTCGGAAAAGAGCAATTGATAATGAGAATTTGCATTTATAATTCAGAAAAAATCAATTGATAATGAGATATTTCATTCATAATTCGGAAAAGAACAATTGATATTGAGAATTTTTATTTATAATTCAGAAAATATCAATTGATAATGAGAATTTTCGTTTAAAATTCGGAAAAGAACAATTGGAATTGAGATTTTTCATTTGATATTCAGAAAACCGCAATTGAAAATGAGAATTTTCATTTAAAATTCGGAAAAGCTTAGTTGAAAATTAGAATTTTTTGTTTGAAATTAGGAAATTAGCAATTGAAAATTAAAAAATTAAAAGAACATAAAATTTTTTATAAAATTAATAATAATTAAACCATTAAATAATATAAAACTCATGACCAACGGGCATATTTTGCATTTCTATTGATGCTGCATGAAATGTTGTCGATTGCTGAATAGCTCTGCTGCAGTCGCCAACTGTTATTTGAGCAATGGCTTCATCTATCAAACTTTCTAGGTAAATTACATAGTCATTGTTCTCCCACATTGGGTGGAAAAGTGTTAGGTACATTAATTTTTTATTTCACATGCGCTTTTATTTTTGACCATATTGTTTCAATGGGGTTGATTACTGGGGAATATGGGCTCAACCTTAGCAAAGTTGCTTTTGAGTTTTTGGATAATCTCTCAAGTTTGCTGTGACATGGAGCATTGTCACAAACTACTACTAAAACGTTGTTGCCCAAATCCTCCCATTTTTGAAAAATATCATTTACACACTCATTTGCAACAGTCGTGTTAAAAGAACCTCTTATTTTCAATTAAGCTTCTTTGAATTTAAAGTTAAAACTCTCAATTTCAATTGTTCTTTTCCGAATTTTAAATGAAAATTCTCTTTTTCAATTTTTCTTTTCCGAATTACAAATGAAAATTCTCATTATAAATTGTTCTTTTTCGAATTATAAATGAAAATTCTCATTATCAATTGTTCTTTTCCGAATTATAAATGAAATTTCTCATTATCAATTGATATTTTCTGAATTATAAATGAAAATTCTCAATATCAATTGTTCTTTTCCGAATTTCAAATGAAAATTCTCATTTTCAATTGTTTTTTTCCGAATTATAAATGAAAATTCTCATTATCAATTGTTCATTTCCGAATTATAAATGAAATTTTCATTATGAATTGGGATTTTCTGAATATCAAATGAAAAATCTCAACTCCAATTGATATTTTCTGAATTATAAATGAAAATTCTCATTATCAATTGTTCTTTTCCGAATTACTGTTGAAAATGGTGTAGACTGTCTTGCCGGTTCATGTCTACTTGCATGGACGTGAACAATTTTTGGTGGAAATTTGGTGGGTCTCTTCCTCACAATTTTATACTTCAAATTAATGGAGATAATATAGAATATGCGGATAGAATGAAAGTTTTGGGTGTGGAAAGTAATGTGTGTAATTTTACTCTCCATAGTGGGGCAGAATCAAAATTTTTTTGGAAATAAATCTGGCACTTTTCAACGGCTGGTCCAATCGGGATATAGCCAAGGAGTATACGAGTTTAAGTTATTAAAATGGGCCCTACAAATGTTCCAGGGGCAGCGCTATGGGAGCTCAAAGTGGGATCCAAATATAAACAATTTTCAATCTAAAAATTCGAAAAAATAGTAGATTTTTGCTGTTTTTTTGTTCTTAAAGAAAGTTTTCTTTTTTTATTAAGAAAACTTTCTTTAAGAACATATAACAATTGTATATTTTTCTGTAAGGTATCTTTACGGGGAACATTTTGGTATAAAAAACATGTCCTATTTTTCGAACATGTCGCCTTGTCAACATGTCAACTTTGGGTCACATGTTCTAAAATCCCAAAACTGGGATCAGAAAACGAAAAGCAGCTCTGGAAACCTTGATGAGTTCCCTATTTATCCCCAAAGTATTTTCCCAGCCCCAAATGTGGGCACTATTAGCATAATTGTAAAAATACCATTTTTTTTGAGTTTTGTTAATAAATAAAGATTTTATTACATATTTATTGAGTTTCTAAAACTAAAATGTGTATCAAAATTTTAATATGATTGCAAATATTAGGATCAACATTTTTCCGAACTATTTTTTTTTTTTAAGATATGTTAATTTTTGTTATTACAAAAAAAAAAATCAAGTAATATCTCAATCAGATTCAAAAATATTGCAATTTTTGATACTAAAAAATTTGAATAGATTTTCTAAATATTTAGCTCAACAACAAATCAATGGTTCTGACTTACGGCCATTTTCACAATGTACGATTATTTAATTTTTAACGGAAAATTAACTAACTGTCGGTTTGTTTAACGGGGACCATTTAACCAACGGTTACTAATTTACGTTTCACCATCATTTGATTACTTAACAAAAGCATTCAGAGAAAGTATGGCAATACTGCATACATTTGTTTAAGACAAATAGTGTAATGAAAGATTGAAATAAAAAAATTTACTAAAAAGGCGGCATCAAAAAATAATAATTTGTGTTTTAGTAGTTGTATAATAAAAAAAACGTTTAAAACTCAAAAATATTAAGGTCTCAGTTTTCACTTTTTTTTTCGTAATTCCTTCATGAACATCGATTTTCTTAATCTACTCTAAAAACCAAGAATTTTGGTGTATAACACTTAAATATTGATGAACGGGAAGTGGTCTCTCAAATAGTTTTTCTTAGGCAAAATGCCTTGTTTCGAAAAAATTAAAAAATCTTGCTTTAGTAATTTGCCTTTAACTCAAGCAGTTTATACCGGATCTGAACCTAATTGCATGCATTGGAAAGCTAATTAAATTTAGTAGATGTTTCTTAAAGCAACATTGCCATTTTATTCGATGATTTTTTATTCATAGCATTACAAATCCAGATTTTCAAATACGAACTTATCATTTTTTTTAATTTTTGCTTACCTTTTTTTATATAAAAATTGCACGAGGCAAAATTTGTATATTCTGTAAATGGTATAAAATTTTAAAATAAAGATTTTTATATAAATAACAGTAGCATTCTGTTAAAAAAACTGCAGTTTTAGTTGAAATGATGAAATCACTAAAGTTGTTTATTTGTAAATTTTCTTCAATTTAATAAATACATTAAGGGTACTCATTTAAACGCTTAAGTTTCCCATTTGTGCAAATGCGCAAATTTGCGCGACGTGTTTCATGAACCCACCTTTTCAATTTTGTGCAAGTTTACACAGAAAGTTTATATATGTTAAAAATGTCAAATAAAAATAAATTCAACAAAAGTTGTAAAAAATAAGTTTTTCAAATTGTATAAATTTAAATTCTAAAAATGTTGAATGAAAGTTAAATCTTTGGAACAAACGATGATATACATAGTTTGGAAGATTTTGTATATGTTCTAGCTCTTGGTGAATGTTTCCATATACATTGCCATTCAATCCAATCATTCTGTTCCAAAGTTACATAATTTTCACATGCACAAAATATTTATATTTTATTTGATTTTTATTTTTCATAAATAAAAGTAAACAAAAGCAGCTGATATTCAAATGCACAATAAATTTAAGTTTGCGAGTCTAAATTGTCGCGCAAACTTATCGGAGTTGTGCAAACGAATTTCCATACATTTTTTGACAGTTCATTTGCGAGAGTGTAAAAATGCACAGATTGCACAGTTTGCGAGGCATTTAAGCGTTTACATGAGGACCCTTATTATACATATACATGGGGCATTTCACGTCAAGTGAACCAACTTTTGAAATCGATGTCTTCCGATCGGGATGAAATTTGCACCAATGTTAGTTCTATTGGATAGTAATTCGGACACAATTTTTCAACAAAATCAGTCAAGAACTCTCTGAGTTATAGGAGGTCAAAATTTGACATTTTGGCCAAACATGTGTTTTTTCTTATCCATATAACTTATTACCTATTGTTCTTAGCAAAATGTGTCCCAAATAGTTTAGATAGCTATTTATGCCACCTTTGGAAAAAAAAAATTAATAAAATATTTTTGACTTTTTTTTTAAAAAATCAAAAACATTTTTGACTTTTTTTTTCAAAATGGGCCCTTTTTATTTTTTTTAAGAAAGCTTAGGACTTTTCCTAAGCGACCTATATGGTCGCTTAGTGGGATGCGAGTAGGATATCTATCAAAAAAAATATTTTGTAACTCAAAATATAAAATTTTTGACTTTTTTTTTGCAAAATCAAAAACTTTGTTGACTTTTTTTAAAAAAATGGACCCATTTTTTAATTTTTTTTTTTGCTCAGAAGAAAGCTTATGTGTTTTCCTTTAACACCTTTTTTGTCGCTTAGTGGGATGCGAGTGGGATATCTATCAAAAAAATGTTTTGCAACTCAAGACATCAAATTTTTTACTTTTTTTTTGCAAAATCAAAAACTTTTTTGACTTTTTTTCCAAAATGGACCCTTTTTTTTATTTATTTTTTTTTTCTCAAAAGAAAGCTTAGGTATTTTCCTTTAAAACCTTTTTTATCGCTTAGTAAGATGCGAGTGGGATATCTATCAAAATAAATATTTTGTAACTCAAGACAAAGGTTTTTAAATTTTTAGCATATGCACTATTTTGATTTTTTTCGTATTTGTGTGTAAACCTTAAAAATTAAACTTACGCAGAGAAACTAGACACATTAGCCTTTCCGATGGTATGTAACATACCTAACTAAAATTTCATAGCCTCGATACTGTAATACCCATAATATGTTAACCTCAGGAATAAAAATCACTTTTTATACCCTACACCACCATAGTGGCGAGGGTATATTGGATTTGTGCAGATGTTTGTAACGCCCAAAAATATTAGTCTAGCCCACCTTAAAGTATACCGATCGACTCAGAATAGCTTTCTAAGTCCGCCTGGCTGGCTGGTTGTCCATGTAAACCTTGTGCGCAGAGTACAGGTCGCAATTTTGAAGATATTTCGATAAAATTTGGTACATATAATTTGTTCGGCCCAAGGACCAAGCCTATTGAAACTGACTGAAATCGGTCCATTATTTCACCTAGCCCCCATACAAATGTCCTCCCGAAAGTGGACTTTATCGGTCACAAATATTCAATTTATATAGGTATCTACACAAGTTTTCTCCAAATAAGTTTTATATATACGGAATTCATGTCACCAAATTTTATTATGATCCGTCCATAATTAGTCATAGCTCCCATATAAGGCCTGCTTCCGATAATCAGTTTAACGAGCATAAATCTCCTACAAATGTTGGTATACACATAAAATGCAACATAAATAACTTTTATATAGACATTAATCACACCACCTAATTTCATGGTGATCGGTCCATAATTTGACATAGCTCCCATATAAGGTCCACTTCCAAAAATCAATCACGAATATAAATTATTGCGCTGAAAACTACCTATAGGATTAACTAAAAAAGCCGCAAGATACAAAACTCAGACAAATTTTGGGGGTGGAAAATTAATAGCGGTCGGCTTCACATTGCACCCCTCCAGTGGCTGTTATCGGTCAGTTGTGGTGGTTTTTATTTTTAAGGTTTTAGAAACACTTACACACAAATATGAAAAAAATCAATTTAAAAACCTTTGTCTTGAGTTACAAAATATTTATTTTGATAGATATCCCACTCGCATCCCACTAAGCGACCAAAAAGATTTAAAGGAAAAGACCTAAGCTTTTTTTCGAGAAAAAAAAAATAAATAAAAAAAGGGTCCATTTTGGAAAAAAAGTCAAAAAAGTTTTTGATTTTGCAAAAAAAAAAGTAAAAAATTTTATGTTTTGAGTTACAAAACATTTTTTTGATAGATATCCCACTCCCATCCCACTAAGCGACAAAAAAGGTGTTAAAGGAAAACACATAAGCTTTCTTCTGAGCAAAAAAAAAAAAATATTAAAAAATGGGTCCATTTTTTTAAAAAAAGTCAACAAAGTTTTTGATTTTGCAAAAAAAAGTCAAAAATTTTATATTTTGAGTTACAAAATATTTTTTTTGATAGATATCCCACTCGCATCCCACTAAGCGACCATATAGGTCGCTTAGAAAAAATCCTAAGCTTTCTTAAAAAAAATAAAAAAAAAAAATAAAAAGGGCCCATTTTGAAAAAAAAGTCAAAAATGTTTTTGATTTTTTAAAAAAAAAATCAAAAATATTTTATTAATTTTTTTTAATTTTTTTTCCCAAAGATTGAATAAATAGCTATCTAAACTATTTGGGACACATTTTGCTAAGAACAATAGGTAATAAGTTATATGGATAAGAAAAAACACCTGTTTGGCCAAAATGTAAAATTTTGACCTCCTCTAACTCAGAGAGTTCTTGACCGATCTTGTTGAAAAATTGTGTCCGAATTACTATCCAATAGAACTAACATTGGTGCAAATTTCATCCCGATCGGAAGACATCGATTTCAAAAGTTGGTTCACTTGACGTGAAATGCCCCACATATAAAATAAAGTTGGTTTTATATTTTTTAAAATTTGTTAAAATTGATCTTTTGTTGCATTTTTTTTGTGAAAATGCTCTATGACTTGAATCAAATCATTTTGCTCACTGTTTTCCATCACTACACAGTGGGGCAAAATCAAAATTTTTTGGAAATAAATCTGGCATTTTATAAACCACTGGGAAATATCATTAAGGTTATTTAGCTTTTTTCTCCGTCTATTCCAATAAGCTGATTGAACACTTTATAACCCTTAAAGATATTTCTCATATATGTTCCACTGACGTTGGGCTTTAAATTTTTCGTTGTTTTTCGTTTATTATAATTGTTATAAATTGATGCCGTATTATAATATATAAAACTATATTTAACATAGTTTTCATATGGTTATTTTAAGAATAAATTAAGCAGCTATTGTAATATTTTGTTGGTCATATGAAGGCTTTTATTATTAAAAAATTTTGAAATAAATAAAAATTCTAATTTTGTTCTTATTTTAAGTGTTTGACATTATGTTTGCTGGGTAGCTCTCTCACCAATACATCTTAATTTTTATTTTTGAACATCACTGATTTAGGCTCATTATTACTACTTGCCAATAGTTAAAGGTATTATGTTATCGGACAGATAAGAAGCATTGGGTTATTAAAGGTTTAAGCTTAGTATTCTGTTCAAAATTTCGTGCGAAATGCTGTCAAACTGCATATAAAATATTTGGAATGAAATATATGCGAAATAATTTCGCAAAAGCAGTACTCTGTTCTTATTGTGAAATAAATCTGGCAACCTTATTTTTTCACACGAAATAACATAAGCACCACTTCTTTCGCACGAAATTAAATCCAACAGCTGATCATTTGCTGCATATAAAATTTTTCGCATGAAAAAACCATAATTTTTCGCAAATATGAACAAAGTACAAGGCTTTACTTTAAGCTAAAGGGAAGATCATCTTGCCTTTAAATTTTATAGTGAGGTTTATGTACGCAAAATATGGCAACTTAATGAAAAATAAATAAATTTATATTTTATTTTGTCAATAAATCAACAAATAAAAGTATATCGTTCCCACCATGTACAATTAGTTTGCCACAAGTAATCGGTTTTTCTCTGCCATATTTTCAAAAAAAATTATTTTATTTTACAAGGAAGTTGTAATAACGAAAAATTTTAAAGGTCACTTTATTCCTCACTTTAATTAAAGTTACTGTTTATGCCACTCGTTTATACTTATTGTATTTTTTATTTTATATTATTTGCATGTAAATATTATTTCCATATATTCAGAACTGCGTGGTAATGCCTTTTGTTTACTTATTTATAACTTCATTCTTTATGAAGATAATTGTTCTTATAACAAGAGAGTATAACTGTAATAATTCAAATATCAGTGGTAAAAGAAATATAATTATAATCTTAGTTTTTAGTTGCTAATAATCGCTCGAAGGAAAAGGTAATTAAACCCCCGAATAAATTGAAATTTTGTAAAACGAAATAATTTTGAATTCCTTTTTTTCTTCCCCCGATTGTAAACTTTGCGGATTATCAACCCCCTCAACATAAACATTTGTTGGTCCAATCGCTCACCGGATTCCCAAAAATCTGCAAAAGAAAAAACACCTTATTTCAACCTGATTTGGAACAAAGCTGAACCAAAAGAAGAAAAAAACACATCAAAAACAAAGCAACCTGATTTGTTTGGCACCAATTGGAAACCAGCGGTCAAAAATAAAAATAAATCAAGTAAAATAAAATTTAATTAACACAAGGTATGTGCAAATGAATTTCAATAAAGTGTAATCACAAAACAACAACATTAGCCCTTGCAAACGTTATGTACATAGACAAAACAGTTATTTTATAATTCGCCTCATAAAAATCCCTTCATATTAACAATAAATTCCACATGTTGCTTTAAAAAACTTTCGTCAACAATTATAACTCTTGTCAACATAATCGTTTCTCCTTAAACAAGTTATCGGTGTCAAATGTTTTTAAAAAAACATCTCTTTAACTTTGGCAACATTCGGTACCTTGGAAACATAATGATGACTCATTTGTGGAAGAGAAATTAAATCATTGTAAAATTATTATCAAAATATACCAAAGAAGCTCTTATTATTTTCTTGCAATTCATAAATACATTACAACATAAAGTCGCATTAATGAGATGATTTCGCCTTTAATAAAGTTGGCTAGTGTTATATTTTTTTAAACCATTATCTTTGAATATTAACATCTAAATTTCTGTATTTTTTTTTTTCAATTTTATATTTTTATTTATTGTATCTTCATTACTTAATGAACTAACAACAAGTATTTCAAATCTTATATCTAATAATTATAATTTAATTAGTCCAGCCAGTGCCGGACGAAAAATTGTTTATTGGTTGTTGCTTTGATTAAATAGGCATTCTTCCTTCTACACCATTTCCAATTGTATTTCAGAAGTTTCTAATTGTATTTCAAAAATTTCCAATTGAATTTCAGAAATTTCTAATTATAATTCAGAAAATTCCAATTGAATTTCAGAAGTTTCCAATTATATTTCAGAAATATCCAATTGAATTTCAGAAATTTCCAATTATATTTCAGAATTTTCTAATTATGTTTCAGAATATTCCAATTATATTTCAGAAGTTTCCATTTATATTTCAGAACTGTCTAATTGTATTTCAGAATTTTCTAATTGTATTTCAGAATTTTCCAATTGTATTTAAACAATTTTCATTTGTATTTCAGAAGTTTCAATTTATACTTAAAAAGTTTCTAATTGTATTTCAGAAATTTCCAATTGTATTTCAGAAATTCCTTCTTAATCGAGTGTTGCCACGGTTATCTAATATGTTGCGGGCCAGTGGGTTTGGGTGAATTTCAAGTTTTTTTAAATATTTTTCCACATTTTTCATGATCTCAGTTTTTACAAGGGGCACGTTTAGATCTTTGTGTATATTCGCGTTTTTGATATACCAGGGGGCAACTGTGATCATTCTTAAAAACTTGCTTTGGCGTCTTTGGATCTTTTCTACATTTGACGATGAGGCCGTGCCCCATAGCTGTATGCCATAACACCATATCGGTTTAATGATCATGTTATAAAGTAGAAGTTTGCAATCTAAACTAAGCGTAGAGTTTCTGCCAATGAGCCAATTAATTTGAATTGTTTTTAATTTCATTTGAGTCAACTTTGCATCTATATGACTTTTCCATGTAAGACGACGATCGAGATGTATTCCGAGGTATTTAACTTCCGATTGTTGGATTATTGTTTGGTTATTAATATGAATAGGGGGGCATGATTCTCTTCACAATGTAAATGTTATATGTGTACATTTTTGCTCGTTGACTTTAATTTTCCATTGTTTTAACTATTTTTCTAATTCAAATATGTGATTTTGTAAGTAACGAGACGCTTCTTGAGGGTTTCATGAATGCTTAGAATAGCAGTATCATCTGCAAATTTTGATGTATGAGTGCGATTGTTAGTTGGCATATCAGACGAATATATCAAATATAAAAATGGTCTCAGGATACTGCCTTGGGGAACTCCAGCTTCAATGGGTTGGGGACTACTTAAAAAGTCTCCTTCTTTAACCTTAAATGTTAGACAGTTAAATAGCTTTCCAATAGCTTATGTGTGTTTGCGGGTAGATTTTGACTCAGTTTGTATATTAAACCATCATGCCATACTTTATCAAACGCTTGAGAAATGTCGATAAAGAGAGCGCTTTTCTTACAATACGCTTTTCTTACAATATTTACAAGTCTATGGGTTTGTTCGATAGTACTGTGTTTTCTTCTAAATCCAAATTGATGATTCGGAATACAATTGTTTTCAATTAACATCGGGTACAACTTGTTCATGAGTACCTTCTCAAATAGCTTTGATATATTAGAGAATAGGCTGATTGGTCTATATGATTCTACTTTTGTGTGATCTTTTCCCGGCTTAGGGATCATGGTAACCAGTGAAATATTCCATTCTGGAGGATAATATTCAAGGCGTAATATAGCATTAAAAATAAAAATAATTATTTTTATTGCTATCCGGGGTAGCTCCGCATCTTGTTACTGATTTTGTCAATTCCAGGTGCTTTCATGGAGTTTAAATCAACAATAGCATTTTCGATCTCTCGAAACTCAAAACGTAGGGGTACGGCTGCTCCAAAATGGGGTACAACAGGTGGCAACTCAATAGTTTCATTTGATGTGTTCGGGGTAAATACTTGCTTCAAATGATTAACAAACAGATTCCCTTTTTCAGTATCATTTCTTGCCCAACCGCCACTTGAATTTCGCAAGGGGGGCTTACATATGACAGGTCTTTTAAGACTTTTTGTGGCTAGCCATAATGAGTAATCCGATTGCGGGGTTGCGTCCAGGCTTTCTAGATATTTATCCAACGATTCCATTTTTCGAAATTCCAAGAGCTTTTTAAGTCTTTTTATACAATCTTTAAGCTTCGATTTGAGTTGGGGGGATCTGTGCAATTGCCACTCTCTTCGAACTCTTCTTTTTTCATTTAAGAGCCGTTCGACATCTGCAGAATAAATTCTATTATATTTTATTTGTCGGGGGGTTTGGGTAGCATGTTGAGCAGCCAGTTTGAGATTTTTATCGAAATTGATAAGAGAGTGATCGATGTTTTCTGGTGTTCTTAGCGGTATATTTTCTGAGCAATGTGTACTGAGGTATTTTTTATATTTGAGCCAATTAATTATTGTGCCTGTCATCTCGGGGGCTTAATAAAGTAACAATAGTGGGTGAGTGATCTGAAGATAGTTCCAACGAGGATTCAACTTGAATCATTTTTCCAGGTATATTTTTTATCACGCTAAAATCAATAACATCCGGTATTTTTCGCGGGTCAGTAGGCCAGTAAGTAGTAGGCCGCTCGAAATCACATTCAAACCCATTTTAGAAATTGTATCAAACAAAACACGACCTTTAGGGGTAATCAGTCGTGATCCCCAGAATGTGTGCTTAGCATTATAATCCCCAGCTGCCAGGAAACGGGGGCCTAGTGATTTAAAAAATCTATTATATTGACTTTCTGTAATTGAAAATCTAAGTTTCGATGAAAATCTTCAAGGCAGATAGTAGTACCTTGAAGATAATCTTTGCAAAGATCACACATTAAGTAGTGTTTGATTCGAGCTTTTATTAAAATTGCCGAGCCTCCGCATGCTCTACCTCTGGGATCTTTGGTATCATATATTACATATCCATTTATTCGAAATGAACTTCTGGACGTCAAATGGAAATTTCTGTATGTGCTGTTATTTAAAGCATTTGAATTTTAGTTCTCTCTTAAATTAAATAAAATTACTCTTCGGTTCTCGTTGGATGTCTTGTGTTTGGTAATATTCTTTGTACACCTAACACACTACTTGCGCCCCAATATATATTGAATTTCATAACTTTGTCATTAATTTTTTTGGAACTTGGTAATTTTGGTACATATTTTTTAAAACAGTTTTCACCCTTACACTTGATCCTTGATACCTCGAACTACATAGCCATTATAGTAATTTTATACAGATAAATTACTTTGTTTTACCCTGAATTCACGAAGTTGTCGGGTTTGAATAAGATTTGTTTCCCCTAATAATAATGACTGAATTAGACAATTTTATACGTGCATCGGATCGGGTCTTTTGCATACTTTTCCTCGGCATCCCAGGAAGAACACACGGTTCATAGCCTCGAAGTTCAAAAGGACGAAATCGTACATCTATGGACAACCTTAAGAACCTCCTATGATCACCTTTTAGGAAAAATAGCGTCGTTAGAAGAAGACATTAATTTGGAAACTGTTAAAAACAGTTTCCCATCTCAAATGCCTTTCTAAAGCTAAAGAGCTTCTAGAATCTTTACGTACACGACAACCATCCACAATCTTTACGTACACGACAACCATCCACTTCGGAAGATTTACCCTTGTGATATGGACAATTTTAACGGTGACTATGACTCATGGCCTACTTTTAGGGACCGGTTTTCAGCCTTATACGGTGAACAAAATCATATCCCCCCGTAGAAAAGTTTTGCCACCTACTTAAGAAGACCAAAGGGGGAAGCGCATGAAATAGTAAGATCTTGTCCTTTTACCAATGCCGGTTTCAGATGGCATGGCAGAACTTAATAGATCGTTACGAGAATAAACGGGTCCTTATCAATGAGCAGCTAAAAACTCTTTTTGGTCTTGCTCCTATTATTAAAGAATCAGGTCCTAGTATTAAAACTCTCCAGAGAACCATTAACAATTGCGTCACTAATTTAACTCTGCTACACATAGATACCGATAATTGGGATGTAGTCTTTGTTTATATTTGCTCCACATGTTTACCCGATGTTACCCTTAACTTGTGGGAACAGTCACTTAGAAACACTGTTGAATTGCCGACTTGGAAGGATATGGATTAATTTTTAACCAGCCGTTTTCATACTTTATAGTCCGTGAGTGACATTCGGTCCTCATACACATCCCAAAATCCACCTAAAAGGAATCTACAGTCCAAAACAGAACATTTTCGCGAACCTCGAAAGGTCCATACTTACCACACTAATGTACCAAGCAACCAATCTAAGAAATGTTCTCTGTGTCAGGATTTCCATCCCCTGCGCTTATGTCCTACTTTTCTACATATGTCTGTCGATGAAAGATTTAACACTGTGAAGAATCAAAAACAGTGTACAAATTGCTTAGCCACTTCGCTTGACTTTAAGAGATGCAAAAGTCAGTATGTGTGCTCTATTTGCAAACTTAAGCATCATTCGCTTTTACATCGTTCTCCATCCTCGATAACTAATCAAAACGCCCAAAACAATACAATACCAGCGCAAAGTAATCCCACTGTAAACTCCACTCCTAGTAGCCTCCCATTATCAATCTCCCCAGATCAACCCACAACATCAGCAGAAGCTGCTCGCGTACGTCAGTCATATTCTACACATTTACGGTCCACTCCCTCAAATTTAACTCTTGTGGGAACAGCTTCGGTTAAAATTAATCTAGGCGATCTTACGCACACGGTTCGCGCCCTCATTGACCCCGCATCTGAGGCATCTTTTATATCTAAACGAATTCAAAAGAAATTATCGCTACTTTCACAAACCTCCCAAACGGAAATCGTTGGTCTTAGTGGATCTATCACTGCGACCTCTACTCAGATATGTTCCATAGAGATCACCTCGAAACTAGAACCCTTATTTAATACCAATGTTAATGTTTTCGTAGTAGAAAAACTTACGGGACTGTTGCCTTATTACTCCTATTCACCGATTGATAAATCAGAATTAATTGGCCTTTCTATGGCGGACACTAATCATTCGAGTTGTCATGTCGACTTACTTCTTGGAGGCGATGTAATGGTAATGGTATCCGATGGAACAGAAACCAAACTCTTGTTGCACAATAAAGTGTATTTGGTTGGATAGTCACAGGTCAAGCTAAACCATCGTCTTCATATTCTGCGGTAGCTTCGTTTTTTAATAAACTCGATGTCGATTCCCTACTAAGTCGTTTTTGGGAACTCGAAGAAGTACCTCGTCTCACCCACAAGTCAGATGATGATCAATATTGCTAGGACCTGCATAAAAGTACCACCTATCGTAATCCAAACGGTCGTTTTGTTGTCACTCTTCCCTTTATTCGTTCATTTCAACGGGATAAAGGTCTTGGTCTCTCTCGAAATATTGCACTATCACAGTTCATTCGTAATGAAACATGTTTATATAAACACTTAGACTCTAAATCAAAATATGACAGTGTCATAACAGAATATTTAACCCTTAACCACATGAAAATGGCTACCCCGGATTTGTCCACTAACCCTAACTCATACTATTTACCCCATCACGCCGTGTTTAAGCCTGAAAGTACTACAACCAAATTGCGAGTTGTTTTCAATGCGTCTAGTCCAACATCTAATGGAGTAAGTCTTAATGATGTTCTTTACCCCGGGCCAGTTTCTTCAAGTACGTTCAAGTACGTCTCTTCAAGTACGTTTTTAACGCAGACATAGAAAAGATGTATCGCCAAATTCTCGTAAACCCCAATCAAACCCCTTTTCAACGGATTCTATTCCGTAATTCACCCCATAGCGAAATCAGTGACTACGAATTAAGCACAGTCACGTTTGGCGTTAATTGTGCTCCCTATTTGGCGATTAGAACATTGTTAGAATTAGCTAACCAATGTGAAGAGGAAAACCCCCATGTTTCTAAAATCATAAGAAACTATATGTACGTAGATGACGTACTCTTTGGATCTCATGACCACGATGATGCCATCAAATCTCGGAACCGTCTAATTACGGTATTAGCTTCCGCTGGATTCTCGTTAAGAAAGTGGACAGCTAATAATCCCCATATTTTGAAAGACTTACCCCCAGAACATCTATTAGACAAAGATTTTTTGAATCTTTCTGACTCGTGTACTTCGAAACTTTTAAGGCTTCGATGGAACGCTGGAAACGATTATTTCTATTTTAACCCCAAAACCCATCCTAGTACAACCCCCTTTACGAAAAGAGCTGTCTTATCTGAGATAGCAAAGCTATTTGACCCTGCTGGATGGTTAGCCCCAAAGTTAATTGTTGCAAAAATGATAATGCAACAGATATGAAAAGATAACACTGATTGGGACGATGTTATTAATCCGTTTACTTTGAATCAGTGGCAAGAGTTTTTTAATGACTACCCAAACATCGAGAGAATAAAAATTCCCAGGTTTGTAGACTACCAACCCTCATTTTCAATAGAAATTCATGGATTTTGCGATGCCTCAAAGAAGGCTTATTCCGCAACGCTTTATTTGCGCAGTCAATCAACAGACGGACAAATTTTTTCGCATCTTTTGTTCTCGAAAACAAAAGTTGCTCCCGTTAAATACAGTGGACTACCTTTGTAGCCAATCGGACTTCTTCTATATTAGAGAAAGTAAGTGCAGACTTCTGGTCACACGTTGTTTCTAAGGAAAATCCCGCAGATGTAGCCTCTCGTGGCTGTTCGGCCAGCGCGTTAATCGACAATGATCTATGGTGGCATGGTCCCTGGTTAAGGCTACCCCCCAATAACTGGCCTTTAAATCGCAGGTCATTTGAAACTTGCGAAGAAGTTAAACTCATACGAACCCATTTAACCAATGTTTCTAATTCCCATATTCTAAATCGATTTTCAGACTTAGGTAGGGCTATGCGAGTATTATGCTATATTTTTCGGTTTTACCATCTAACACACTATCAATATTATAAATATGACTCTATTTCAGTGCAACATACAGAAATCAAATTCGTTAAAACTCGTCTTATCGTTTTGTGTCAACGTTTGATTTGGTAGTACAACGATCGTTACTACCTAAGAAAAGTGCATTACTTCGTTTTAATCCATTTATTGATGACACTGGTGTCATTAGGGCCAACGGTAGATTATCACACTCGCCAATTTTGACCTACGATGAAAGATTCCCCAAGATATTGCCGTATTCAGGTCGGTTTACAAGGTTGTATTTAGAACTAATTCACAAATGTTCAGTACATGGTGAAAATTCTTTATTGCTACGTTTAATGCGCACTGAATTTTGGGTCCCAAAGTTAAAGAATTTGATAAAAGTAGTTATTCATAACTGTGAGATATGTGTTCTACAAAAACATAGCCAAAGTCGACAAATAAACCTTCCACCTGAGCGATCGTCTATCTCACGTCCATTTACTTTTACTCGTGTCGATTTTACGGGCCCTTTCGATCTAAAATCCTACGCGGGCCGTGGTTTTAAAATATCTAAAGGCTATGTACTCGTTTTTGTATGTTTTTCTACTAAGGCCATTCATTTGGAACTCACCAGCCAAATCTCTACCGATGCTTTTATGGCAACATTTGCTCGCTTTTTTTCTCGCCGTGGTTTCCCCTCCTATATTTATTCAGACAACAGCACTGCTTTTGTCGGAGCAGCAAATATTATGATGAGAGATCGCATTCAATTTCTTACATCAGTAGTATATTTATAGCGGTTCGGAGCCACTTTTTTAACTACAGACAATCTGTATGCAGCACAGGGTTACCATATGAATAGATTTTCCTATTTCTTAAGTTATTTTTAATCTTTAACGGTCTAATTCATAATAACTTAAAACAGCTTATTAATAGTCTTATAAGTCTGTTATAAACCATTCATAAATTTGAAATATTTATTGTAGCTTCAACACTACTATAAACCTACTTTAAGGTATTCTTTTTACATTTTATCTGCAAAAAAGGGAATTTTAAAGATATTTTTTTATAAATTTGCAATAATATACGATACTATTGCAATTGACAAACGTAATTTTAACTCCGGTGGGGAATATGTTCCAATATAACAATATATGATTTTGTTTCAAATTCCTCCGGCAGTGAGCTATATGAGGTACGCAAGTGAGTTTGATTGCCATTTTTGTCATTTTTTTTTAACCTGTAACTCCATGTAGTAATAAAATGTGTAAACATTGTGGAAGAAGGTCCACACAATCTAATATACCCATTCCAGAATTAAAATTATGTGTTTCCTTATATAAATTCATCAAATTTTGTTAAAAATTAACAAAATGACAATAAAAATAAATTAATAAAACAATTCATAAAACAGTGATGTTTATTTTATCACAGAATATTCGTCATTCGAATACTTTTAATAATAATTGAAATAAAATATATAAAAACGTTTGTTTATTAATACATTTTAGCTTAATATGAATTTACTAAAATCAGATATAGATTTTGTATCTAAAAATTACTTTTTATCTTCAAAAATGTATTAATACTAAAAACAAACAATTAAAAAAAGAGAATTAACGAATATTTTATCCTAATTGCAAGCAACACTAACAACGAAAAAGGGGAAATAACTGAGAAACATTGCCAGATTAGACAAAAAACAGTACATTACTTATTGTGGCTTTAACAAACGTTTATGAATAAAATAGCTTTATTAAAGGTTTATAAAGCTAAAGTGTTTGTTAACAAATTTGTGTTTTAAATCTACAATAAGGTTTTATTATGAATTAGACCGTAAGTATATTCAGTGTAATAAGGAAAAACTTGAATATTTATACCCTACACCACCATAGTGGAGAGGGTATAATGGATTTGTGCAGATGTTTGTAACGCTAAAAAAATATTAGTCTAACACCCACCTTAAATTATACCGATCGACTCAGAATCACTTTCTGAGTCGACTAAACGATGTCCGTCCGTCCGTCTGGCTGGCTGGTTGGCTGGTTGTCCATGTAAACTTTGTACGCAGAGTACAGGTCGCAATTTTGAAGATATTTCGACAAAATTTAGTACATATAATTTTTTCTGCCCAAAGACCAAGCCTATTGAAACTGGCTGAAATCGGTCCATTATTTCACCTAGCCCCCATACAAATGTCCACGCGAAATTGGACTTTATCGGTCATAAATGTTTAATTTATATAGGTATCTACACAAGTTTTTCTCCAAATAAATGTTATATAAATCGAATTTATGTCACCAAATTTTGTGATAATCACATATACGAGTGTTGGTTTTTTTTTTTTTTTTGATAACTTAGTAAGGTTTTGAAAGGATAGTTTCCAATCTATGTGTATTTACCTATGGTCATAAGTACCGACATTACTATCTTTAGGTTAAAACTTCTCAATCGTTTTCGAATTTTAATTATTGTTGCATACACCAAATGTTTGTTTAATGATTCTGAGAACGATCACAATTTTTAAGAACACTGTTGTTGTTTTCTGGATTCTTATTACATATTTTTTATTTGATTAGTTTTAAGTTTTATGTATATTTGTTTCTTCGTATTGCAAGAGGTTGTGAAATTGTAGATCAATATTAAGATAAGGAATTATAAAAGTGTGTGTCTTTAAATTCTCTACCTCTAGTATACATGACCAATACATGCATAAATATGTATGTATTTCAAAGCACTAGAAAAATTGAGTACAGTCGATTTGTTAACACATGTCAATATGATCACATTAAAATATTACTAATATTTTTTGTCACGTATTATGTCAGATTTTTAGTTAGGGTAATTTTACATTGCTATACAAATTAATATTCATTTATGAAATTCTTATAAATATTCAATTAACTTTTTCATTCGGAGCCTCTTTTTAACTGCAGATAATAAGTATGTTTATCATTTCTGTCATATGTTACAATCTATCTATATCTATATAAATATACTAGCTTGACCCGGTGCGCTTCGCTACCCCTGTCGTAGTCTATGTTGGAAATTTCAATAAAATCGTTTCGGCCAAACAAATAAATAAACAAACTTACAAAGGCATTTATATATTTACTAGCTTGACCCGGTGCGCTTCGCTAAGGATTTTATAAAAAAAATCGTTTTCCCCCTGTTTATCCCTTTCTGATCCAAGTATTGAAAAAATTTATAGCCTATTGACGCTTCCAAGTAAGGATCTATCTACGTTCCAAATTTCAATAAAATCGGTTCAGACGTTTAGGCGTGATATGGTAACCCTGTGCTGCATACAGATTGTCTGTAGTTAAAAAAGTGGGAAAATCGGTAAAATTTGTACCTTTAGTTTAACAATAAATACTAAACGACCGAAACGATTTTACTGAAATTTCCAACATAGACTACGACAGGGGTAGCGAAGCGCACCGGGTCAAGCTAGTGTAAGATAAATTAACCTTCCTATGTAGTAACGTTCTCGAATTTTAAGGGTTGTTGCACACACCAAATGTTTGTTTTATAATTCTTGGCACGATCACTATTTTTCTCTAAGGCACCTGTTGTTGCTTTTCTTTGTTTAGATTTATTTTTGATGATTGGATTGCGTAATATTGTGAAATTGTTTTAGATAATGATTAAGAATTTGCTATGCATCACGTGCATATATGAGTAGTACAAAATATGAAAATTAATGATAACAAATGAGATGACATAATTATATTCAAGTCTCGAGTAAAATCACATATTTTAATATAGAAGTCAATCTGCTTTACACCTATTTCACTAATGGTTGTTACACTTGGTACAATCCTGATTTTTCATTAAGATATCTGTTTTCCTTATATTTTTCTTGATTAATTTGAATTTTGATGGATATTTGTTCCGACAAATTGTATAACGTTGCGAAATAATTTTAGATAGTTAAATAAAATTTATATGATTTATGTAACGTGGCAATTTGATCATAACCAAATCTGAAAATGCATAGTTGCAATTGAGGTGTTATAATTAAAATTCAAATCACGCTCTTAATGGTTAGAGTTAACTTTAACATACGAGTCAATCTGATTAAGTTAATATTTTTAAAGAATTCAAAAAGGTCAGTGACATCCAACACTATAAAAAGTACTGTCACGCTATAGTTTTATTTAGTATATTATACTATTTCATACAGTGCAGATCGTTTTTGATTAAATAAACAAAAAATTATAATTGGTAGCATTTGAATATCATAGGCAAATAAATAAAGATATTTAAATAAAACTACAATTTTAAATCATCAAATTAGAGTGCTAAAACATATACAATTTCATCTATAAATTATCAATATATACAATTGAAATGTCTCCCAATATTGAATGCAGCGAATGCAGAAAAATTTTTTCTAACATCGAACATTTAAAAATGCATGAAAAATGTCATGCATCAACTTCAAGGATCGACAATGTAGTACAATCACCATTTAGAGATGTCAAAAAGGTGAAAAGTGCATTCAAAACAAGAGTGATTACTCTTTCATATGAAAATATGAACGAAGAATGACTCCTACCTGAGATATTTTTAAAAGAATCTTCCAGAGCGTTCAAGCAGAAAGTTGATTCATTTTTAAAAATTAACGATGCATTAAAGTTCAATATAGAGCTCCATGCTTTATATGCCAAACCCAATTTGAATGATTTGGAAAACACGCCATTGGAGGTGAAAACTTTTCAAACGAAGATGAAAGAAATTTTCCATATAAGCGATTTTAAAGATATAATTTCCAATAATATTGAGAACATCAGACAAAAAACAGAAGAATTCCAAGAAAGAGATAGTGGTTGGACTTTAGTTCAAATAATAAAGACTGATCTAAATTTAAATAAATATCAACCTCTAAAGGGATCATCATTTATACCCCTGCCAAAGAAATTACTGTTAAAATATGCATGTGTGAACGTTAAAAATGATGATGATCATTGTTTTAAATGGGCTATCATTTCAGCAGTTGCAAATTTAAAAAGTTACGCATATCGTACATCGAAGTATAAAATAAATATCATATCGAAAAATATCAACATAAATGATTATTGCTTAAATTTCAAGGGTTTATGCTTTCCACTAAAATTAAAGGAAATATCAATCTTTGAAGGGAATAATCCAAATATTAGCATAAATGTGTTTGGATATGATGAAACAAAAGACTTGGTTGTGGGACCTTATTATAAAACTAAATGTAGAAAGTCCAAACACATAAATCTACTGTTTCTTCAGAAAAATATTGGAGAGAATAATATATGTCATTACGTATGGATCAAAAATATTTCAATGTAAGTGAAATATCGACAAATTATAAATTTTTAGTACTATCATAAATAAATTTTTTTGTTATTTATACTTTACATACAATGTATATTATATATATATTATTCATAAAATCTCAATTAATTCTACAGATTGATTAGATCTCAGCAAACAAAATATGAATCAAAAAACTTTCACAATAAAGAGAAGTTGGAGATACATCAGAAAAACTACAGTCAGAAGGATTTGCTTACTGATATAGAAATGATTTTGTTTATACAAAAAGGTATTAGAGGTGGAATAGTTTAATGTTCTCAAAGACATTCTTTAGCCAACAACAAACATCTTTCCGATTATGATGAGAAACTTTCTTCTAAATACTTTAGATGCAAATAATTTGTATGGTTGGGCAATGTCAGAGGCTTTGCCAGAGAGAGATTTTGAATGGGTAACTGATATCGATAATTTTTCTTTGGATACAATTCCAGTAGACTCAGATATTGGATATATATTAGAAGTTGATTTAATATATCCAATAGAAATTCATGATTATCACAATAATCTACCATTCTGTAGTGAAAATAAAACTCCTCCCAATTCCAAAGAAACAAAATTACTTATTGATTTAAATAATAAATATGAGTATGTAATTTACTATAAAAACTTACAACAATGCTTAAAACATGGTTTGAAGTTAAGTAAAATACATCGAATTTTAAAATTTAAACAATTCAAGTGGCTAAAAAAATATATTTCATTGAATAATTTCCATAGGACAAATGCAAAAAACTCGTTTGAAAAAAATTTCTTTAAATTATTGAATAATGCGGTTTATGGTAAAACAATGGAAAACGTAGATAAACGTAAAACCATTAAAATAGTGAGTAAATGGGAAAATGTTGGTAAAAGACTTGGAGCTCGTGCTCTCATTTCTAAACCAGAATTTCATTCATATAGCATATTTGAAGAAAATATGCTTGCAATCGAATTAAATAAAAGTTATTCATTATATGATAAACTTATTTATCTAGGATTTACAATTCTAGAAGTATCAAAATGGAAGATGTATGACTTTCATTATGATTATATTATGCCTAAATATAAATTCAATGCACAACTTAATTATATGGATACAGATTCATTCATTTATACAATAGAAACGGATGATTTCTATAAAGACATAATGAATGATATCGATGTCAGATTCGATACATCTGAATATGATATGAATAACCAATTTGGTATCCCACAAAGGAATAAAAAAGTATTAGGTATGATGAAGGATGAAAACAATGGTATAATTATGAGAGAATTTGTGGGTTTAAGAGCAAAAATGTATTCGTTTAAAACGGAGGATTTAAAAGAAACTAAAAAGGCTAAGGGTTTCAAAAGAAATGTTAGCAATAAATTGAGCAATAAATATTATAAGATAACACTAATTTATAATTTACATTAATTTATATTTATATGTAGAAATAAAATAAAATGTAATATTTAATTAAGTATAAGTTAATATGTCTATATATATTGTTACTTACATTTAAGAAAAATACTGTTATATTTATTAAATATATATATATATATATATATATATATATATATATATATATATATATATGAATAAAATAATAATATTACATTAAAATTTGTGTTCTTATTTTAAAGTAGATTTGATAAAATATAAAAGCATTTCTTTAGCGACAAACTCTATACTTGAAAAAATTGCAATAGTACTATAGATACTTAAATACAATAGCGGAGTTCACAATCTTGAGCAAATGGTCTTGCATCATTTTATATGCATTGTATTTTTTACTTTGCACTAAGAAAATATACAGAAATACACCATTGCATAAATTTACAATACAAATCCACTAGATTGTGAATACAGATAATTTAAAAAAATAAATACACCCAATAGACTATATATTAAATATTTTTTACTAAACATTTTTTTCAATATTTAAGTCATAGGTAGGCACGGATTCAGGTCAACCATTTTGGGGGGTAATAAAATAAAAGTATATTTTTTACATTTTTCCTTTTTTATATTAATACCGAAGTATTAGGGGGTGGGGTGTGAAATTTCCTGGTTTTCACCCCCCTGGATTAGGATTTTCTATATATTTATTATTCATTAACATTTAATTTCATTAAATTTTTAGTTTTCTAATCTGATCCGATAGCTGAGATCAGGTTTCAAAACAGATATCAGCTACCCCCCAAATGGTTGACCTGAATCCGTGCCTACCTATGACTTAAATCTAACAAAATATAACATCAAATAAAATAATCCAAAAGATTGTTAAACATATGCAACTTAGATTATAATGATGATTTTACACTCAGTCAGAAACTGAGAATTTTAATAGAAATACAAGTGATACTGATTTAGTGCACTTGGAAAATATAAACGAGTAATTGGATTAAATAACAAATTATGGTTTGGCAGACTAAATTCAAGAGATCAGTTCTATTCAGTTAACAATTATCAAACGCTAATGATTTATTGGAAATCAGAATAAAAAAATATTTATTTATTAAGCAGTAGTATGTTAAATGGTCGATTTAAAATGTATATCTATATAAATTATTTGTCATAATTTATGCTGTTATGAAGTATTCGAATAGCTTTCGGTAAAGTCCATTATTCAATTGACTATCAGCGGATCAGCAAAAATCATAATTAAAAATTTCCAACAGCTGAAATGGTATGAAGGATCAATGAAATTTAAAAAGGCCTGTGCATTTATAAAGGCTAATAATTTACATTATTTAAGTTTACGTACAGGTGCTGAAAAATTATTGGTTGAAAAAAATGTTTAGTAAAAAATATTTAATATATAGTCTATTGGGTGTATTTATTTTTTTAAATTATCTGTATTCACAATCTAGTGCATTTGTATTGTAAATTTATGCAATGGTGTATTTCTGTATATTTTCTTAGTGCAAAGTAAAAAATACAATGCATATAAAATGATGCAAGACCATTTGCTCAAGATTGTGAACTCCGCTATTGTATTTAAGTATCTATAGTACTATTGCAATTTTTCAAGTATAGAGTTTGTCGCTAAAGAAATGCTTTTATATTTTATCAAATCTACTTTAAAATAAGAACACAAATTTTAATGTAATATTATTATTTTATTCATATATATATATATATATTTTTTTAATAAATATAACAGTATTTTTCTTAAATGTAAGTAACAATATATATAGACATATTAACTTATACTTAATTAAATATTACATTTTATTTTATTTCTACATATAAATATAAATTAATGTAAATTATAAATTAGTGTTATCTTATAATATTTATTGCTCAATTTATTGCTAACATTTTTTTTGAAACCCTTAGCCTTTTTAGTTTCTTTTAAATCCTCCGTTTTAAACGAATACATTTTTGCTCTTAAACCCACAAATTCTCTCATAATTATACCATTGTTTTCATCCTTCATCATACCTAATACTTTTTTATTCCTTTGTGGGATACCAAATTGGTTATTCATATCATATTCAGATGTATCGAATCTGACATCGATATCATTCATTATGTCTTTATAGAAATCATCCGTTTCTATTGTATAAATGAATGAATCTGTATCCATATAATTAAGTTGTGCATTGAATTTATATTTAGGCATAATATAATCATAATGAAAGTCATACATCTTCCATTTTGATAGTTCTAGAATTGTAAATCCTAGATAAATAAGTTTATCATATAATGAATAACTTTTATTTAATTCGATTGCAAGCATATTTTCTTCAAATATGCTATATGAATGAAATTCTGGTTTAGAAATGAGAGCACGAGCTCCAAGTCTTTTACCAACATTTTCCCATTTACTCACTATTTTAATGGTTTTACGTTTATCTACGTTTTCCATTGTTTTACCATAAACCGCATTATTCAATAATTTAAAGAAATTTTTTTCAAACGAGTTTTTTGCATTTGTCCTATGGAAATTATTCAATGAAATATATTTTTTTAGCCACTTGAATTGTTTAAATTTTAAAATTCGATGTATTTTACTTAACTTCAAACCATGTTTTAAGCATTGTTGTAAGTTTTTATAGTAAATTACATACTCATATTTATTATTTAAATCAATAAGTAATTTTGTTTCTCTGGAATTGGGAGGAGTTTTATTTTCACTACAGAATGGTAGATTATTGTGATAATCATGAATTTCTATTGGATATATTAAATCAACTTCTAATATATATCCAATATCTGAGTCTACTGGAATTGTATCCAAAGAAAAATTATCGATATCAGTTACCCATTCAAAATCTCTCTCTGGCAAAGCCTCTGACATTGCCCAACCATACAAATTATTTGCATCTAAAGTATTTAGAAGAAAGTTTCTCATCATAATCGGAAAGATATTTGTTGTTGGCTAAATAATGTCTTTGAGAACATTGAACTATTCCACCTCTAATACCTTTTTGTATAAACAAAATCATTTCTATATCAGTAAGCAAATCCAATTTAATATTGGTTATTATTAGCATAGCATCCCAAGATAGACCTGGTGCTGTATAATAGTGGCATGGATCCAAATTATAAATGCTTCTACAAACTGACCTGAAATTTTCAAAAACGTCTGCTAATAATAAAACATCACTTTTTAAGTATAACATTAAATAATCTTCTAATGTCTTACATTCAAATTTACTCCACACTTCTTGCGCATGTGTATTATCTTCTATAGACCATACTGAATCAGTTAGTTTATTATAGAAGTCACCTATACTTGGCAGACAAGTTTCCTTGAGTTTTTCTAGACAATTTAAGTAATTATATGGAAATATCTGAATAGAAGCCTTTAACAATTTTTAATTCATCTTTTGTTAAATTTTTTATTAAACTATCTAAACTTGATGGCATAAATCTATATGAATCTAGAAATCTAATTTCAATGTTGCCCCCATTATCACTCTTTATAGTTTTTGATAAAGATATATATAATTCTTTATTTAGGGGAATAATATTATTGGGGCCATCGTCAATATTATTAAGCTCTTTCACAAATAAATGGTAATCTTATGACGAATAATTGTGAAAAATTACTGGGACAAATGTTGGTAATTTGTAATTAATATTACATGAATTATGAGCTGGTCCTCCATATTTTCCACTTAAATGACAGTGGTCTCTTACCTTATTTTCATTTGAAATAGTTTTAGAGTAAATGTGACATATATCATTCGAAGTAAAATCTAAATTTTCCTGTTCGGTTAAGGGTGTCATCGGTATAGTTTTCTTTATATAATTCTCATTTAAATATTTGATATCTGCAACTAAATTTTCTATAAATAATTTAGAAGAGTCTATCCCTTTAAAACTATGTAGCCTATTTAAGTTATTATTGAAATTACATTTTACAAAATAGGAAAATGCATAGGGAATATGTCTATCAACTAATGTTGTTGATGAAGAACATCCATTCGGAATGCAAGTTTGAATATTTTCAAATATGCATTCTGAGCCTGCATACACAACAAAAGGTACATCTAATCTATTTTTGTAATTTTTAAATTCCAAAATGGACTTATCTGCATCGGGTACATAGGAAACCTTCTGACTGTAGTTTTTCTGATGTATCTCCAACTTCTCTTTATTGTGAAAGTTTTTTGATTCATATTTTGTTTGCTGAGATCTAATCAATCTGTAGAATTAATAGAGATTTTATGAATAATATATATTAGAGTTTCTAATTCGGTTTTAACCGAAACCGAAACCGCGGTTTTTCAAGGCCTAAAACCGAAACCGACAATTATTCTTCGGTTTTCACTTTTAATCTATTTTCACTAGAAAAATTCAAAATTTAGAAATGAGAAACAAAATTTTTCATCCAATATCTCTAATACAGATCGGTAAAAATATCTTAAAATTTGCTTAAATTTTTTAAAGTCAAATTTGTTTAGCAGTTCCTATATTATCAACTGATTTAATAGTTAATAAATTATCACAAAACTGAACCGAAACCGATCGGTTTTCAAGTTTTTAAAACCGAAACCGCGGTTTTGAAATTCTTCGGTTTTTTGGAAACTCTAATATATATATAATATACATTGTATATAAAGTATAAATAACAAAAAAATTGATTAATGATAGTAATAAAAATTTATAATTTGTCGATATTTCACTTACATGGAAATATTTTTGATCCATACGTAATGACATATGTTTTAACGGGTTAGAGGGAGAGGGTAATACAAAACCTTACGGGTAACTTTAATAAATAAGAACACTTTATTTTTTCATAAAACGTTATAAAATTTCTTATATGTTTATTGAACTCACAAAGGTTTTATATAAGATAAGTATATAGGGTAAGTATATAAACAATATATGTAATTCAGTGTTATGAGTTTTAGTGCAATATTAGGATAAGTATGTAGGGTTATTGGTAAGAATTTCAGTTAAATTATAATATTTGAAATCACTTTATTTTTCTTTTATTAAATTTTAGGGATTTAACCTTTTTGAATTTTAATTGTCGGAAGAACACTCGGTAACGACGATGGGGAAAACTCGATCGACTGTGTGTTTTTTGCGGCGAATTTGCTAACTTCATCTCTCACATGAAGTTAGTTGCAGTTAATGTGGGTGTTTAAGAATAAAAACAGGGTTGGGAATATCACTATGTTCACAGATGTGAACATTCTCTCGGGCCTGGCTACCTGTGAAGAAAAGGACAATTATTTTTATATGTTCAAATAAAAGTTACAGGGTATAGGGTAATAAATGTATATAAAATACTTTATTTAATGTTTATTGGTTAAATGATCCCATGACCAGCCAACCAAGGGTGGAATCCTGTGCTATAAGCGATCCTCCATCAATATGGATTACATTGGGTTGTAGGATGGTGGTATATAAATCTCCTCCAATCTCCATGGAGACAGGTTTGTTGGTGTAAAACTCTGAGTCTGCGAGAGCTATGCGGCAAAACTTATTCTGAATTGCCTCATCCATTTCATTTGGGTAAGGGGTTTTAGGCAAATCTTTGACAACTTCCATGCAAACCTCATATCTAATATTTGAGGCCAGATTTGACGAAAACTTCGTTGTCAATTTTGAAAGTGTTCAGGGAACAGTCTCGGACGAAAACGGATGCAATTCGGGATCTTGTTGTGCTGGGGTTAAGTATTGCTCTTGCAGACCGATTCCCCTGTTCCATAACCACCTGGACAACTACTGTGGGAACGAAAGTTTTCGTCATAGAAGTAGTTACTGGACCTGTGATAGTAGCTACTGCTGTTAAGGATCGGCGTGGATCTCGTATGGGTGGAGATGTTGGGTTTGGATTGGGTGATGGCGAACGTTCCGTGTTTAAATTTCTTAAAATCCGGTCTGGTCCATGTAACATAGTGTGGTGCTTACCACCACACTGCTGACAACGAGTCCTATTTGTGCAATTTGCAATTAGGTGGTTTCTTGCCAGGCAATTCACACAGTAGTGTAGATTTATTGCGGTTTTATATTTCTGGGCCAAGTTCATTTTTGTGAATTTGTGACAGTTGGTTAAACTATGGTCAGCCCTACAAATACCGCAACCATAATGGTGTTTGGGTTTTGAGTGGTGGTTTTGGTTCCTGTTTCTCTTGTTGTGGGAAGCATTTCTCTTGTGGGAGCGTTCATTATGACGACAAGAATGTCTGGAGTTCGATCCTCGGTGATTGTTGGGTGCCATTTTCTGTTAAATTAAAATGTATGATTTAAAATATATAATGAATGTGTGAGTTAGTGGGTTAGGGCGAAGGGTTAGTTATGACTAAATGTTAAACAATGGGTTAGTGTTGGGTAGTTAGTTGAAATAAAAATGTTATTATTAGGGTTTGAGTATATTATTAGACTAATTAATGGGTAAAACAACAATTATTGTAATTGGTCGTGTCAGATTTCCAGATGAAGTTTTCAAGTCAACGACTCTATTTCTTCCATCGGAACCAGGGTAAGTCTTGATCACACGTCCTATTGACCATCCATTAGGTGGTAAGTTGTCATGTCTAATAACAACAATATCATTTACTTCAACATCACGTTTAGGGTTTTTCCACTTGTATCGCTTATGGAGCTCTTTTAGATATTCATCTTTCCATCTTCTGCAAAAGTAATGATGTTGAATTTTCAACTTTTGTCATCTGTTGGCTAGGGTAATATTTTCATTACATAAATCGGGTTCAGCAGGGGTTAATAAGGGTGAACCAATTAAAAAGTGACCTGGGGTTATAGGGTTAAGATCTTGTGGATTTTCACTTGACGGACTTAAGGGTCTTGAATTAAGGCATCCTTCAATTCTAGCTAGGAGTGTTGCAAGTTCTTCAAACGTGTGTTTTAGGGTGTTCATCTTCTTCAGGTGAGATTTAAAATTTTTTACTCCTGCTTCCCATAGACCTCCCATATGTGGTGCTCCTGGAGGAATAAAGTGCCACGTCAAGTTTTGAAAACAATTATTGGATATAACATATCCTTTCAATTGTCTAATGAATTCCTGTCGCTCTTTCTTTAACAACTGACTAGCTCCAATGAAGTTTGTTCCACTGTCGGAGTAAATAGCGACAGGGCATCCCCGCCTCGAAAAAAATCGAGCGAATGCTGCCAAAAAGGCTTGGGTAGAAAAGTCAGATGTTGGCTCAAAGTGGATAGCTTTTGTTGCAAGGCAAACAAAAACACATACATAACCTTTTGTTATTTTACAAGCTCTGCCATTATATGCTTTGACATCAAATGGACCGGCAAAATCTATTCCAACATTATAAAAGGGTCTAGTTATTTGTGTACGTTCAGGCGGCAACGCTGCCATGAACTGGGTGGTTTGTCTATTCCGATATCTCCTACAGGGTATGCATCTATGTATAACAGAACTAATGAATTATCCTCAACATAAGACGATTTTCTCCATGTAACGTAATCAAATGAACATGTGAGGTTAACAATTTTGCAAAACTACTTACATAGGGTACTAAAATTGGGTGTCTTTCGGAATATGACAAACTGTTGGAATTAGCCAGTCGTCCGTTTGCACGCATTATATTGGCAGAATCTGAAAATGGTGTTAGGGTTAGTAAGTTGCTCTTTTTGGGTATTGGGTTTTTTCTTTTCAGACAATTATATTCGTTGTTAAAATATTGTGTCTGACATAGAATAATTAGTCTATCATGGGTTGATTTTATTTCCATCGCATCAAGTTCAATACTTGGGTGGGTCAACAACACATTTATTCTTTCTTTGGGAGTTTGTGGGTTATTTCGATCAAGAATAACTCTATCATTTCGAATTGTGTTGTTTCTACCGTTAAATGATGTGCGGTCACAAAATCGATAGATATATGACATTACTCTTAGAGCTTTAGAAAATGTTGAAAATCTTGACAAAATATCTGGGTTAGTATTCGTATCCAAGGAAGGGTGGGTATTAACAGTCGTAGAAAACGATTGACTAATTTTAGCTTCAGCTTGAGTTATATATGGTTTATTTGTTGTTGGCCATTGTGAAGCAGATTCTTTCAACCATGATGGTCCATTCCACCATAAAATGTCATCCTTCAACTCATCGGCATTACATCCTCGGCTAGCAACATCGGCAGGGTTATCGTGTGATGCCACATGGTTCCAATTATCAACACCAACTGTTTGGATAATTGTTGAAACTCGGTTTGCCACAAACGTGTTCCATGAATTGGGTTGTTTACTAAGCCACGCCAAGACTATAGATGAGTCGGTCCAGAAATACGTCTGATGTAAGGGTAGGTTGAGTTGGGTGAGTAAATTGTGTGTCATATTTGCCAACAACACTGCACCACAAAGTTCTAGTTTCGGTAACGAGATAACTTTGATTGGCGCAACTCTCGTCTTAGCGAAGAGTAGGGTTACGGAATTAGGTCCGTGTATGGGTGTGACTCGTGCATAAAGAACTGCAGAGTAGGCTTTTTCAGAAGCATCTGAAAAACCATGAAACTCAATTTTAGCTGAGGGTGAAAAATTAATACATCTTGGAATACGAATTTTATTAATATTGTCATAGAACTGCAAGAACTTTTGCCATTTTATTAGGGTGAGTGGTGTAAGACATTCTTCCCAAGCTGTATTATCTTGCCATATTTGCTGCATAATAATTTTAGCAGAAATGACAATCGGTGCTAACCAACCAGCTGGGTCAAAAAGACGAGCTATATCTGATAAAACGGTTCGTTTTGTGTATGCTGATTTTCTTTCAATTAAGGGTACACTAAAGAAAAACGTATATTCCTTCGCATTCCACCGAATGCCTAATGTCTTAGCATTATTTGATTCGGGTAGGGTGAGTAGATCAACATCGAGTAGATGTTCTTCGGGTAAATTGTGTAGTAATTCCTTTGTATTGGAAAATCAGCAGAGTCAAGAGCTGCGATCAATTGAGTTTGAGCTTCTCTAGCTTCCTCAATAGTATGACCACCAGCTAAGACATCGTCTACATACATGTTGTTTCGCAATATTTGCGAAGCTATATGGTGAGTATTTTGAATGTCATCGGCTAATTTGTGTAGGGTTCTAATAGCCAAATATGGCGCACAGTTGACACCAAATGTAACTGTTTGCAGTTCAAAATCTTGAATGGGTTCGTTGACACTTTTACGGAATAGTATTCTCTGAAAGGGTGCGTGTATTGGGTTTAATAAAATTAACTGTACATTTTCGTGATGTCGGCATTAAAAACTATTCTATAAAAGCGCCATTTCAAGATTAGTACAACCAAATCTTGTTGTAGGGTAGGACCAACGTGTAGGGCATCATTTAAACTATTGCTGTTCGATGTTTTGCTAGAAGCATTAAACACCACTCGAACCTTTGTCGTAACACGATCAAGTTTAACAACAGCATGATGGGGTAAGTAATAATAGTTATTTGAAGACGTGTTTGGGTTATACTTAATGGGTTTCATATGACCTAAGTCAACATATTCTTGTAGCACGTTATCATATTCTAGTTTAAGGTCTAGTTTCTTCATAAGGTTCTTCTCATTTCTCAAAAATTGAGCCATTGCTACATGACGTGAGTTTCCCAACTCTACTGGGGGGTACCGAAATGGAAGATTAACCTGATAACGGCCATTGGGTAAACGACGGGTAGTTGTCGTGTAATTTTCTTCACAAGAAGATTCTTCTTCAGATGTATTGGGTTTTGTGGGTACGTCTTCTATTTCCCAGAACTTGGTCAAAAGCTTGTCCAACTTGACAGAACTGAAGTATGAGACAATGGGTTGGGTGTTGGGTGAATTCTGAACAGGTCCTGTTATAATCCATCCAAACTCAGTTTCTTGAGCTACTAATGTATGAAGAAAATCTTTCTTAACACCAGATTGTGGGTAAAAGTCGCTGCTAATAATGAAATCGATTGGTCGACTTTCATAGAATTTCTTGTCAGCTAATTGAATATGCTCTAACCCCCATATGCATAAACAATTTTTAAATTTATCAAAGGTTTATAAAACAAATTTTGTATGGAAATTTTGTTTTATAAATTTAAAAATTTGGTTTGTGTAATAGTGTATTGTGTCTACCACCGCAATATCTACATGTAAATGTGCTACGGCAGTCTTTTATGACGTGAGCAATAGCTAAGCAATTGTAACATATTCCATTCTTTTTTACAAAATCTATCCTCTCGTTTACTCCTAAAGACGTAGCGTATGACTTTTTTTGCATAGTTTGCAAATAGAATCATCGGGTTTATTTTGGGTGTTTAGGGTATTTGGGTTATTTTGGGTTGGGTTTGAGAATTTTCGTTCACGAGGATTATTTTTTGGGTGAGCATCATGTATCGAATGTGTTACATTATGAAAAGCTTTGCCACTACTGTCAAATTGATTTTTGTTATCATGAAACTGTTTGGGTTTTGGGTGTGTGTTGGGGTTAGGGTTAGAATTCGAATCTAGAACATCATTTACAGATGTAAGTTCTTTAAACGTGTTCGTTAAGAACACATCTAAGTCTATAAAAGAAGGCATTTCCGCACAATCTTGAAGGGATTTCTCAAACTCTCTTCGGGTTTCTCTGGGTAATTTTGTTGAACAAAGATATACGAAGATAGGATCCCAATTGTCCGTATCAATATCTAATGAGTTCAAATTCGCAATACAACAATGTATCTTTCTCTGAAGCTTTCTTATAGAAGCACTACACAAGGTGCTTACTGAGAGTAAATTAAACAGGGATTTTAATTGCGCATTAATTTGCATTCGTTTGTTCTCAAATTGAGAGACGAGTTGGGTCCACGCAACGAGAAAGCCTTCATTTGTTAAGGGTGGATTGTCAACGATTTCTTTGGCTTCACCGCTAGTTTTTTGCTTAAGATGAAAGAGTTTTTCAACTCCACTTAAGCGTGTATTATTACCATAAATAGCTTTAAAAAGGTCTCTGAAATCTCCATCAAATGTGGGCATATCACAAGGGGGTACATTGAAGGCTACGGAATTGTTGGGTTGTGGGGGTTCGGGTAAAGAGGGTCGGGTTTCATTGGCCTTATTGAATTCATCAATTGATTCATCTACCGAGATCATGCATGTCCTATAAAAACTCTTAGCAGATCTAACATTTTGCACAATTTCCGTTAAATTTATGGTTTCAGCCTTCTTTGGGTCAATTAAATCAGAAGATTCCCTAATTTGTGTCAATTTTTGACCATAATTCGCTTAATTCGGTTTTTTTAAATTTTAAGGCGGGTAGAGATTGGAAACTTTCTGGGGAAGAGCGATAATCGTCATCAAATGACTTTAAGTCCATTTGAATATATATCGCATTAAATCGGCGGCCAAAGATCTTAAATCAGACATGATCGGGTTAATTTTTTAACAATCAACAAATAAAACAATATATTTTATTAAAATATAAATATGTTTTTGTTTATTAAAATAAACGTGTAAAAAGGAAATATGTGTACCAGCAGACAAATTTTCCAACAGGGTATTTTTTGTGTTTATGTGTACACTATACAACTTAAAAGGCAATATTTGTTCTTTAAAAACAATATCAAAAATATTTCGAACAAACTTTGAATTGGGTTGATGGGTGGGTATTGAAATATTTTTATATAATATTGCTTTAAAAATAAAGCCGAAAATTACACAAAAAATTGGAAATTATAATTTTAATGTAAGTTGTAAAAATACAGACTTACCTTCTTTGCTGGGTGTAGGGTACAAACCTTCACAAGAGAAACCAAATATTCTCTTGTGTTTTTCAATTTTTTCTATGTTCTTCTTCCCGCTATGATGTGTGGTGATCTTGTGTGTAGTGTTGTTGTTGTAATATTGTAAGCTGGGTCTGATATGTATGTTTAAGCGTGTATATATTTTGTGTGTGTTTTGTTTTTTGTGTTAAAAATTTGTGTTTTTAATTTTGTATATAAATATTTTAATGTTTTGAAAATACAGTGTAGTTTTATATTTTAATTTGTGTTTTTAATATTCTTGTTCACTATCACTGTTTTCTGTTCTATTTTTTATACACTTACTAGCTTGACCCGGTGCGCTTCGCTACCCCTGTCGTAGTCTATGTTGGAAATTTCAATAAAATCGTTTCGGCCGTTTAGTATTTATTGTTTAAGAACTAAGGGCATCAATTTTACCGGTTTTCCCCCTTTCTGGTCCAAGTATTGAAAAAAGTTATATCCTATTGACGCTTCCAAGTAAGGATCTATCTACGTTCCAAATTTCAATAAAATCGATTCAGCCGTTTAGGCGTGATGCTCAAACAAACAAACAAATAAACAAACAAACTTACAAAGACATTTATATATTTACTAGATTGACCCGGTGCGCTTCGCTACCCCTGTCGATGTAAAAATAGGTTCAGCAGTTTAGTAATTATTGTTTAAAAACTAAAGGTACCAATTTTACCCGTTTTTCCCACTTTTTGTCCCTTTCTGGTCCAAGTATTGAAAAAATTTATAGCCTATTGACGCTTCCAAGTAAGGATCTATCTACGTTCCAAATTTCAATAAAATCGGTTCAGCCGTTTAGGCGTGATGCTCAAACAAACAAACAAACAAACAAACAAACAAATAAACAAACAAACTTACAAAGACATTTATATATTTATATAGATATATAGATATATAGAATATAGATTGGTTTTTGTGTTTTTTGTAGTGTTGTATTGTTTATTGTTTTGCACTTTGTTTTTCAAAAATTATTCTGCTGTTTAGTTTATTATGTTTTTTTTTTTTTGTAGGGTATTATTTATTCGCGTATTTTATTTAAGGGTGGGTTTTGATTTATTTTATTATACACTTGATCACTTTGTTTTAGCTTACTTTCTTTTCAGCTTTTGTTAGTGGACTGTATTGTTTTTTCTTTTAATGTAGCCGTTTCATTTTTTTAAGGCTCGATAGGACCATGTTTTAACGGGTTAGAGGGAGAGGGTAATACAAAACCTTACGGGTAACTTTAATAAATAAGAACACTTTATTTTTTCATAAAACGTTATAAAATTTCTTATATGTTTATTGAACTCACAAAGGTTTTATATAAGATAAGTATATAGGGTAAGTATATAAACAATATATGTAATTCAGTGTTATGGCTTTTAGTGCAATATTAGGATAAGTATATAGGGTTATTTATGGTAAGAATTTCAGTTAAATTATAATATTTGAACACACTTTTTTTTCTTTTATTAAATTTTAGGGACTTAACCTTTTTGAATTTTAATTGTCGGGAGATCACTCGGTAACGACGATGGGGAAAACTCGATCGACTGTGTGTTTTTCTGCGGCGAATTTGCTAACTTCATCTCTCACATGAAGTTAGTTGCAGTTAATGTGGGTGTTTAAGAATAAAAACAGGGTTGGGAATGTCACTATGTTCACAGATGTGATCACATATATTATTCTCTCCAATATTTTTCTGAAGAAACAGTAGATTTATGTGTTTGGACTTTCTACCTTTAGTTTTATAATAAGGTCCCACAACCAAGTCTTTTGTTTCATCATATCCAAACACATTTATGCTAATATTTGGATTATTCCCTTCAAAGATTGATATATCTTTTAATTTTAGTGGAAAGCATAAACCCTTGAAATTTAAGCAATAATCATTTATGTTGATATTTTTCGATATGATATTTATTTTATACTTCGATGTACGATATGCGTAACTTTTTAAATTTGCAACTGCTGAAATGATAGCCCATTTAAAACAATGATCATCATAATTTTTAACGTTCACACATGCATATTTTAACAGTAATTTCTTTGGCAGGGGTATAAATGATGATCCCTTTAGAGGTTGATATTTATTTAAATTTAGATCAGTCTTTATTATTTGAACTAAAGTCCAACCACTATCTCTTTCTTGGAATTCTTCTGTTTTTTGTTTGATGTTCTCAATATTATTGGAAATTATATCTTTAAAATCGCTTATATGGAAAATTTCCTTCATCTTCGTTTGAAAAGTTTTCACCTCCAATGGCGTGTTTTCCAAATCATTCAAATTGGGTTTGGCATATAAAGCATGGAGCTCTATATTGAACTTTAATGCATCGTTAATTTTTAAAAATGAATTAACTTTCTGCTTGAACGCTCTGGAAGATTCTTTTAAAAATATCTCAGGTAGGAGTCATTCTTCGTTCATATTTTCATATGAAAGAGTAATCACTCTTGTTTTGAATGTACTTTTCACCTTTTTGACATCTCTAAATGGTGATTGTACTACATTGTCGATCCTTGAAGTTGATGCATGACATTTTTCATGCATTTTTAATTGTTCGATGTTAGAAAAAACTTTTTTACATTCGCTGCATTCAATATTGGGAGACATTTCAATTGTATATATTGATAATTTATAGATGAAATTGTATATGTTTTAGCACTCTAATTTGATGATTTAAAATTGTAGTTTTGTTTAAATATCTTTATTTATTTGCCTATGATATTCAAATGCTACCAATTATAATTTTTTGTTTATTTAATCAAAAACGATCTGCACTGTATGAAATAGTATAATATACTAAATAAAACTATAGCGTGACAGTACTATTTATAGTGTTGGATGTCACTGACCTTTTTGAATTCTTTAAAAATATTAACTTAATCAGATTGACTCGTATGTTAAAGTTGACTCTAACCATTAAGAGCGTGATTTGAATTTTAATTATAACACCTCAATTGCAACCATGCATTTTCAGATTTGGTTATGATCAAATTGCCACGTTACATAAATCATATAAATTTTATTTAACTATCTAAAATTATTTCGCAACGTTATACAATTTGTCGGAACAAATATCCATCAAAATTCAAATTAATCAAGAAAAATATAAGGAAAACAGATATCTTAATGAAAAATCAGGATTGTACCAAGTGTAACAACCATTAGTGAAATAGGTGTAAAGCAGATTGACTTCTATATTAAAATATGTGATTTTACTCGAGACTTGAATATAATTATGTCATCTCATTTGTTATCATTAATTTTTGTACTACTCATATATGCACGTGATGCAATGCATAGCAAATTCTTAATCATTATCTAAAACAATTTCACAATATTACGCAATCCAATCATCAAAAATAAATCTAAACAAAGAAAAGCAACAACAGGTGCCTTAGAGAAAAATAGTGATCGTGCCAAGAATTATAAAACAAACATTTGGTGTGTGCAACAACCCTTTAAATTCGAGAACTTTACTACATAGGAAGGTTAATTTATGTTACATTGTAACATATGACAGAAATGATAAACTACTTATTATCTGCAGTTAAAAAGAGGCTCCGAATGAAAAAGTTAATTGAATATTAATAAGAATTTCATAAATGAATATTAATTTGTATAGAAATGTAAAATTTCCCTAACTAAAAATCTGACATAATACGTGACAAAAAATATTAGTAATATTTTAATGTGATCATATTGACACGTGTGAACAAATCGACTGTACTCAATTTTTCTAGTGCTTTGAAATACATACATATTTATGCATGTATTGGTCATGTATACTAGAGGTAGAGAATTTAAAGACACGCACTTTTCTAATTCCTTATCTTTATATTGATCTACAATATAAACATTTGGTGTATGCAACAATAATTAAAATTCGAAAACGATTGAGAAGTTTTAACCTGAAAATAGTAATGTCGGTACTTATGACCATAGGTAAATACACATAGATCGGAAACTATCCTTTCAAAACCTTACTAAGTTATCAAAAAAAAAAACAACACTCGTATGTATGATTATTTTCAGTAATTTTGCATTTTTTATAGTTTCCGCTCTATGTTTTCCTATGTTTTTTACTACTCAATATTGCAATCAATATATTTTTTGAGTAATCGAAAAAAATACTTATTTCACAAAAACAGTTACACTTTTTCATGGAAAAACAAGTAAGAAAGTATGGTCGGTCAAGCCCGACACTAAGTAAATGAGAAAAATCATTATTCTTTCAAAATTTCAATAATTTATATTCGTGAGTGATTTTCGGAAGTGGGCTTTATATGGGAGCTATTAAAAATTATGAACCGATCACCATCCATTTGGTTATGTGATTAATGTCTATATGAAAGTTATTTATGTTGCATTTTATGTGTATACTAACATTTTAAGGAAATTTATGCTCGTTAAAGTGATTATCGGAAGCAGGTCTTATATGGGAGCTATAACTAATTATGAACCGATCATAACAAAATTTGGTGACATAAATTCGATATATATAAAATTTATTTGGAGAAAAACTTGTGTAGATACCTATAAAAATTAAACATTTATGACCGATAAAGTCCAATTTCGCGAGGACATTTGTATGGGGGCTAGGTGAAATAATGGACCGATTTCAGCCAGTTTCAATAAGCTTGATCTTTGAGCAGAAAAAGTTATATGTACTAAATTTTGTCGAAATATCTTCAAAATTGCGACCTGTACTCTGCGTACAAGGTTTACATGGACAACTAGCCAACCAGCCAGCCAGACGGACGAACGGACATCGTTTAGTCGACTCAGAAAGTGATTCTGAGTCCATCGGTATAATTTAAGGTGGGTGTTAGACTAATATTTTTTGGGCGTTACAAACATCTGCACAAATCCATTATACCCTCTCCACTATGGTGGTGTAGGGTATAAATATTCAAGTTTTTCCTTATTACACTGAAAAATACCATTTTTAAAGTATTGAGTAGTTACTTTTTCGTATTGAGTACCGGGAAAATGGTATGGAGAATGGAATGAAATACTTAATACTTTAACATCTATAATACTGAAGTGTGTCTCCTCATTTGCAACCATGAATTTTCATATTTAGTTATTCAAATTGCCAGGAGTATTCTAAAATGAATATATTATTTATGACAATTTCAATACCTCACGCAATATTCATATGTAAAGCAATGGAAAATATAACCTTACGAAAAAATCAGAATCGCTACAATAGTGATAATATAATAATTTCACAACATAATGGAATATTCATATGGACTCTACAGGAAAAAATATCCGAAACAAATTCAAATTAAAAAAGAAAAATATCACGATCGTGCTATGAATCATTAAACAGACATTTCATGTGTACATACACAAACATTTGATTGCATCGATCCAGATCGGTCAGAATATACTTAAAGATTAAAAATAACTTAAGAAATAGGATAATCTATACATATGGTAACCCTGTGCTGCATACAGATTGTCTGTAGTTAAAAAGTGGCTCCGAACCGCTATAAATATACTACTTACGTCCGTTCGCCAACAACTTTCATCACAACATACTTTCCAAAACCTTGCGTGGCACTTTATCCCCCCTGGTGCCCCTCATATGGGTGGTTTATGGGAAGCGGGTGTTAAAAGTTGTAAGTCTCACTTAAAGAAAATTACCCATTCTCAGAAATTTACGTATGAAGAACTTTACACAATGCTAAGTCGTATAGAGGCATGTCTGAATTCTAGACCTCTTTGTCCTAAGTGCCATAACCCCAGGCCATTTCCTAATAGGGTCTCCACTTTTTTTCCCACCAGAACCAGAGCTTTGCCAATAGATGGCAGAAGCTAAAGATTCTTTACCATCAATTTGCAGTTCGATGGAAAGAAGAATACCTCAAGGAATTACATAAACGAACTAAATGGCAATACCCCGAACGAGACTTTTCCCTTGCTGATTTAATTGTTATAAGACGCGATAACCTACCGCCAACTCAGTGACAACTCGGATGAATAGAAAAGGTCATGCCTGGTTCTGACTCCAGAGTCAGAGTTGCAGAAGTTCGTACATCTCGTGGGCTAATAGTCAAGCTTGTTTTGTTACCCCCTTGCGAATCAAACTAATACATTTCTTTTCTTACAGCCACAATGTCAACTCCCCCTCGTCGTCTAAAAACAAACCGTGAAACTCCTGAAGATGTCCCACCACGACAACAAACAGCAGCAGTAACTCATCGACGCCAATACAAAGATTGCCGTTATTGCGATAAAGAGCATCCCCTTAGGAAATGTTTCCGATTTAGAAAACTATCAGTACAATAACGTTTGAAAGTGGTTCGTCGTTTTGGCTACTGCTTTAACTGTTTAGCTCACTCGCACTTGGTAAAAAACTGCAGATGGCGTGACAGATGTAAAATCTGTCTTGACGAGCATCATACTTTGTTGCACCGTGAACATAAAAGGAAAACCGGAAACCGGAAACGACGCAGCTCACCACAACCTCATCAATTACAGCCTAACAATTCTGCTCCTTCGCACGTAACAACCTCATCAAATGGTGCTCCAACCATCGTTATCAATGTCACCTCCAAGGCCTAGGCCAACTCATATCAACATTATTGAACATTTTTTGTATCTCTAAAAATATTCACTCTTTTTTAACTTTAAGTATATTTCTCTAAAAATATTCACTCTTTTTTAACTTTAAGTATATTTTTATATATAAATGAATTAAAAATATGTTGGCTTTATGGATTTCAGTAACATATCCCCTCATTTTGCATTTGGTGTTGCAGTCTTGCAAGCGGTGCGGAATGTTTATGCCACTCGTTTATACTTATTGTATATTTTATTTTATATTATTTGCTTGTAAATATTATTTCCTTTTGTTTACTTATTTATAACTTTATTCTTTATGAAGATAATTTCTCTTATAACAAGAGAGTATAACTGTAATAATTCAAATATCAATGCTAAAATAAATATAATTATAATCTTAGTTTTTAGTTGCTAATAATCGTTCGAAGCAAAAGGTAATTAAACCCCCGAATAAATTGAAATTTTGTAAAACGAAATAATTTTGAGTTCCTTTTTTTCTTCCCCCGATTGTAAACTTTGCGGATTATCAACCCCCTCAACATAAACAGTTACATTTTACTAAAGTTACGCACATTAAAGGCAAGTTGTAATAACGGCACTTAGGTATTTAACACAATAGGTTTATACTATTTTTTTCATTTAAGCAAAATTAACGTGTTTGTATTTAGTCGGAAAATCAAAGTTAAAAATTCAAGTATTTTGATGTGTTTAATTCTCTCACAAGTATGTTGAATTTACATATCACAAGTACGTGTAAAGAGAGTAATTATTATTACTCTCAGCTTACTCTCAGTAGCGTCTCTAGTTGTACCCTATGATACAAACCTCAATTATACCTATTATTTTTATGTCGAGGCCCTCGGTTCAAATCCAGTGGGCTACGGCTTTATGTAAATATTTCTACTAATAATATATCTATTAAGAAGTGTTGACAATTTTTTCCGTAACATGTAATAAAATTTTACCGGTAATTGCAAAATGGATTTCAATTTACTGATACTGATTTTGTTCAGTATTCAGTAAAATTTTACAGATTACTGATTTTTTTTCAGTAATCAGTAAAAATATAATGATTACTGATTTTTTTTTCAGTAATCAGTAAAACTTTACTGAATACTGAAAATTTTTTCAGTAATCAGTAAAAATCTATTTTTACTTAAATTTTACTGGTACTGCAAAGTGCCCAACTATGCTAGATATAAATGAAGTTGTATTTATTTACACGGATATAATTAAACCACGACATGTGGGTAATAAAAAAACTAAATGTTTAAAAATATTTTCAACATCAACATTGAACAATTATATTCATTTTAATCAAATTGAATATTTTCCTATTGAATCTTATAACATTAATAATATATCTATAATGATCCGAAATGATGAAGGACGAAAAATAAAGTTGGATGAATTCATACCAGTTTATTGTACTCATAGATGGGCACTTTGCAGTAGAATCATTACGGAAATAATTGTCAACACTTCTTAATAGATATATTATTAGTAGAAATATTTACATAAAGCCGTAGCCCACTGGATTTGAACCGAGGGCCTCGACATAAAAAATAATAGGTATACTTGAGGTTTGTATCATAGGGTACAACTAGAGGCGCTACTGAGAGTAAGCTGAGAGTAATAATAATTACTCTCTTTACACGTTCTTGTGATATGTAAATGCAACATACTTGTGAGAGAATTAAACACATCAAAATACTTGAATTTTTAACTTTGATTTTACGACTAAATACAAACACGTTAATTTATCTTAAATGAAAAAAATATTTTTTATTAATTTTTGTTACTTAATTTTATCTGTGGTAGAATTTTTTTTATAGAACAGAGTTCTATAAATTAAAATTTAAACATTTTTATAGAACTCTGTGTGTCTGGTGAAAATTAAAAAGACACCAATACAACCTCAAAACTATGTACTAATACATTCTCACGACTAAGGTTTTTGACAACAGACTTAGGTTTTTTCCCTCTCAGTAACGCTTCTATGGATATATTATTTTATGTTTTGTGTTTTTGAAAAAGAGAAGACAATTTTAAAATTGGTTAAAACGAAACTGTTATTTTTGCAAGTTGCAACTTTAAGAAAATCCCCATATTACTACTTTTGGTACAAAAAGTGCTAAATTGTCACGACTGATTATAGGATAGTAAGTGAAGTTTTTGTTGAGAATATAAAATATTTTAAATTCAAAATTGTTTTTTAAAAATAAAAAAAATATAAAGAATAATTAACACGTCTAGGATTTGAACCAGCGATGTCAATCTTGTAGTCCACTGTTCTACCCACAACACCACTGCGCAGCTATCTGATTCTATGTAAATTATTTTTAAATATAAATAAGTTTCCTTTCCGTTTTAAACAAAATATTTAAAAAAAATTCGGCCAATTGACAAAAAATAAAGTTACTTACACTTTTTGTTTATTAACATTTTCACGTATGCGGTCACCGGTGCTCCAAGATTTTCTTTAAATTATTTTCAATATAGAGCGAAATTTTGAGTTCACAGATACAGTAAATGGTTATTTTCAAGGAAAACTAAATTATTTTTAAGAATTTCATAGCACAGCCTGCCAAAAAGATAAACACTTTTTCCATTTTTCAACAAAAATTATCAATATATGTACGTCGAAATAAAGCGTGTAGTGAACTCATAGTTATACAAATATCAGCGGTTTAATTTTGTGCATGAAAGGGTTAATTTAGATTTTTTAGACATTACTTACAAAGTAAAAAAATATTCTTAAATCACATGCAAAAGTCTATTTGAAGTGTTAAATTCCAAGTGTAAAATAAGAGATGTGTGATTTATCAGATCTTGATAGTGATGATTCTCAAAATCCTAACATGTGATTCATAAAATTTTACCGATAATGCATAATAGACTTCAATTTAATGATACTGTTTTTTCAGTATTCAGTAAAAATTTACTGAATTTTTTTTCAGTAATCAGTAAAGTTTTACTGAATACTGAAATTTTTTTCAGTAATCAGTAAAATTTTACTGGTAATGCAATCTAAATTTCATTACCAGTAAAAGTTTACTGAATACTGCAATGCTTAATGCATTAGAAATATAATGCAGTGTGCCCATGTATGATATCTAATGATAACGCTTTAGTAAAATAATGTGTCATATTATCTGAAAATTTGTTTAAGTTTTGCATAATGTGGTTTGTTGATGTTAAAATTGAATCTTTTTCAAGGTTTTCCAATTCATGTCTACTAGTATGAGAATCATATTCATTGTAAGATTTGTTTATTTTTTAAATTTGTTCTATTTTAAAATTTGTTTGTGAGGAAGAATCTGAAGAATTTTATTTTTTATCACTTAAATCATTTTTTTCAGTACTTTTTGGAGTAACATTTAATTTATTCAAATATAATATAATCTATATAAATATATAAATGTCTTTGTAAGTTTGTTTGTTTATTTGTTTGTTTGATTTTATTGAAATTTGGAACGTAGATAGATCCTTACTTGGAAGCGTCAATAGGCTATAACTTTTTTTCAATACTTGGACCAGAAAGGGGTAGCGAAGCGCACCGGCTCAAGCTAGTATAATATAATAAATCTATATCTAGATAAATATATAAATGTCTTTGTAAGTTTGTTTGTTTGAGCATCACGCCTAAACGGCTGAACCGATTTTATTGAAATTTGGAACGTAGATAGATCCTTACTTGGAAGCGTCAATAGGCTATACATTTTTTCAATACTTGGACCAGAAAGGGATAAAAAGGGGGAAAAACGGGTAAAATTGATACCTTTAGTTTTTAAACAATAATTACTAAACGGCTGAACCGATTTTTACATCGACAGGGGTAGCGAAGCGCACCGGGCCAAGCTAGTATATAAATGTCTTTGTAAGTTTGTTTGTTTGTTTGAGCATCACGCAAAAACGACTGAATCGATTTAATTGATATTTGGAACGCAGATAGATCCTTACTTGGAAGCGTCAATAGGCTATAACTTTTTGCAATACTTGGACCAGAAAGGGATAAACAGGGGGAAAACCGATAAAATTGGTACCTTTAGTTCTTAAGCAATAAATACTAAACGGCTGAAGCGATTTTATTGAAATTTCGAACATAGATAGATTGTTGTTAAGAAGCATCAATAGGCTATAACTTTGTTCACTACTTGGACTATAAAGGGATAAAATGGGGAAAATTGGTACATTTGGTTTTTAAACATTGAATATTTATTTAAAAGGAAAACATGTTTAGTTTAGCTCAGTATAGTCACAAAAATATGTATTTGGAAAGTACCTTTTCAAAAGTATACCTCCCGGGGGGTAAGAACGGGTAAAATTAAGAGTTTTGTGTTTATTCATATTGATGTCTGTTTATTTGTACTTTATAGAAGGCTAAACCACTGGTCCTATCCTGTTGAAATTTACCATATATTCCTGTATATTTCAAACGATCAATAGACTGTTTTTTATTTTGAAATTTTAAGTGGGCGTGGCACCTCCTAACAAAGTTAATAGTTATTATGGAATATCTGGTAAACTATCATTGTGAAAGTCGTAAAACTTCGCGAGATTTTTTTCGGTACCATTGTGCACTGCTTGCCTCAAAATTTGCAAGATTGTATAAATGGGCGTGGCACCACCCATACAAAGTAAATAGGTATTTTCGAATATCAGCAGAACTATAATTGTGACAATATTCAAACTTTATAGGAATCGATTTCTTATCACTGTATGATGTTTAACTGAAAGCGAGACGGATCGGAACAGGGGGTGTGATACCACCCATACAAAGTAAATAATTATTTTCAAATATCTGGAGAGCTATAATTGTGGAAGTCTTCAATCTTTATCCGAAGAGCACTCTTAGCATTATACATGGGCAGTATTGAATTAGTTGGCATGGCACCTACCATACAATGTAAATTGTTTATTTCTAATATGTGAAGAACTATAATTGCTTAAGTATTTTTAAACTTTGAACACATTAATATCTTATCACTATACGGAGTTTGGCTAAAAATGGGCGGGATTGTATTATTGGGCATGGCACCTATCAAACAATTTAAAAGTATTTAAACTGTGTATGAATTAATTTCTCATCACTGTACGGAGTTTAGCTAAAAATGGCTGGGATAGGAACAGTGGGTATAGGCCCTTCCATACAAAGTACTTAAACAATTTTGAATATCTGGATAACTAAAATTGCAAGATTCTTCAAACTTTGTCCGAAACATCTTTTTATAATTTTACGTAATGTGTCTGTGACATACATGAAAAAAAAGAAATTCATAATTGGAATGAATTTTGTAATAAATGTTATTAATCGAACATGACTTTTTTTTCCAAACTTTTTTTATTCAGAACATGTTTATAAATATTATAAAATCGTACATGACGGAATTTTTTTGCTCCTTTTGCATAAATTTGTTGATATTTTATAACAAATTGAATTGCAATTCCATTACATAATGGCTTAGTTCAAATATGTTTGTAAAATAGCCCTATAATGACCAAATATTCAAGATAAAGCAACCAAATCTAAAACGTAAAAATATCATTAAAAATAATTCAGCATCCATTAACATTAAAGCATTTCATCTGCTTCAAAAAACGGAGTCAATTTCGCGCATATTTTTTCATTATATAGCTGAAAATCATAAAAAATAAAAAATTTTCAATGGAAAATTTCAAACATAAATTTTAAGCAACATAAAAATATAAATGAAAATTGAAACATTTTTTTTCAAGCCTTCTATATTTGATTTGAAAACTAAAAATATGAACAAAATCATACTATTTAGGAAATTATTTATAAATGTAATGAATTGAAATCAATGAAATCAAATCATACTATTTATGTTGAAACTTTTTTCTGTGTAGAACTGGACATATTATCGAATATCTGATGAACTGTATTAGAGAAATTCCTAGAACTTTGAAGCATTTATTTCGTTACCAGAGTTACATAGTTGGCTGAAAATGTGCTGGATTGTATGGTGAACGTTAACAATAATAAGTACCACTGTACGAAGTTTAGCAAAAAATGGGCGAGATCTGAACAGAGGGTGTATAAAGAAAATTGTAATTTCGAGAGTCTTTTAGCTTTGTCTGAACCACTTTCTTTTATTTTTAGGACGTGGTGGGATCGGCTTTTCATATAAAAAAAATAGAAAAAAATAGTTCAAGGGACTTGCCCCATCCCATACAAAGTAAATATTTACTTTCGATTATCTGGAGAACTCTAATAATGCAATTCTCAATACTTTAAATATTTTTTTTTACTACGACAGGGGTAGCGAAGCGCACCGGGTCAAGCTAGTAATATATAAAACAATTTTGTTCTTTAAATTTCCTCATCATTGAGGGTGCCCATTTCCATACTACTAATGTAGTTGTCTTGCTCCCAGTAAACATTAAAATCTGTTCTTTAAGACGCCTATGGTGCTTTTGACCACATTTCGGGGTTTCGAATGTATATTATTTAAGTGACTTTCTGGAGAAGCATCCACAATTTTTGTATTTAATAAAAAACCATATAAAAAACTAAAATGGAAAATAACGTATTATGAAAAAAATTCAAAATTGATTTTTTATTACACATTCACTTAAACTTCATGCAAATCATTTAAATTAAAAAAATGTTAGCTTTTGCTTTTTTATCTTTTAAATTTTTATAAAAATGTTAGCTTTTGTTCACACCATCTGATTTTAAGGTAATTGATGACATATGCAGAGAATTTCCTAAGGAAAAGCAGGTTTCGGTGAGTTTATAGAAATAGTTGTTTATGTTAACATTTATGTATGAATAATGCCCGTAAAATATATTGAATTAATTTTGTTAAAATTAAAAAATATTTAAAAATCTTTTATTTAATTTTCTGAACGCAGCTGGTAAAATAATAAGTAATCAGAAATTCAACGCATCGTATTAAAAAACTAAACCATCGTCCAGTATTGCAAAAATTAAACGAATATATTTAAAACCTGAACGACCGTTTACTGAACTCTTTATAGTAAAAAGCTGAATGCACGTTCAACGTAAAGCTGAACTTTTTTTCTGTGTAGTTATATAATCCCATAAGTAGAAGAAAACATCATGAAGCTAAAAATTTCAAAAAACAAACATTTTTGAAAATTTATATTGTGGTGAACTGAAGTCCCGAAGCGTTGCACAGTGGTACAGAAAAAACAAGTAACAGAACTAAATTCGGCTGTACCGAATCTTATATACCCTTCACCTAAGTATACATATTTACGTACATTGCCTTTACCCATGCAAAACTCTTCATATAGCAACAACAACAAGAAAAAATCATAATATTATATCAGATGCAAAACATTCGATATTCACGCTTTGAGTGCTCACTGATAACTAACCAAATAAACACAACAATTATTTTGCACAATTACAAAAACTGAAAAAAAAGAAAAAGTCATACACCCATACTCATGCGCTTTTTTACTTGTCTCGTTGAGTGGACAACGGCTACTAAATTGTAAGAGCATAAGAATACGTGTGATTTGATTTTGCACAATTATGCTATGGGCTGCGCACCATTGTTGTAGAATGTTGTTGTTGGGTGTGTGTGGTGTTTACGTATAATAGATATGCTCATATGAAAACTCATTATAAACAACTCTCTCTTTATATATACCTTTGCCTCTCATGGTGAAGGGTATAAAAACAAAAACAAAATACGCAAAGAAATAACCAACACACATCCACACAAACGCAAACTTTATTGCAAAGCATGCAATAAATTGTCTTTTTTTGAGGAAATTTTCAGAGGTTGTCTCGGATTTTTGCTCATATCTCCGTTATTTATGGACGGATTTTGCTGATTTTAAATAGCAAAACTCTCGAAAGCATGTCTGATAGAATTATTGAAGATTTGGATCCCAAAGACAACTGGGGTCTTCAGAAAATTGATTTCAACAGACAGACGGACATGGCTTAATCGACTCCGCTATCGATAAGGATCCAGAATATATATACTTTATAGGGTCGGAAAATTATATTGTGGAAATTACAAACGGAATGACAAATTTATATATACCCTTCTCACGAAGGTGAAGGGTATAATAAGAGGGAAATAAATCTGTAAATTCTAAACCCTTAGCCCGATATAAATGAAGTTTGACATGCGCAAAGAAGAAGTGCTGTCGAGCAGGGGTCCCCAAAGTAGGACACTCGGGTGCTCTTATAACTTAGGATAAATTCGCATTTGAAAATTAAATTTTCAACATTTTTACACACTCTACCAAGGCATATTTAACCAGGTGGCAGCGTAACGCCAGCTGACTATTTTTTGCTCTACTCATGTTGTACCTTTTGAAATGTCAAAAAAGGATTTACAAAAAATTTTAAATTTGCTATAAGAGTAAAAAGATTATTTTATATTTATAAAAGTGAGTTTTAGTTACTGCTTTATGTGCGTAAAATATATGAAAGTGCTAAAAGAAACTATTTCGTTTTAAAAAGTGCGTTTTTGTGAATTTATTTTTTGGCAGTTTAGAAGGTTTTACACACCGTTGTTCTTGTATTGTTGTAATTGTTGTAGTTACGCTGCCACCTGGTTAATACATCTTGCACTCTACTCCAGTTTTTTGATAACAGTGGATCCAAATATTTCCCGATTTTCTACATTTTTCTTTAAACTTTTTGCAACGCTAACTTTATATTAAATATTATAAATGGAAACAAATTTTAAAACTGTTGATACAGAGGGAACGAGGTCCATCCAAAAAACACATATTTTATATGTAAAATTCAACTTTAGGGCAAAAATTCTCAAATAGCATTCCAATTTTTGGTATTTTTCATCACTTTTTTGGGAATTTCGGGATTCCTGATTACAAAATTTGTTTTTATTTTTCCATTTTCAATACAAAAATCTATATAACTATAAAATTTCATTAAAAAATATTAATAAATAAAAATTTATGATTGCAGAATGTACATACTGGTTGAGTCTGTGGATATCAGATATTGGTGGGTGAGTCTAGTATGTGTTAGACGAAGTTTCGTAAAACACTGATTTTTACGCCAGTTGGAAGAATAGGGCAGCATAATAGGATTTCTTTCCGGATTAATTTCTTTATAAAGATTATCGTATCTGTTCCATATCCGAAGAGTGGTGACATTTAAATTATCTATTAGTAATAATTATTTCGTTTCTGTTTCTTGGATTGAAAGCTGCATCAAAAACGGATCGGGTATCTGTACATAAGAATGATGTTTGTTTCTTGAAGTTTTACATAAATTTAAAGCTTCAACATGGCTTCTGCTGAAGCTTTAAGCTTTAAAAGCATTTAGCGATAATAGTCTAGCAGTTTTTATGAGTCCATTTTCATCAACGACAGCAAATGAAGCATACTTTGAGGTTTTTGTACCATCGGTGTAAACATATTTATACTTAGTTAGCATTTCGTTAAATAGTGTCCTGTAAATATTGGTAGACGTGAAGTTTTTATTATAAGAAATGAGATTTTTTAAATTTTCGAATCTAGAAGCCAGGATGATTTTCTTTAGGTGAAGTAAATCTTTGTATGTTAAATTTCTTTAATAATCTTGATATACATATGTGCCAAGGTAGAAGGAAATGTTTGTTCATTTTTTCTTTTGCTCAGTAAAGTTACATGTTTATGTAGTAATGATGATCTTGTACAAAAATATTTGTGAATTAAACGAAATTTTAATTTAGTGGCATGGATTTGAAGTGGCTCAAATCCTCCTTCAGCTTGTAGATTTTTAATAGGTGTGGTTCGGAAAGCTCTGAAGCTTGATCTAATAGCAGCATTTAGTATAATTTAAAATTTTTTTAAAATGGATTTAGCAGCTTTAAAGTATATAAACAGACCATAATCGATTTTCGCCAATATTACTGTTTTCACCAATCTAAGAAGACTGTTCGTATGCATATGTCTCTTATTTGACGATAAATATTTAATGACATTAAGTCTGCTTGTTTTTTCAGATAGTCGCAGTGGTTTTTAATGCTATATTTAGAGTCAATATTTAGTCCTAGAATTTTACAATTTTCTACATTTTTAATACTTAAATTATTATAAATTACTTATATCTATATTAGTTTTTCAAATGAAATGTCGGCACCTGATATTTTTGACCAATTGTCTATAGAAATTAAAGTGTCCGTAAAATCTTTTTTAATTTTTTCTTGTCTTGTTCTCTTGCGATAATGTATATTTTTTTTTATTTTTATAAAATAAGATCACACTAATTTTTTTTTTTTTTTTGGTCTTGTAATTTTATAATTGATTTTTTACGCTATGCGCAGGTTGAGTGTTAGTCGGAGATTGAATTCTATATTTATATAGATTTTTCTATTGAAAATGGAAAAATTTTGAAATTTGTAATCAGGAATCCCGCAATTCCCAAAAAAGTGTTGAAAAATGGGATTTTTTACTTTTTGGCTATAATATCCATACCAGGGGCGGGGTTATCGAAACCCTTTACAAAGTAATTAAATTTTGATATCGACCATGCTATTGAGAATTTTTGCCCTGAATTTTACATAAAAAATATACGGTTTTTTGATGGACCTGGTTCCTTCGGTATCAAAAATTTTCAAATTTGTTTTCATTTATAATATTTAATGTAAAGTTCGCTTTGCAAAAATTATAAATTCCTAATATATCTTCTTAGAAATTTTTTAGATAACTTAAAAAGAAAAAATTACTTTTTTCCGAAAAACTAGCGAAAGACCGCAAAACTTAAACTTGACAACAACTCTCAAATCGGACTAAGGGTTTAGAAGTTGCAGATTTATTTCCATCTTTTTTCACAATATCACTTTGCAGCAGTAATTAGTTTAATATTGTCATCGTATGTCCATTCAGTTTTGACTTTGGTCTAATAAGTTTGCATGTCTTTCGCAGTTTGTTGTCAACTTGTTTTTTTCAAGCATTTGCCAACAAATCTGTATTAATTACATCCATTTCTGTATATGTCTGTTAATAAAACGAGAATTTTTTAAAAATTTAACATACCCGAGGTGTCCTAGTTTGGAGACCCCTGGCCGCACCCCTGGTGGGCCAATGCAGTCCAAATTCAAAACTTAAACTTGACAACAACTCTCAAATCGGAATAAGGGTTTAGAAGTTACAAATTTATTTCCCTCATTTTTTCAATACCACTGTGCAGCAGTAATTAGTTTAATATTGTCATCGTATGTCCATTCAGTTTTGACTTTGGTCTAATAAGTTTGCATGTCTTTCGCAGTTTGTTGTCAACTTGTTTTTTTCAAGCATTTGCCAACAAATCTGTATTAATTACATCCATTTCTGTATATGTCTGTTAATAAAACGAGAATTTTTGATTTATATGCCAAGCATGTTTTTTCTCGAATGCTCAAATAGCATATGGGCTAATTATCTATCGGAATCACACATTTTGCTGTAAAATGGCATTGATTTGTTATGGAATATTTTTGCATATTATGTGGACATTTGCATATTTGTTTATATTTTACTCCAAACTTAAGGACTGAGATCGAAAAATTCTTAACACACGTTTTTCATTAAAACCCAATTATTTTCTGATTTTTTTTTTTCTCAAGTTACCTTTGTAAAGTATGTCAGTTATTATGTTTAATGTCAATTATGTTCATTTGATTTTAATCTGTTTAAAAAAAATGCGTACTAAAATTAAATATTTTCAACAAAACCCAAATTGGCCAAACAATCAAAGGTCTGCCGTCAAACTGGGTCTAATGTTATTCAACAGTACCGAGAGAACTTGTCCGTTGATAGAAAGCCTGGTTCAGGTAGAAGGAGTGGTTTACATGTTGTTTATTAAGCCAAACAAATAGAAAGCATTTTCAACATCCGGTAGGAAAGCAGCCGGGTTAGCTCAGTGCTCGGACTATTTGGTACGAAAAGTTAAAGCCAATGCTGGTTCAAAAACATAAAAGGCTCAAAAAGTTCCTGACAGGAACGCAGCTAAAAATTTAGAGGCCAAAAACAGAGCACGGAAATTGAAGTAAAATTTTATAAAAAAATATATATTCCTGCTGCATAATGCATGACGAAACGTATGTTCTGACAGATTTTTCGCATCTTCCGGGTCAAAATTTTGATGTTGGTGATGCTAGAGGGAATGTTGAAGAAAAGTTTAGGACCCAAAAGCAGACAAAATTTCTCAAAAAGTTCTTGGTATGGCAAGCAATATGCAGTTGCGCCAAAAAAGCCAAACATTTGTTACAAAGGGCTCTAAAATACCGAAATTTACAACAAGGAATGTTTACAAAAAAAGGATGCTTCCACTCATAAGACATCTTAGTGTGTCCACTTATTTTTGGCCCTGTCACTATGGTAAGAAACGTCTTGAGTGGTAAAATAACAATAATGTGGTATTTGTACCAAGAGAGGCAAATTCTCCAAACTGCCTGGAGCTAAGGCCAGTGGAGAGATATTAGGCTCTTGTTAAAAGAGAATTGAAGAGCACAAAAAATGGTGTCCAAAAGTCGGGTAGATTTTACACGGAGATGGACAACCTGTTCGAACAAAGTGACAAATATTTTTTTTGTAAATTGTAATAATAATTTCAATCAAATAAAAAAAATCAAAGCTGTAAGTTAAGAGGTTTCATTTTTATTAACATATATGTATGTATGTTAAGAATTTTTCGATGTCAGTCCTTAATATTTATACGCATATTATCCCAATTTTTAATAAACATATTTTTTTAGAAATACATTCGTATAGAAATAACATAAAATGTAATTTCTACAACTAACTTCTTTCAACATCGAGAAACTGGCAGTAAGTCTTCTTCATTTCTCTATCAGCAATTGAAAATTATAGTTTCAAAACATTTTAGATATGTCAAAGACATTTGCACAAAAATTTTAAACAAATTAAAAAAAAAATTGTTTACCTAAAAATATTTAAAATGTTTATTTTAAAGTATAATTTGGTGAAGGGTATATAAGATTCGGCACAGCAGAATATAGTTCTCTTACTTGTTTTTTATTGTAATTTCAATTTAAGTATAAGAGATTTCGTTATCGAAAGATTTTGTCACTTCACATAGGCACAGTTATTTATTACGATATATTGAAGTAAGATGCTCTTTAAAGTATGATCGGCCTTTCTTACTTGTTTGAAATTGATTTTTTTTATACATAAGTATGTAAATAAACGAAAAAAATCAAAATTGAAAAATTAAACATTTAAAAAAAATTGCTGATTTTTTGTGAAACAAATTTTAAGTTATGTAAAAATTCTTGTCAAATAACTAATTACTATTTCTTTTTTAGAACATTCTTTGTAAGTAGTACATTTACAGTAATGCTAATTGATATAAATAATTACAAAATTGGAAAATGGGTAAAAACTATTTTAAAACGTTAATTTAAAATTTCACGTTTTTTTATGGAAATAAATTTAAGATTTCTCCGGTATTTCCGATACCTGTTGGTATTCCGAATGACTTTAATATCCTATTTTTGAAAATAATTGATATGTACTTAGTATTGTCGTCTGAAGATACCTTGACAAATGAAAATAAGTTTATATGTGCTTTTATTGTAATTAAATTTTATATACATTAAAAGTTGTATATTAAAAGCTTTTCAATGTAAAATAACACAAAAAGTACATTTCTACCGCGTATTTGTAGATCCTGAGTTGGTGTTACTTGTATGTGCTTCATAATCCATGACTTCTTCATATATGAGTTCTTTCCATTGTTCAACAGTGTGCTCTCTCTCATCGACGCTGTGGTCGTATGGTTCTGGAGCAGGCTGCAAATAAAAACATTAATTAATTAATAGCACAAACATTTTTGTAAATTGAAAATTGTTTATATTGCAATAAATAAGTGTCAGTCAACGTTCAGTGGAAGGAAATATGACGCATTCTTTTGAAAAATTACCACCAGTTTTTTTTTTCAAAATAAAATTTTTTAGTCACAATATAAAAAAATTGGTTATTTAGATTTAATTATTTGATTAGCAATAAATTCGGTTATCACAAGTAAAACTATGGCTGTGTTCTTAAATGTAGTAAGAAGCCATAGTTTTACATACTCGGAGGATGTAAAACTATGGCTGTGTTCTTAAATGTAGTAAGAAGTTTAAAAAATCATATTTGCCATTTTTATTTATTTCCCAACCGGCAGAATCCATCCCAAAAGATAGACAATGAAATAAAATATAGGCTACGAAACTTGAACGATAGGTGTGAATGAAAATAGCGAACGAGCTACTTCCAACAATATGAGAACAGCTCTCAATGTTTTTAGGGCGAAAATACCCGAGTCGATAAGAACTATATTAAACATAGTTTATAATGGAAATGGTTTCCAACGTAATAATTACCAAATGTCACCAGAAAATTTCTGGCCTTTCTGGCTAAGATGGAACAGAGAGATCCGGAGTCATTTACCGCAAATGAGAAGTACCTTCTCAAGAAGCACAGGCAGGACGTTGTTATATTCAAAAGAATCTACCGCCCCGTAAGTAATCTTGGGGAGTCTTCTTCTGGTGAAAAGCAGGTGGTTGCTGCTGTCGATCTGGCTAATACTCGTAAGGGTGTAGGGTCAAAAGCTCCAACCACAATCCGTTCGAATAAAAAGAAAGAGGGTGACTCTTCTACTACCGAACAACTCAGGACTTCGGTTAGAGCTGCGGATGGTAGTTGGAAATCAACAACAAAGGTGTCAGGGGTGTCACTTTTTCCCTTAATGGTTTCCGTATGGGTAACATTACAGGAAACGGAGGTTCCCAGTCCTCTACATCATATGCCACAATAAAGAGGCGAGTTGTTGGTACAACTTCATCTAGCACTATTAAGGGTCCCCAGAAGGAGACCATTGAAAGGACTAGATCTGGAGATGACCAGCCCACCTCGTCGATTCAGGCAGCTGTTATAGATCGGAATGATCCAGATGGGAACATTAGTTCCGATCAATGGCAGCTTGGATGAGATCGCCGTGTATAATGGTTACTCGGAGGATGTCAAGGAGGGAACATAACTAATTATTTATCATTCTTTCAGGAGCGGTGTTGTAAATAGAGAGTCAAGGGGTGAGCTTACATTGGCGTCGGTATACATGCCGTATGAAGCAGCAGATCCACCCGGTAATGAGGTGCTGGAGCTGACTTAGTACACAAAAAGGAAAAGTGCTATCCTGGTTCTGGGTTGTGATGCCAATGCTCATCACAGTCATTGGGGCAGTGCTGATATAAACAAAAGAGGTGAGTGTGTCTTTAATTTTATAAGTGTTAATAATCTTGTAATTTTTTAGGAACAACGATAGGCAAGCAGTTATAGATATGACACAGACGAACCGTAATGACAATTTCGTTAGAGATTGGAGGGTATCAACGTACTGTTATTTTTCGGATCATAGTCGTATTACCTTCACCTTGAATTTTGAGCCGTCTGCAAGGGCAACCTTTTGGGATCCTAGACGGACAAATTGGGGAATCTTTTATGACAAACTGGGTTGGTACAGACAACTTTACGTGAACTGTTGGAAAAAGTTGTGAACAAGTTCACTTTCCAGTCAGGCGTAAGCAGTCTTAATGGTGGACCAGGGAACTTCGCGTTCAAAGGTCAATGGTTAGAAAATTGTTTAATAGGGAAAGTTTGCAAGATGATTGGGTCAACTATAAGGGAGATCTTAAGAGAGCCAAACGGAATTCATGGAGGACGTATTGTAAATCCGTTGATAGCGTCAATGAGTTGTCCAAGTTTCGGCGAATTTTATCCGAAGACCCTAAGGTCATATTCAAAGATAGGACAACTCATCCAGACATCATCGGAGACATTCTTTTTGCTTATGGAAACACACTTTCCTGGTTGTAAAGGGATGGAAACTGAGTGTATTAGTCATAACTACTTTGGGCGGTTAATACTTTTGATCCTTATAAATCACCGGGTCTGGATGGTGTATTTCCGGCTATGCTATGTAACAACCGAATATGGCACTATTTGTTTTGGCAGATATATTCAACAGTTGTCTTAGTAGGAAATATCTGCCTAGGGGGTGGAGAGAGGTTAAAGTAGTTTTCGTACCTAAGGCCGGTAAGTCCAGCCACTCGAAATCACAGGATTTTAGACCTATTGCACAGGGCACAGTTTGAAGCATATGGAATACACTTTAGCTGTTTGTTGAGGCTATTAGGGATTCGTTAGTGGAACTTAATTTTAACGACTTCCTGGTGAGTTGGATAGTTTCAATGCTGGATAGCAGGATTATTAATTTCACGATAAGATTAGAAGACGAGTTACCAGAAGCACACCGCAAGGTGGAGCTCTTTCTCCTCTTTTGTGATTACTGGCGGTAAACTTTGTTCTCAAAATCGTTCAGTCTAAATTTAGGATGAGGTGGTGATTCTGATTAAAAGAAAGTTTCTCTCCACTATCAGTGACATCATGCATGAAGCGATTGGTAATATCTCGTCCTGGGCAAAAACTAATTCGAAGATAGAATTGGTGCTCTTTTCCAGGCAATACAAGGTGGAGAGTTTCAATTTACTGAAATAAGACGGCGATGAGCTGATTTTATCAGGGGGAGCAAAGTATTTAGGGACTTTCCTTGATAGCAAATTGTCATGGAAAAAAAACTCAGGAGAGATTAAAGATGGTCCTTAAGGCTTACTATATATGCAGGAACTCCATTGGCAAGAATTGGGGTTTGCGACCAAGTATAGTAAATTGGACCTATACATCTATTGTTAGTCCTTTTATGACTTATGGTTGTACGGTTTGGTGGGAGGCAACGAGGAAACGTAACTGGGTATAACAAGTGACATTGGCAGCACCCCACAGGCGGACTCGTATATAATCTTTAACTTACTACTCATTGATAATTATGTTGAGAGTGTGGCGGCAGGGAGCTTACTTAGGCTATTTGAGTACTCGTTCGAAAAACCTCTGCGGTAGGTCACACTAGGACATTGTATGAGACAGGTCTTATCGGTCAAGACATTATTCCCACTGGAATCTCTGATCACACCCCCAGTAGAGATAAATGGATCGGATCCGATCAACTGTACGATGGGGTGCAGTTTTCACTGATGGATCCAAGGGCCGGGGTTTACATGATCATCAACGATACTAAACGATCATATAGACTCTCTGACGAGTGCAGTGTTTTCCAGACAGACATCTTCGATCTGGAAAGCTACAGAATTGATAAAGACTGAGGGGTTTCCAGTGACTATTTAGTGGAAGACTGCAGGAGAGCTCTTGAAGAGTTATTGGTACCAGGGCACTGTAACATACAGGGAAATGAAGTGACAAATGAACTGGCCAGATATGGCTCTGATCTAGACCATGGTACTTGTTTAGGCTTAATTTGATAAATATTGTTTTTATATGATTTATGTTCAAATGTAACAGTTAATTTATTAGCTGTGTTTAAATATCTGTTCATGTTGTATTTTTTAGTACTATGTAATTATCTGTTCTGTTGAAACCCTGTCTGCTAGGATATGTTTTTTGTAATTGAGTGCTTTTTAAGAATGCTAGAAGGAGTGTCGTCCTCGTCGTCTCGTTCAAGTAACAACAGGCAGTTATACTTCTGTATTATTTTAAATAAAGGATTTTTATAAACTAAAGATGGAAAATTAGTGTTTTTAATTGGTCCGTAAAATAACGTGACAACATTTTGGTGCCGAAACCCGGGATGAAGTTTTAATTCCGTTGAACAACAAATTATAAAAATTAATAAAATTCTACATGAAGTGTTAATATGCTTGGTGTGTGTTGCTCACTGGATGTATCTGATGTAAAGTGGTATTTTGTCTACTTGACAGTGAAAAGTTGTGTAAAATAGAAATAAAAGAAAAGCTTTCAGCATTTTTACAAGCCTTGTAGTACTGATCGTTGTCCTGACTATCCCGTTAGTACAGACACCAACCAATAGAAAAGCTTGATTTCAACATACCACGGTACTAGAAAAAAATGCCGTCAAAAATAAAGTCAGCAACTCAGAGTTTGTTACATGTCAATTTCTTTGACATATAAACAAAACAACACAAAGTAAAACGAAAAGTGCAATTATTATATATAAATTAAATTTATACTTTTTTTTTGTTGAAAAAAGTGAATAAAATTGAATTTATAAATAAAGTTAAATAATTGATGCACTATTATGGCTCCACCTGAAAACAAGTAAGAAAGTATGGTCGGTCAAGCCCGACACTAAGTAAATAAGCAAAAACATTTTTCTTTCAAAATTTCAATAATTTATATTCGTGAGCGATTTTCGGAAGTGGGCCTTATATGGGAGCTATGACCAATTATGGACCGATCACCATGCAAAATGTCTATATGAAAGTTATTTATGTTGCATTTTATGTGTATACCAACATTTTTAGGAGATTTATGCTCGTTAAAGTGATTATCGGAACCAGGCTAATTATGGACCGATCATAAAAAAAAGTTGGTGACATGAATTCTGTATATATAAAACTTATTTGGGGAAAAACATGTGTAGATACATATATAAATTAAACATTTATGACCGATAAAATCCAATTTCGGGAGGACATTTGTATGGGGGCTAGGTGAAATAATTCAATAGGCTTGGTCCTTGGGCAGAAAAAGTGATATGTGCCAAATTTTATCTAAATATCTTCAAGATTGTGACTTGTACTCTGCGCACAAGGTTTACAACCAGCCACCCAGACGGACGGACGGACATCGTTTAATCGACTCAAAAATTCTGAGTCGATCGGTATACTTTAAGGTGGGTGTTAGACTAATATTTTTGGGCGTTACAAACATCTGCATAAATCCAATATACCCTTTCCACTATGGTGGTGTAGGGTATAATTAGTCAACTTAAGGCATTGAGAACGAGTACCAAAGGCAACATCACCCGGATGAAAATTTTGTTAACCAAGAAGGGAAGATCTCAATTGTAGGCTGAGCTGGAAGATTATTTTAAGAAAATAATTAAAGTGCAGGGTGAAATTGACAAGATAAGTCAAAGTGGCGATGTTGCTGGTAATGAAACAATAACAGCGGAAATAGAAGACATTTATGTGGCCACAAAGTCTAAGATAATGTCTTTACTTTCAAAGAGGCATCATGCAGTTGCTGATGTTAGCATGATGAATACTACAGCATCATTTCCAGCAGTCCCTAGAGTTCGTCGGGAGGTAAAATTACCGAAATTCGAAGGGAAGTATTCTGAATTTCCTAAATTTATAACGCTTTTTAACAAATTAATTCACCAGGATGAAATGTTCGACAATTTTTTTTTTAATAATATTATTTATTGTTTGTAATCTATCTAATGATAACAAGCAACATTTTTAACAAGAATTTAATTAAATAAACAATAACATTAAGTGTATTACATCATTATGTAATACCACTATATATAAAAAAAATCGTACGATTAAATATATGTGTGGAAGTTTCTGTATATTTTAGTTTCTAAATGGTAGATCTAGCACATGAGATCTTTTAAGCCTCCTGGTTTCCAAACTGTCGTCTAACAAGCAAATGGCTAATAGATTATCATGGTTACTCAACCTTTGTAAATATAGCTCAGAGAATAGTTTTATTTCATCTTTTATTTTCGGTACTTTGATATAATTGTGTATTATGTCATTTGTGACATACCATGGTGAATCTAGTATCATACGTAATGTTTTTGATTGAAATCTTTGCAGTATTTCGATGTTAGAGTTTCTTGCAGTTCCCCATAGGTGAATACCGTATAGCCATATAGGCTTTAAAATTGATTTGTATATTAGTAATTTATTTTCTATACTAAGTTGTGATTTAGGACGCAAAGCCAATAACATTTTTTAAATTTATAATTGAGCTTGAAGTCTTTGGTTTTTAATATGACTATTCCAAGTGAGTCTTCTGTCCAGATGTAATCCGAGATATTTAACACAATTTGTGTGGGGAATATTTTCGTTACCAATTTTTACCGGTGAACTGTCTCCTTTTCTTAGCGTAAACGTAATGTGTTGGGATTTACTACAATTTATTTTAATGTTCCATTTAATAAACCAATCATAAAAGGTGTTAATGTAGTTTTGTACTATATATGATGCATGAGTAGTTGAATCACTTACAGCTAAGATAGCTGTGTCATCAGCATATGTTGCTACTAAAACTTCGTTGTTTGTAGGAAGGTCTGATGTGTATATTGTATATAATATAGGTCCAAGTACACTACCCTGAGGGACTCCAGACTTGATTTGACGAAAATCGTAGAAGTTGCTATAGTGTTTAACAAAAAAGAATCGATCTGTCAAATCAGACCTCAAAAGCAAATAATAAGGTGTAGGCAGATATTTCTTTAATTTGTACAACAATCCTGGATGCCACACACGATCGAAAGCTTGTTGAACATCTAGAAATACTGCAGAGCAGTATTTTTTGTTCTCCAAAGCTTCCGTGACATATTGTACAATTCTATGGCATTGTTCAGGTGTTCCGTGCTTGTGGCGGAAGCCGAATTGATGATCTGGAATTATGTTTTAGAGAAGGTCGCCAACAAGCTTATAGGTCTATAGGATGAAACGAGATTTTCTGGCTTATTTGGCTTAGGTATCATAATTACCATTGCACACTTCCATTGTGAAGGGAAGTAACTTAGCCTTAATATTGCATTAAATATGTAAGTTAAAAATAAGACACCCTTTTTTGGTAAATGTCTTCACATATGACCATTGATTTGGTCATAACCGGGCGATTTTTTTGTGTTAAGATGCTCAATTTCATTTTGTATTTCCTTTTGAGTTATTGGCTTGATCGGGAAATCAATTTGGCATGGAGATTCAATGAACTCTAAAATGTTTTCTTCATCTGTAGATCCTGAATTGAAGTTAAATGGTGTAAAAACTTTTTCTAAGTACGTGGAAAATGTTAAAGCTTTATCTGCGTCAGATTTGTGCCACTTATTGTGTTCGTCTTTAACTTATTGTGTTCGTCTTTTTTGTGGTATTTTAATACTTTTTGTTATTCTCCATAAATTGTGTTCATTATTGTTATTCGGATTTAACTTCTTTAAATAGTTTTCTATGGAGTCATTATTAAATTTTTTTATTGTTTGAGTTAGCTGTTTTGTAATAATGTTCAAATTTCTTTTATCAAGCGAATGATGTGTCTCTTGCCATTTCTTACGCAGTTTCCTTTTTTTTAGCAATAAGCACTTTGATTTCTGTTAAAGTAATAAATTTATTAGGATTCCACGAGGTACTTTTGGGCGTAGAAAGATGTGACGCTTCGTGCAATAGCTGTGTAAAGTATTCGATGTTATCATCTATGTCACAACCATTTTTAAGAGAAACCTTAAGATTTATGTTACCGTCTATCCAGCATTTATAGGACTCAATATCAGTTTTGATCGAGAATGAATTCGCATTAGTATAGCATAAAGTAGTGCTGTAAGAAAGAAGTATTGGGGAGTTGTCAGAGCTCAGATCGAAATTTTCCAAAATATCTAAATGATGTCTAGGGATGCTATTGTAAACAATAAAATCAAGTAGATCAGGTGTTTTTTGCGGATCAGTAGGCCAGTATGTCGGTTTTTCAGTTGAAATTACAGAGTAATTATGATTTTGTATACATTTAAAGAGTTCCCGGCCTTTAGCATTTGTTGTCCTTGAACCCCACCAAGGATGTTTTGAGTTGAAGTCGTCACATACAAGAAATTTTGATCCAAATTTGTCGAAATATTGCTGAACTTCTTGCTGATTAAGATTAAAACGAGGAGGAAAGTATTCGGCTGCGATGGTTACAGGATATCCATTAAAAATAACAGAAATTATGGTAGATTGTAAAGATTGTTCCTGTATTTCCTCAAGAACGCTGAAAGGGATTATAGATTTTATAAGGATAGCAGTACCTCCGTATGCTGAATTGTCAGGGTGATTAGTATATATTATTTTGTAGCCTTTAATATGAAAATAAGATTTGTTGGTAAAACGTATTTCTGAGATAAACTTCTTGTTAGTGGTTTAACAAACCATTGGTGTTCCATATTGCAAATCTAATATCTATTTGCATAATTTAGTGACTAAAAGAGTTATCATCTGAATAAGACTATTTGTTTGTTCAATTTGCTTTTGAATCAATGACTCTAGTTTTTCAAATGAAGTAGTATTTGTTTTAACAGCATCAGCATAGGAAGTAGCATTTTTGTTAAAGTTGTAATCAAATTGGTTTTGACTTAATTGAGGATATTTATTTTGCGAAAAAATATGTTGGTGTTTTTTGTGGAAATAATGTGGAATATTTTCGTCTGCTTTTTAATATAGGTTGGTATACACTACAACCACAATAATTAGTAGGATGGTTTTCATTTCAATTAGTACAAGTTGCAGGATCGTTACCGAATTTTACGCATCGGAATGGTTTGGAACAATAGGTCTTAGTATGTCCGAATTCCTGGCATCTATAACATTGCACCAATTCTTTAACCTTTTGTGCTGGTTCAATGTGAACAATTGCATTATTTATTGATTTTATATCATATATTTTTTTGTTGTTCTACTACGAATATTCATAATATTTCTGACTTTATGCCCTTCTGACTCCAGAGCAGATTTTATTTGTTCTTCTGGGGTAGAGTGATGGAGATGTTTAACAACTACTCTAAATGCTCTCTCCGTTTTAAGTTAATAGGTATGGAACTTTTTATCTTTCTTTTTGCAATACTCAACTAATTTTTTATATGCCTCAACAGTTTTGGTCATCACTTTAACTTGATTGTTATTTAGAGATTTAAACGAAAAGTCAGTTGTTTGAATTACTTTGTAAAAGCTTTTTACCATGTTTGAAACATTATCAACATCGGGTATAAAGAGTGGCGGTGGTTTTGGTATGGATGTTGTGTTCGATGTTGCGTTTGATGTTATGTTATTTACTTCTTCTTCATCAATTGTGACGTCACTCAGACATTCAAAACGGTTAATATTATTACATGGTTCGTTTTCGTTAGTTACTCTCTTTTTATTTGGTTGAGTTGAAGGAGCTCTGATAATATTACGTTTGTTACTTTTATATACCTGCCAGTCGACGTCAGCATCACTTTCATTCTCTTCAGATTCGCTTAAGTTGAAAATTCTGTTATCAAGCAGAAGATCATGTTAAGAATATTAATTTTTGTTGTTTTTTGTTTTTATTTTTGTGCTATTTACTGGTATGTAATTTTGAATATTCGCAATAGTTAGTGTAATATTGGGTGTGTTAACGAATACAAACAAGTTTATTATATCGCGGGAAATTGTTACAACTTAACTCACTGAAAGTACAATTGAAACTGATCTTCGACAATTGTGAACGATTTTTAATTTTGAAAGCATTTGGGCTCACTGATGATAATAATCCAAAGGCACTCGATAGGCTGATAAGAAGGGTTTGATGTTCGAGGAACATATTAATTCATTGTTTGCTATCCCGAAATTAACAAAATCATCTGAGACAAGTATTAGATGCTGTTTATGCACACTTGAGTGCTATGCTGACATTGGGCGACTTTAAGGACGTCGCGAATGCCATGTTGATCCATATGGTAATGGAAAGAGTGGATGTAAATTCTCAGGATAAGTGGGAGGAGTCAGTGGACTATAGCAAACTGTCGTCATGGGATGAATGTTCTGCTATTTTGACAAGACGTTGTCAGAACCTTGAAACTCGAGAATCTAAATTGGGTCAAGTGAATCCAAAAGCTGAAATTTCTGAAAAAAGTTATAAAAATAAACGTTGCAACTATACTGCACTTTCTGTTGCGAAATCTAACTGTACAGTATGTTATGGCAGTGGCCACGATTTACAAGATTGTAACAAATTTAAAAAGATGCCTATCAATGAACGCTACACTGCCGCGCGTAAAGCAAAAATATGTTTTAGGTGTCTAAAAAGGTGCAAATGTAATAAACCTCACCATCAACTGTTGCATATAGATTTCGGCTCAGAGGTGAATGTAGAAATCTCCAATGATTTGCCAACGACTTCATGTCAAGCTGCTGCTCAGACATCAGTGATGAATGTGACAGCTGAACTTGGTGCTTTTCTTGCAACTGCTATTGTCATGGTAAAAGGTGCTTCTGGTAAATACCATCGGGCTCGTGCCATATTAGCTCAGGTTCTCAAGTAAACCTGATGTGTGAAAATCAGAAGCTACAACTTAAAACAAAGCCCTGCAGACTTGATGTAAATGGGGTCGGAGATGTTGCGACTATATTTAAGAAACAGACGATGACTAAAATTAAATCAAGGACAAATGAATTCGAAGTAGGTTTGAAATTTTATATTTTATCAAAAATTACAAGCTCAAAACCGGATCAATATGTGGACGTATCTGGTTGTAAATTACCCCAAAACATATCTCTTGCTGATCCAACGTTTAATATACCATCGCGAATAGATATATTAATTGGAGCTGAAATCTTCTTCGATTTGTTTTCAGTTGGTAAAATTCATCTGGCGAATTCATTGCTCGTACATCAAAAAACCATCCTAGGTTTGGTTGTTGCTGGTAAGACTAAAGAGTGCTTACTCCATGGACATAAACTGAACAACTTGTTGGTGAATAGTGAATATTTGGAAGATGATTTATATAATTTGGTTTCTAATTTTTGGAAAATTGAACAGTTATCTTCTACATCAAAATTTTTAACTGAAGAAGAGGAAGAATGTGAGAGAATTTTTATGGAAACAGTATATAAGGATGATACTGGACGTTTCGTTGTTAAAATTCCGTCAAATCATCTGTGAACGAATTAAGTAGTTCATACCATGCTGCTGAACGAAGATTTTTGTCACTGGAACGTAAACTTTGCAAAGATCCATTAACAAGAGAAGCTTATAATACGTTCATGTGCGAGTACGTTTCCTTAAGTCACATGACTGAGATAAAAGAACATATTTCCAAATTAAAATATTTTGCACCTCAACAGTATGTGCTACAACCTGAATCTATAAGTACAAAACTTCGAGTTGTGTTCGATTGCAGCTGTAAAACAGATAGTGATCTATCATTAAAGATGTAATTATGAAGGGACCTCAAGTTCAAGATGATTTGCTCTCTATTATTTTACGATTTCGGTGTTACAAATATGCAATAGCGGCGCCAGGCTTGGGTGACAGATAATGATGCAAATTATCAGGCGATTTTGTAGAGGTCTTCCCCTGAAGAGCAGTTAAAGACATATCGATTGCGGACCATAACGTATGGTACTACTTCTGTCCCCTATTTGGCCGTTGAATATCCGATCGGATCAAAAAAGATTTTATCCGATTTCTATATGGATGATTTGATCATTGGATCAAACGATGAAAACGAAATTTTTGAAATTTATAAGCAAGTTTCCACTGTATTAGATACTGCTAAATTCACTCTAAGAAAATGGTTCTCAAATAGTGAAAAATTCCTTAATTGTACCGGAAGCTGATAAAAAAAACTCTTCGATTAAATGATGAAGAAATTATAAAAACTTTTGGCATCACCTGGGCTCCAGTGGGAGATACTTTTCGGTAAATTTGGCCGTGTTTAGATGACAATAAAGCAGTAACAAAAATAATAGTGTTGGCAGAATTATCAAAGAACTTTGTTCGAGTAGAAATGCACGGGTTTGCCGATGCATCGAAAAGAGCCTACGGATGCTGTATTTATATACGAACCATCTGCGATGATGACGTAACGGTACATTTGTGGAGTGCTAAATCTAGAGTAGCACCAATGAAAACGCAATCCCTGCCAAGGCTAGAATTGTTGGGAGCTGAATTCTTATCAAAGTTGGTAACGAAGACACGAAGGCTAATTTCCCGATTAAGATTGATGGTACCTATTTGTGGACTGATTCGGATATTTTACTGGACTGGCTAAGTGAGCATCCCTCAAATTGGAATACTTTTGTTGCCAACAGGGTGTCGTCAATTCAAGAAGAAACGAAAGATTGCATATGGCGTCATGTGCCCTCCAAATCCAACGCAGCGGGTATAATATCAAGAGGTGCGTATGCGAATGAATTGCTGGATTTGTTTTGGTTTGCAGGGCCTAGTTTCTTGAAGAAAGCATGTGATGAGTGCCCAGAAAATAAATCAAGGAGGAAACGAGCTGATGTAAATGAAGAGAGAAGTACAAGTGATACTACATTGCTTATTAAACCTACTGCCAACAATTTTCCCCCTGAACAATCTAAAGAAAACACAAAACAATCGTTCATCGTGTGGATGGAGACTTATAGAGATTTTGAAAAGCTGCAAAAAATTATTGTTTGCTTGTTAAGTTTTCGTAATCGTGCAAGCGCTGATTCGGATAGTATATTGTATGCAACAGTATTATTTTCGTGAAGAAATTGCTTTGCTGTTAAAAAATCGTGAATTGCCTGCAACAAGTAAATACTTAGCAACCAAATTATGGGCGACTTGCCGCATTCAAGAGTAGTTGTTGCGAAGCCGTTTACTGTTACTGGTGTGGATTTTTGTGGTCCTATTACAACTACATATAAACTAAAAGGTTATCGTACAACGAAAAGCTACATTGCTGTTTTTATATGTTTTAGCACAAAGGCTATACATATGGAGGTGGTCTCTGATTTGACTGCAAAGGCCTTCTTGGCATCATTAAAAATATTTGTGGCTCGTCGAGGTCTATGCACGCAGCTGTTCTGTGATAATGCTACAAACTTCGTAGGCACCCGTAGAGAGCTAGAAGAAATGAAGAAGGCGTTTTTTGATCAACAAGTGCAATGTAAAATATCAAAATATTGTGCTGCTAACAATATTAAATTTTGTCACATTCCCCCGCGATGGGAGGTGGCTGTAAAGTAAGCAAAATACCTTTTAGCAAGAATTTTGGATCAATCGCATTTGACATTTGAAGAGCTTGCAACAGTGGTTACTGAAGTGGAAGCTGTCTTAAATTCAAGGCCGCTGACATAGCTGTCAATGATCCGAATGATGAAGCTGTTTTGACTCCTGCTCACTTTTTAACTGGTGGTCCGTTGATGGGCATTTCTGATCCTACTGTTGACAGAAAAGACTGGTCTCACTTAGACAGATGGCTAAGAATTTCTGCTATACAACAACATTTTTGGAAGAGATGGTCGATGGAGTATCTTCATGAACTTTAACAAAAGGTCAAGTGGACCAAGAAACAGAAAAACTTAAATGAAGGTGATCTGGTATTAGTTGCTGAAGATAATATGCCCCCAAAGCAATGGTTAATGGGCAGAGTTCTAAAAGTAATTAGAGATCATAAAGGTTCTGTACGTGTAGCATGTATTAAAATAAAGAATGGAGAAATTCAACGAGCTGTTTACAAACTGGCTCCCATACCAAAAAAAGATTTATGTATTATCGGATCCACCAAGGGCGGCGATATGTTTAGGCTTAATTTGATAAATATTGTTTTTATATGATTTATGTTCAAATGTAACAGTCAATTTATTAGCTGTGTTTAAATATCTGTTAATGTTGTATTTTTTAATACTATGTAATTATCTGTTCTGTTTTTTTTAATAATATAATAATTTTTGTAATACGAATTCAAAAGTTTTCCTGCTGCTTGTAATTGGAGTCCAGAAAAATTAGTAACATAAAATTTTGTATGTAAAGTGGCTAAAAAAGGATAGATAATACAACAACAAAATGTAACAACAGACAAGCAAAACAGCCAATGAATACAATGTAATAAAAAATAACAGGATCTACAAAAAATAGTATGTTGCATAAAAATGCAATGTAGATAGATTACTTTTTCTGAATGAAATCTATCAAATTAAGTGTTTGTATCCTTTCGTAAAATTTGTTTATGGTTTTTGCGAAAATTGTTGTTGCATTATGCAGTTACAGAACACATGTACATACATACAGCAGTTTTATACAGTTAATTTCCTTTTGCTCCTGTTGTACTCATGCCTGTGCCTTTTTGCATTTATATCTTACACATCAAATTGTTCTTGCACAATTATTTTTTATGCTGCTCATTTATTTGTTTGTTCTCCTGTTACAAATTTTACGAAAGGATACATTTGAGTGTACAAACACTTAATTTGCGCATATCGTTTGCAGTTTATGGTTTTCACGCTGCAATTTGTTTGCATATTTTATGTTTTTGTAGTAAATTTTTTGTATATTATACACAAGCAATATATTTGTTTTTGCTAACCAAAAATATTAATATATTTGTTTTAGAAATGAATAATTTTAATTTTGTCTTCTAGCTGCAACGTAAAATATTTTGTAAGGCAAAATATTTTTGGAAAAACTGCGACAAATATTTCTACTATGAAGCTTGTGCATATATGGAATTCGTAAATAGTATTTATATTTTTATACCCTACACCACTATAGTGGGGAGGGTATATTGGATTTGTGCAGATGTTTGTAACGCCCAAAAATATTAGTCTAACACCCACCTTAAAGTATACCGATCGACTCAGAATCACTTTCTGAGTCGATTAAACGATGTCCGTCCGTCCGTCCGTCTGGCTGGTTGTCCATGTAAAGCTTGTGCGCAGAGTACAGGTCGCAATATTGAAGATATTTCTATAAAATTTGGTACATATCATTTTTTCTGCCCAAGGACCAAGCCTATTGAAACTGGCTGAAATCGGTTCATTATTTCACCTAGCCCCCATACAAATGTCCTCCCGAAATTGGACTTTATCGGTCATAAATGTTTAATTTATATAGGTACCTACACAAGTCTTTCTCCAAATAAGTTTTATATATACGAAATTCATGTCACCAAATTTTGTTATGATCGGTCCATAATTAGTCATAGCTCCCATATAAGGCCTGCTTCCGATAATCACTTCAACGAGCATAAATCTCTTAAAAATATTGGTATACACATAAAATGCAACATAAACAACTTTCATACAGACATTAATTGCACCACTTAATTTCATGGTGATCGGTCAATAATTGGTCATAGCTCCCATATAAGGCCTGCTTCCGATAATCACTTTAACGAGCATAAATCTCTTAAAAATGTTGGTATACACATAAAATGCAACATAAATAACTTTCATACAGACATTAATTGCACCACTTAATTTCATGGTGATCGGTCCATAATTGGTCATAGCTCCCATATAAGGCCTGCTTCCGATAATCACTTTAACGAGCATAAATCTCTTAAAAATGTTGGTATACACATAAAATGCAACATAAATAACTTTCATACAGACATTAATCACACTACTTAATTTCATGCTGATCGGTCCATAATTGGTCATAGCTCTCATATAAGGCCCACTTCCGAAAATCGTTCACGAATATAAATTATTGAAATTTTGACAGAAAAATGTTTTTGCTCATTTACTTAGTGGAGGATATTATATGGTCGGGCTTGACCGACCATACTTTCTTACTTGTTTTAGTATGTATGTGAGGAAATATTATTTTGATAAATATTTGTTGCAGTTTTCATTTAAAATTATGAAATATTTTGCAATTTTTTGACTAATATAGTAGTAATTTTAAACTCTGGCTACGAATACAACAATATATTAACAATTATGATATTTTCAATTTGTAAAAGTACGATCGTAAGTCTGAATTTTAGAATTACTAAAAGTCCTGACATAGATGTTTTTATTTGCTTACAGAAAACGTTGTTCTTGCCAATAATTTATTTTTTAAAAATTGTCGAAATTTTCTCATCCAAAAAAATCCGGAATAAGTCGTGGGTAGAATTTAAGAGGGCTCTAATTCAGTACCTGAGTATTGTTGGCAGCATTAGCAAAATCATTACTGATAATAAGATAGGCTTTAAAGCTCTGCCATTGACTGAATTTCTAAGACACGAAATTATAGAAATCCATTTCAAATTCCGATATTGAGCGTGTTCCTAATACTATCAATGAACATATTCACAGACATGACCCTGATGTTGATAGATTTGATAATGTTATAAATCAAACAGCGCACAAATATTATAAGTCCCATATAAAAAGGAAAAATTTAAATACTAGGTTCTAAAACATTATGTCGCACGGGACCGTTGTATTTGTTGTATTTGTAATCAACAGTATTGTTAAGTCTGTCTTAATTTTATGTTTTTGTTTAATCTTTTAATTTACACGTAAATAGAATAAACGAAAACTTTTGTTTTTATACTAGCTGACCCGACAGACATTGTCCTGACCAAATTAAAAAAATGTTTGTGTTCGGTTTTTGAGAAGCAGTTTGAAATGTGTAAAAATAGTTAAAATGAGAAAAATATATTTTTGAATGACTATTTTTATTCATATAAGTTTGGGTTATGTTTGATATATGTATTTTTGATCAATGTATTTTGTTGTTGTGTCACCTATAAAATTTGGGAGAGAGTACATATTTATTTTTTCTCTCAGTTGCGCCTCTACTACTATATGATTATGGTATTCTATTTACATTTTGATTGCAATATTAATGTACATTAAAATAAATAAATACTTCGATTGCTTTGCTGTGATATCATAATTTCGTTCATTGCAATACTCTATGATACACGCTTTTTTGGTTTTGTTGTCTGGCGCGTAAACAAATAAAGCTGATGGTGTTCCAACACGGGAACAATAGATCATGCGAGAAGCATGAATTTTCATGGTTAATGTCGCAAACACGCAATGAATACCCTTATGATTTGTTAATTGTCATTGCGAATGCAAGCCGTATCGGAAACTGCAAGCGTTTAAAATTGAATGGCATGTCGGTCGCAGCCATTGGGATCCGTGGTATCACTTTCCTTTAACTACTGTTGCTTCGATGACGTTATTCATTAGGATTTTTACCGCAAGTCGGGTGGTTTATGTTTCGTAACATTATGATTACCGATCCAACTTTCAGTTGTAGATTCTAAGGCGGTAATCCCGGTTATTTCAGAGAGTTGGATAGTCGGTTGGATAGTTGACAACATCATCTTGGGAAGTAACGCAATCTACCGATTTGTACGTCATCAAATCGACAGCAATTTCTCTTTGAATCTTAAAATTCAATTCGTCGACATCAATGTTTTTCGCAGCCAATATAGCACGTTTGCTCAACCAATCATGATTTTTGTAATCTTGTGCAATGTTTGGAAACACCTTTCGGGTGACTTCGGATTTTGATTCGGTGAACTGGCAGAAAGCGACGACATTTTGCCGTTGCCAATGTGCAGCAATTGTTTGAAAAATACTTCTTCAGATTGATCGTTCTGTGAGTTTATTGATGTGTTTCCACAAAACGGACGACTCTGGCTTTCGCACTGTTCTTGGAAATGTTGCATGTTGGAATTTCATTGATTTGCATGTTCAATGGCAACTTGAGTGCTGAATGAGCAGTTCAACCTCCTTCCAACAACGTAGATGCAATTCCTAGTGAAGCAAGTGGAATATCATTCTGCCAGCGTATCAAAAATAAAAAAGCGTTCAAAATAAAAAACCATCCAGTTCCATCTTTCACAACTTTCATAAGAGTGTGATACGCATATTTCTGTCGTCGATTCAACAGTGCAACGTTTGTTCCATCACACATGGCATGTTTGTATTTGCAACACGGTTTGGATGGGAAGCATGTTGGATAATTATCGAAAACAATGTTCGTATTTGATGAGCGTTTTGGGCCACAAACGTTGACTAATAGCAAACTCAAATATAAACACTATTCGTTTCATGGACGGACTGTGTAAATACGACCTAATGCGTAGGTGGAAAATATTTGGGGGAAACCTGGAACTGGATTTCCTTGTTTCCGCCGTTGAAATTTCTATGACGATTTCGGAGTATAGCAGCATTCGGGCAAATTCATCATTCCGGCATATTTTAAAAAATCTGGACAATGTTGTAGATGGCGGTTGATCAAATCCTTGTAATACATTCTCCACAGTAAAGTACACTCTTTACCATTATCCAGGTGCACAACAGTTGGATATCTTTCATGAATGGCAAATGAAAAATGTGCCAAAGTGCTTCGTTACTGCTAACGTAACGGCCCATTTGAAATTGAGTGATTTCATCATTAGAATTTTCGCACTAACTTCAATCACAGCATGTCACTGCCTTTGCTCACATATTCGCTAAATGGGGGTGGACAATTTTTCTTTCTGTAAAAAACTTTTGTGGACTATTGCGAACATTTAAAAAAAAAATTAGACAAATGCTATTTTTGATATAGCGAAAAAAGTGGTCGTGGTCAATTTTTCTTTCAATAAAAACTTAAACTGGATTACTACGAATATTAAAAAAAATAGCCAAATCGGTGCAGCCGTCTTACGATTTTAGATAAATCGAAAAAAGTAAAAGTGGGCGGGTAAATTTTTCTTTCTGTAAAAATCTAACATTAAAAAACTGATGCAATTACCAACCAACGATATTTTATTTTGATTTATATAGATTAAAACTACGCCATCGAGAGACTTTTCTTTTTTTCATCTGTGACACATTTAAAGTGAAAATAAATCGGATTTTTATTTTGACAAATGGCTTAATTTAATTAATTAGCCGTATAATTGGTAATAAGTTTGGTTTTAGGCAAGTTTTCATATTCAAGATAATTACAAAAAAACGAGGTATTCGCACAGGACAAATACAAAACTCATTTTCGCGGCAAACGATTCAAACGCCAATTTAAGCGAAACCTGAGGGAATATTTCAATCTGACTAATTTAGGAATGTTGTGCATCGATGTCTCTTAAGGATTTATAGACGGTAATACTGAGTATTAACACTTTTCAAATTTAACATATTATTGAAATCATTCGGTATTTCAAGAAATCGTTTCGAAAAAACATTTAATGATTATTACAAATATTTTATTGATAGTATTACAAATATTTTATTTCTTTTTTTATTTTATATTTTCTTGACATTTTTGTTTTGAAAATAAAAAGTTTTTCAATTGTTTTAAACAAATTTTGAATACCGACGTAAAACAAAAAAATCATTCGTATTTTTTGAGAATCTAATACAAATTTTGTTTAGACGATGAAATTGTATCATGATACTTGAGTTTTTGACAAATATTAATACTCAGTATTGCCGTCTATAAATACCTTTAAAAATGGTTTTTATTTTTACGCAAATATTAGTTATACTTTTTTAAATTAATTTTAATCACTGTCGCACGGGACATTTTTTTCCATCATGATATTTATGTAGTTTCTGTTACTTTAATTACGAAATAATTTGGGAATTCAAACGGCATGATATTAAGAGCCAGTTTTTGACTTCGTATTTAAATATTAATTATATTTAAGTTCCATTTAAATACGAAAATGAGTTTCTCAGTCCTTTTTTAAATGATACTTAAATGGCCAACGTTGGCCATTTAAATTCTATTTTAGTTTCAAAAACTACCATATGTTTTTAACAGCTGTCTTTTGTTGTCTGTTTTTTTCACTCTATTGAAGCGCTGTATTTTTTTACGGGATCTAACAAAAACTACTCTTCCGATGTGGTGAAGTTGGGGTTTCTTTTGTGCATTTTCCTACAAATATATTATTGTTTAATAACCTTTTTTTTCTTATTTGGCAAAATGTATACATTTTTGTTTTGCTTGAACAGCTGTTTTATACAAAACTATCGATAATTTTTTGATATTTAGTAGTGCTACCACACTTTTATCTTATTTAAATTAGAAAAATTGTATAGCACTGAAAAACTCAAACTGTATTTAAATACCATTTAAATTTAAGTAAAAATTAACTAAATACGTATTTAAATACGAAGTCAAAAACTGGGCATAAGTCATATTCTCATAATGTCCTAATATCTTATTTGAAACACACAAAAATTTGTTTAAAATATCATAATATATTAGGACATTATGACAATATGACCTAATAGCAGACCGCCAAATCCAAATCCCCCAAAAATATAAACAAGCTTAATATAATTATTTCTTAATTAACAGAAGTATTCAATGTATTTATTTCCATATAATATCAACAAAATAAAAACTTAACAAAAATATTTAGTATGAATAAGCCCCCGTGTCATACTTCACAATAAATGAAGTTTGTTTTCAAGACAAAGTTGTCTGAGCAAAAACACTAACAATTTTGTCATAACGAAACAATAATAAGACTTATAAATGGGGACTATACCTGATAATTTTTTTCATGAATATTTTTAGCCGATAATTTTTTATCATGAAAAAAATGATCAGGTATATACATAGGGTAAAGTATTGTTTAGTAGTAAATACAATAAAAATATAAATTTTAATGAAAATAGTATCAGGAATACCAAAGGCAGTTTTTTTTTCTAGAATACGCCGACCAATCTGCATTTACTTCTTGGCCATTGCAACAAATGTAGTCCAACTGGGTTATACCTGGAATGTTTTTCACTTTATTCTATTTTTTGTATAAATTATATAACAAGGAATGCTTTTCAATCTGATCAAACGACATAAGAAATATTTTTACCCCAATTGTGTGATATTGTGCATATTTAAATGATTTGTTTATGTAAGAAAAAATTATTTTAAAATTTTTAAATTTCACACTTAGGAAATCTCTGTTTGAGCTCAATATTTGATAAGCTTTCTGCATATACTTTCGACACACGAATGAAAAAAATTTTGAAATGCTTATAACTCGGAAATTAAAAGAGATAAATATCCCACGCAAGAGCTAGCCAAGCGCTTCCCAAAAATTTGAAATCGGATGGGAAACAAAAAAATGGCACGAGTTTAAAAATTGTACATGTCGAAGGTACCCTACTTTGAGCCCCCATAGCGCCGCGTCTGGAGCATTTGAAGAGTCCATTTTAATAACTTGAACTCGAATCGGGCCATCCGTTTAGAAATGCCAGATTTATTTCCAAAAAATTTTGATTCTGCCCCACTGTGCACTGATAACAAATGTTGTTTTTCAATGTCGCACGGGATATCGAAATACGTGATATTGCAAAGCAAAAACTTACTTAGTACGTATGAAATGAAAACATCCATAGAGACTTAGATGTGCCTTTGGTCAAGGATGAATATAGAAAAACTCGTGATGTTTATTTATCAAAATTACATAATCATCCGAACCCGCTCGTAAGGCTACTTGCAGTAACTCAAGACAGATCATGGCTACGCAGAGCCATGATCTGTCATGGTATATCATGGCTAATATACCCTCGCCACTATGGTGGTGTAGGGTATAAAAAGTGATTTTTATTCCTGAGGTTAACATATTATGGGTATTACAGTATCGAGGCTATGAAATTTTAGTTAGGTTGTTACATACCATCGGAAAGGCTAATGTGTCTAGTTTCTCCCCGTAAGTTTAATTTTTAAGGTTTACACACAAATATGAAAAAAATCAAAATAGTGCATATCCTAAAAATTTAAAAACCTTTGTCTTGAGTTACAAAACATTTATTTTTATAGTTATCCCACTCGCATCCCACTAAGCGACCATAAAGGTTTTAAAGGAAAAGACCTAAGCTTTCTTTTGAGAAAAAAATAAAGAAATAAAAAAGGGCCCATTTTGGAAAAAAAGTCAAAAAAGTTTTTGATTTTGCAAAAAAAAAAGTAAAAAATTTTATGTCTTGAGTTACAAAACATTTTTTTGATAGATATCCCACTCGCATCCCACTAAGCGACAAAAAAGGTGTTAAAGAAAAACACATAAGCTTTCTTCTGAGCAAAAAAAAAAAAAATAAAAAATGGGGGCATTTTTTTAAAAAAAGTCAACAAAATTTTTGATTTTGCAAAAAAAGTCAAAAAATTTCATATCTTGAGTTACAAAATATTTTTTTTGATAGATATCCCACTCGCATCCCACTAAGCGACCATATAGGTCGCTTAGGAAAAGACCTAAGCTTTCTTAAAAAAAATAAAAAAAAAAAATAAAAAGGGCCCATTTTGAAAAAAAAGTCAAAAATGTTTTTGATTTTTTTAAAAAAAAGTCAAAAATATTTTATTAATTTTTTTTAATTTTTTTTTTCGGAAGATTGCATAAATAGCTATCTAAACTATTTGGGACACATTTTGCTAAGAACAATAGGTAATAAGTTATATGGATAAGAAAAAACACCTGTTTGGCCAAAATGTCAAATTTTGACCTCCTATGACCTCCTATAAGAGTTCTTGGCCGATCTTGTTGAAAAATTGTGTCCGAATTACTATCCAATAGAACTAACATTGGTGCAAATTTCATCCCGATCGGAAGACATCGATTTCAAAAGTTGGTTCACTTGACGTGAAATGCCCCATATATATAAAAATGAAATGGTCCATGTATGTAATGGCATCACGTGAGAACGGCTGGATCGATTTGGTTGGTTTTTTTTTATTCGATTCGACATTTTCAGGAGGTGGTTCGTAAAGCTACGTACACACGGTTGTCAGATTTTATAATGTTGTCAGATCTGGCAATGTGCTCGCAATGTACTGCCAATGAAATATTATAAGCAAAAGGTAAATTGTCAGTTTAGACGATTGTAAGAAAACCTTACAATTTCATTGTCAAACAATATATTTATCTGACAACAAAAATTGTGAGTTCACACGATTGCTTTACTTTTGTTTATTTTAAATACATATGCATAGTGTTGCCAATAGAAATAATTTATCTGACAATGATGCCATTGTCAGATGCATAAACTTCGCACATATGACAATAAAAAGTTTCTGACAATGATCTGGCAATGGCAACGTAAGGTGTTTACACGATTGTCAGATGTCTGACAATAGTATTGTCTTACAATGTACTAACAAAAGTTTTTCTGACAACGTTGTAAGACAAAAATTGTAAGTTCACACGGTTGTTAGACATTTTCTGAACATTTTTCTTACAATATTGCACAATCTGACAACCGTGTGTACGTAGCTTAAAGAAAAAAAAAATTAAAAAATCACTTCTAATTTTTCTTAATAAGAGACAGTGATATTCTTTGAAATATTACAGATTAATTATAATAAATGAACTTAAGACTAATTAAAAAATTTACTTTCAAATTATATAAAATAAAAAGTTCAAATAATTACCAAAAAATTTATAAATTATTTATTTTTATTTAATATGAAAAATCCCAATTTAAATTTATAGACACTTTTGGTAAGGCAAAAAGTGTTATATGGGCAATTCCATGTCATCGTACGTGACATTTGTACGCCTATAGAGTGGAATAGATTTTGCAAAAATAAGAGTATCTGAAAAATAATTTGGTATTTATGTTCCATTCAGAGGGTACTATATTTTAAAAAAATAATAAGTTCTATCGAAACATTGTTGTTCAAAATATCGAGCGAAATAAGGGTATATCGTACGTGACATAAAACGGAAGTCATTTTGAGGTACATGTAGAAATATGCGAAAATTTACGAATTGTGAGAGGCGTTATGTTTTATTTTAATTTCTTACACTATACGAAATATTTTTCCTTTACAATCCGTCATATTTAAATAAAAACAATCATTGGATGATTTTATAATAAATAAAATTTAATGTCGTACGTGACAGATTTTTCTCTTATAATAAAACAATATATATTCTGTAAATATATGTATACAAAAACTAAAAAAATGAATAGAAAATATACAATCGGTTTCAATAAACAATTTTATAATAGCAAATAAACAATCAGAGTCAAATTCATTTCACACTACATGCTAATTGGGAGCTTAGTTTTAACCGCAATTTTAGCCTAAAACACGACAATTAAATTAAAAAATTAAATATAGTCAGTTTAAACAATTTTTTTTGCCAATAAAATGTTGTAATAAGCTTTAAATACTGACACATAGTAATATTTTAGTGTTTTCTCCTATTCAAATCATCTTGAAAAAAAGTTTCATGGGTTATTGGGTTTTCAGTCGTGGTAGTCATTCTCGTGGAATTGCCCATATGTATAATTAAAAAAATAAATAGATTTTAACACACTAGAGTTGTGTAGTTCATGAATGACGTAGTTCAATTGAACTATTCACTCAGCTCAGCACTGAGCGTTATCAACTGAACGGTTTTGTAGTATGCACATAATTCTTTCAGTACTCATGAAAGAGCTGCACAAGCATATTCATTCATTCGTCTTAAATATTTCACATGTCTATGTATGTATGTATGTATGTATGTATGTATGTATGTATGTATGTATGTATGTATGTATGTATGTATGTATGTATGTATGTATGTATGTATGTATGAATGTACAGTGGTGGCCATGAGGTTAGCACACTAGCTACTTGCTATTTTTAAACGCAAATATTTCCTATATTTCTTAATTTTTTTATGATATCTTTTGCATGTGTGTTACTTGTCCTTCTAAGATCACGTCCCATCATGTCCAGCATTATTCCTTTATATATATTTTGCGTTTTTCTATCCAGAATAGAATAACCTCAAAAAAACACTGGACAGTATTTTAGCACAAAATAAAAAAGTTTATTCATATTAAAAAAGTAACAAAACAAAAAAAACTTATTTCACTAAAAACTTAGTACTTAGTTGGATACCCTTTATTTTTGATCACAGCTGCTAGTCTCCTTGGCATACTTTCTACAAGGGCCATACAGCGATCCACTGAAATATCATTCCAAGCTTTTTCTACTTCTTTCCATAAATCGGCCAAATTTTTAGGCTTTTCTCTTATTACATGCTGCTCCACATCATTCCAAAGGTTCTCAATAGGATTGAGATCCGGAGATTGGGCTGGCCATTTTAACACGTCGATATTGTTCGATTCCAAGCAACACCTCACTAAGCGTGAGGTGTGTTTTGGATCATTATCTTGCATAAATCGCCACCTAAGTGGCATGTTGTCCTCTGCATAAGGTATCATTGTATTTAGAAGTATATTCTGGTATACATACTGGTCCATACGAGTATCAATCTTTTTTATAGGACCAACACCATACCCAGAAAATGCTGCCCACACCATCACATTACCCCCACCGTGTTTTATTGTTTTACTGGTGTACTTTGGATTATGTTGCATGTTCGGAGGATGCCATACATACCTCTTACCATCCGATCCGAATCTACAAAATTTAGATTCATCACTCCAAAGGACATTTTTCCAAAAAATTAACGGCTTTTCCAAATGCTCACGAGCAAAGGACAACCGAGCTTGTATGTTCTTTTTTGAAACATGTGGCTTATGCTGAGAAATGCATCCACGTAAATTTTTTTCATTAAGTCTTCTTCTTATCGTTTTGCTGGACACGTTGATACCATATTTTCCTGAAATTTCTCTCTGGATTACGGTGGAGCTCTTAAAAGGATCTTCGACAGAGGCTATGTATATTAAAGAGTCCTCTTTACGTGAAGTTTTTCTGGGCCGAGGAGCCTGTGTAACATTTTTAGATGTTTTATATTTCTGAATATGTCTTAATGCATTATAAACCATCTTCCTGGAGCATTCCAAAGTATAAGCAATCTCACTTATACTTGTTCCTCTCGAGTTCATTTGTTGAATAATCTTTCGTTGTTCCTCTGTACACCATTTTTTTTTAGCCATATCTAAATAATGTTTATTAAGTCAGTTTGTCTTCCTCATTGATTAAATAATACCTAAACTTACCAATTAATATTTATACCCTCAAAAAACTTTTAAAAAATTTAATTATACTTATATGTGCTAAAATTGTGTCCAGCTTATTTTACATATTACTGCACTAAAATGCAAATTTGAAAGAGAATAGCGATAGAATGCAAAAAAAAAGTAACGGGACTTATTGATCACACCATAAACAACACTAATTACCAAAAACTTTAGTTTATAATTGCAATGAAATTAAATAATTTGCTTTAGAAAACAGCAAGTATGAAGTGTGCTAACCTCATGGCCACCACTGTATGTATGTATGTATGTATGTTTTTTTTTTTTTTATTTTTTTTATAGGACGTAGTGACAGCGCGCCGTCAACTAGTGGCCCTACGATTTCATCCCCAACCCACCCCGGTACCACTCGCGCATTTCATCGGAGTAGATGGTTTATTGACCATTTATCATTCCCGTTGTGTAAATCCTACTCCCCCATCCTCATTTGAGATTAGGGGTTCGGAATTTCGATTACTTCTATATTGCATTATATGGACAATGAATTCCTGGCACAGTTTCCAGAAAATTTCAGATTTGAGCATTTCCCCTACTATGTTGTCAGGGGTAAGTGTATCTCCAATAGCTTCGTTCAAAGTTGATCTCATATTATTCCATTTGCTGCAGTGAAAGAGAACATGTTCGGCGTTATCATCCTCAGAGCCACAGTCGTCGCAATAGGAATATTCTCTGATCTTGAATCGCATTAGATACGAGTTAAAGTTACCATGTCCGGTCATTATCTGCGTTAAGTAGTAGTGCATCCCACCATGTTTTCGTTTAATCCAGTGTTCTATGTCTGGTATGAGTCTATGTGTCCACCTGCCACGTTCGTCACTTTCCCAGCGTTCCTGCCATTTCTTCATAAGATTTTCTCTAGCTTCTTCTTTTATTATTTTGATGTTGAGAGAGTTACTTCCCCGATTAGTTTCCATCATAATATTCTTCCATATTTCTTCTCGCTCCAAAATAAGAAGATCAATTGGGGGAATTTCGGAGAGAACTTGTGCTGCACTGGTGGACACAGTTCTGTATGCTGATATTACTCTTAAGGCACTTATTCTTTGTGGTTTTAGGAGCTGTGCATAGATATATTTTGTTCTCAATGCTGAAGCAAATATTGGGGCAGCATATAACATTTGTGAGTGTATCACACTGTTTATAAGTCTCCTTGTAGAGTCTTTAGGTCCGTTTTTGTTAGGCATAATGCTTGCAAGTATATTTGCAGTTCTTAATGCCTTATCACGAATAGTGTGTACATGAACCTTGAAGTTAAGTCGGCAATCAAGTTGAACACCAAGATATCGCAAACTTTGGCTAAAAATTACATGTTTGCATTGTATTCTTATCTCCGGCATTTTAAATATTCTGCGATTTGTAATCAGTATTGCTTCCGTTTTTTCAGCGGCTATTTGAAGACCATGTTCATGTAGCCACCTATCACATCGGTTAAGGCTATCATTTGCAATAATTTCCAGAACTTGTGGTAACGTATGTGAGATAACTAAAGCTACATCATCAGCGTATCCAATGATATGTGCACCCATTGGTAGTTTCATATTAAGAAGTCCATCATACATTATGTTCCATAAAAGAGGTCCAAGAACCGATCCTTGCGGTACTCCTGCCGTTATCCGATATTCCTTCATGCCAATATCAGTTTCGTACATAAGAACTCTATCACAGAGGTAGTCTGCAACTATATTGTACAGATAGTTATTCATACCTCTGCTTTTGCAAGCATCTAGTACTACTTTCCAACGTACAGTGTTGAAAGCATTTTTTACATCTAGGGTGATAATTGCACAAAACCCTTTCGACCTTTTCGCTGCTTCTGCTATATCAGTTACTCTGTGTATAGCACCTACTGTGCTTTTTCCTTTCTGGAATCCGTATTGTCTTGTGGATAAGCCTCCCACTCTCTTTATCTCTTTCTCAAGTCTGAAGGAAATTAAGATTTCGTAGAGTTTCCCTAATGTATTTAACATACACAGTGGTCTATACGAATTTGGCTGATTTAATGGTTTCGATCCCTTACGAAGCAATACTAATTTCTGTGTCTTCCAGCCTTTCGGGAAAATACTATTTCTAAAACATTTGTTGTATGTATCTAATAATAATTCTGGCCATAGTTGGATTGTCAGTTTAAGAACTTCATTCGGTATTCCATCAGGCCCCGGACTTTTGCCTAATTTTAGTTTTTTAGATGCTCTATTTAGTTCTTCTATATCAAACGGAATGTAGTCGTTCTCCATTGGAAGTTTAGGGCTAATTATTTGTCCCCGTGTTTCTCTTGGAAACAGTGTGGCGACTATTTTAGACGCCCAAATTGGTTCTTTAATACCAGGTAAAGGTATTCTTTTATGCATTTTCTTACTGATTATTTTGTAGGGTTTTCCCCATGGGTCAGCATCTATGTTACTGCATAGTTCCTTCCATTTCTCGATTTTACTCTTTTTGATCTCCATTCTAAGTTTCTTCCTCGATTTCTTGTAATTTTCTTCAAGTGTGTTATCTAACGGGTTACGAGTTGACATTCTTCGTGCACGTAAGCACTCGTGTCTTAGTTGGCCTATCTTAGCAGTCCACCAGAATGCTGGACTCTTTTTCCTATTATATTCTTTAACCTTCGGCATGGCAGCATTACAGCATTTTGTAATGACTTTTTCCGTGGTGCTCACTATATTCTCCATGTTAGTATGTTCAAGGTCAGTTATTTGTTTCATATGTTGCATTATTTTCGTGTATTCTCTAGCATTCAATTTTCTCACATTCCATCTGGGAAGATTAAGTTCGACATATTGCGTCATAGTGTTCTTGTCAATATTGAAGGTTATGTACTGGTGATCGCTAAGTGTCACATCTTCTAACACTTTCCAGTTCAGTATCTCACTACACAAATCAGGACTTCCGAATGTAATATCAATAATACTACATCCTCCTCCACCTCTAAATGTTGCACTATTGCCATTATTATATACTATTAGCCCCAGTGAAGCAATCATCTCACTAACATTTTTTCCTCTTTTATCTAGGGTCTTCGAATTCCATTCTGGGGATTTACTATTGAAATCGCCGCCGATTATGACTCTTCCTTTCGATGTCCTGATGCTCATATCAAGTTTGTGTAGGTGTTCTGTAAATTTATCGATATCCATGCTTGGCGAAAAGTAACAGCTATATATTCTGATGCCATTTAACGTGGCATATACAAAACCCTCGTTTTCTTCACAGACTTCGCTAATGGTAATATTATTGTTGTTCATAATTAATATTGCTGCCCGTTTTGTTACATCCTCGAACCATGCTAGTGATTCAGTTTTCCTATATTGTTCACTTATAAGTGCTGCGTCTATGTTGCTCTCTGATATTTTATGTAGCAGCAAATCTTGCGCATGTCTTCCATTTCCAAGATTTACCTGAAGTAATTTAATCATGTTTCCCCAGTAAGTTTCTTCTATTTGCAACACATGATGTACTGCCAATAATGTGTTTGAAGTTCTGTAGTCCTGCTTCTTGGCATATGATACATCTAGGAGTATCATTGCAATCCTTCGATTTGTGGCCAGAGACGCAGCATTTGCTACACACATCAGTACGATCAATTCCGTTGCATTCTCTAGCTAGATGTCCTTGATCCAAGCATCTAAAACATTTGATTATCTTCTCTGTTGCTCTAATTCTGCATCTAATCCATCCAATTTTTATTCTTCGTTCTGCTAGTATTTTTGAAGCAATATGTAATGGCATTTGTACTAGTGCTTGTTTAGTTTTGCCGTATGACTCTCTTATATTCAGTACTTTGAAGGACGATGACTGTTGCTCATTTGAGGACTCCATAAGGGCACTTATAATTTCTTGTTCTTCAGTAGACTCGTCCATGTCTCTGATATCGACGTTAATATTTTTGGTTGCTGATCGGATTACTACATCTTCTCCAAGGGTTTTTGAAAGGACTTCTTTTAGTTTTTCAGCTTGACCTTCACCACGTTTAAATTTTATAAGCAATTCTCCGTTTTTCGTTCTTCTCATTTCATTTATTTCAACTCCAAGTTCATTGGGATTTATATTAGTCTTCATGTGTTTCAACATTTCTGCATAAGTTTTCGTCTCACTTGTTTTAATGGTTAGGGCTTCCTCAGTCGTGTTTCCATATCTTTGTTTGATGTTTGGTGTTCTCTTTTTCTTGCTTTTTTTGCGATGCTCAACTTGTTTCCATGTATTGTCATCTTCTTCGTTAGAGTCTTTCTTCGTATCAGAAGTCAATGTGACTGTGGTTTTCAGTCGTTTTGGGGATCTTTCACATTTAGGAGAAGCCGATGATAAACGCTTGCTTCTCGTTTCCAGGTTACCAATGACTATTTCGGGGTTTGGTACATCTGTTTGATTTTGTACATCAGTTTGAGAAAATTTTGACTCGACAGGTACACGACTTTCGTCATTAATGTGGTTTCTAGGGTTACTTGCAATAGCATCTCTGTACTCTCTTAATTGTTGGTAAAGAGACATAACACATATAAGGTTGTCTCTAATTGGCTTATGAATATTCTTTGCGTTGATTGCAACTGAATTGATTATACTCAATTTGGTTCCTAGTTCAACAAACGCTCCTTCCTCTTCACATCGAAGCATTTGTAAACGTTTACTATCATCATTAATTTCACTTGCCACATGCGTTGTTGCACTTTCAGCTCTAGGTGGAGTTCGAATGATCCTAGTGCTATTTCCAAAAGGGTTTTTACTCATGTTTTCCATTTGATGGGAGCTTGTAATATTATCTACTCCTCCAGCCAAGTTAGCCACCAGAGAAGTATTACGGTAGTCTGATTTCGACGACTGGGGGCCCGTTTGCACACCCTCCGAAGCCGCCGGTACTGGGTTTATTACTCCCTGCACCGTAAGGTTTTCACTATTATTCTGCATTATTTAGTTTTGTATTCATTTGCGTTTTTCTCCTTCCGCCAGGATTATAATTCAGCCGCCCCTAACATGGGATCAGACGCCGACCAGGAAGCCGCCCATTTTGGAAACCGTCGCGCCTGGATTTTAAAGACAGGATGTGGAGCACATACTTAAAAGGCCTGTGCTATACATGATGTTGTAATTGTATATAATGCTCTGCTGGAGACTGTTTTGCAGTTAGTCAGCATATCTGCTGACCGTTCCACTATATGCCTATGGTGGCTCCTTATCAAGTCCTGAGCTCGGGCTTGTATGTATGTATGTATGTATGTATGTATGTATGTATGTATGTATGTATGTATGTATGTATGTATGTATGTATGTATGTATGTATGTATGTATGTATGTATGTATGTATGTATGTATGTATGTATGTATGTATGTATGTATGTATGTATGTATGTATGTATGTATGTATGTATGTATGTATGTATGTATGTCTGTATGTATGTATGTATGTATGTATGTATGTATGTATGTATGTATGTATGTATGTATGTATGTATGTATGTATGTATGTATGTATGTATGTATGTATGTATGTATGTATGTATGTATGTATGTATGTATGTATGTATGTATGTATGTATGTATGTATGTATGTATGTATGTATGTATGTATGTATGTATGTATGTATGTATGTATGTATGTATGTATGTATGTATGTATGTATGTATGTATGTATGTATGTATGTATGTATGTATGTATGTATGTATGTATGTATGTATGTATGTATGTATGTATGTATGTATGTATGTATGTATGTATGTATGTATGTATGTATGTATGTATGTATGTATGTATGTATGTATGTATGTATGTATGTATGTATGTATGTATGTATGTATGTATGTATGTATGTATGTATGTATGTATGTATGTATGTATGTATGTATGTATGTATGTATGTATGTATGTATGTATGTATGTATGTATGTATGTATGTATGTATGTATGTATGTATGTATGTATGTATGTATGTATGTATGTATGTATGTATGTATGTATGTATGTATGTATGTATGTATGTATGTATGTATGTATGTATGTATGTATGTATGTATGTATGTATGTATGTATGTATGTGTGTATGTATGTATGTATGTATGTATGTATGTATGTATGTATGTATGTATGTATGCATGTATCAGAGTTGGGGGTAGTGCATTAAATATTTAGTGCACTAAGGTTTCGACTAAATCCCACTATAGTGACAACATTTTGATTTACCACTATTTTTCATCACTATAGTGGTAGTGAAAAATATTTTTACTACCACTAAAAAAATTAGTGGTAGTGAAACATATTTTAACTACCACTAAAAAAATAGTGGTAGTGAAAATTTTGCACTACAACAAAATAGTGCAAATTTTTAACAGTCACTACATGAATGCTTTAATTATATTATATGCACTAAAATCTCAAAAACTAGTGTTTTTAGAAATATTCCAAACAAATTGAAAATATAGTCAAAATATCTCCATTTTATTATTTTTTATTGTATAAAAAAAAATAAAATAAAAACGTTAAATTTTTAAGTAAAGTAAATTTCAGGAATTAAAATCCTTGATTTGAGTTCCATTAACATTAGTGAATGATTATATTTTTCCACTATCCTGTTAGTGGAGAAAAAAAATTTGCACTAAGCTGTAAAAAAAAGGTTTTTTACTATCACTAAATTAATTTTAGTGAAAAACTTTCTTGTACCACTACCACTATTGCTTAGTGAGGCTGTTATTTTTCAACTCACCACTAAATAGCTATTAGTGATAGTGAAAATTTTTGCACTATCACTAACTTTTAGTGGAAACTGCAAATTTAGTGCACTACCCCCAACTCTGGTATGTATGTATGTAGGAATTTGTTGATTCCTTCTTTTTATTATTAAATAAACACTTTGAATATTAAATTAAATTCATTTTATTTAAAGTAAATGGCTTTGGCGGTAGAAATAAAAATATGTATGAAACTAAAAGAAATTAAAATAAACAGCCGCGTTTGTTCATCACGGTCAGTCAACACGTCAAAGAATAATATTTTAGAACTTCCTTGTTCGAACGTCACAATAAAACTAAAACTCACTACTTTCCTCTGTCTGTCCGTTGTTCACTATGTAAACACATTAAAGCTCATTCTCTCCCATAGATAAATGAGTGTTTGTCCGACTCTTTGTTTCTGTCTATTAACCCTTGTCTGTCTGTCTTGTCCTTAACTGTCCCAATCCTACATCCGGCCACTCCTGACCTCACATTCGCACCGAATGTTGCCCCCATTTCTTCATGTACTCGGACACAGTCGTACACTTCCTACTTCCCTCCGAATCTCCCACCTTCTCAACCTCATACCGACCATGATCAAGCTTCTTCACTACCCTATAGGGACCAAGAAACTTCGGTCTTAACTTCATTGCCGAACCAAATTGTGTTCGCTTAATGGCGACTAATTCGTTGACCTCATACGCTGTTTCAGGAACCCTTTTTCTGTCAAAAGTTCTCTTATTCTCTTGTTGGATGCGCGATATATTCGATCTAGCTCCCTCTCTTAACTGATCACGTTCTTCATCATATTCCCGAATGGACAGCTCATCCAATAAGTTTCCTAAATCGGGGAATTCACCAATCCTCATATCCAAATCAGTTAATAGTTTGAACGGAGTAATTCCAGTACTTCTTGGCGGTGTACTATTTATTATGCGTTGCACATGACCAACATGCTTGTACCAATTACCAGGTTTTTCCACACAGAGCTTCGTCAACATCGGTATTATCACACGGTGCATCCTTTCGACTTGCCCGTTACCTCGTGGCACTCCTGTAGCGATCAAAAGATGTTGTAGATTTTCCGATTCACAGTACTCCTTAAACTGGTTCGAGGTAAATGCTCTGCCTCTGTCTGTTATCACCCTTGCTGGGTTACCAAACACTGCTGACTGCTTCCTTAAACGATCTACAACCTCATTAGTTCCAGTGCTTTTGGTTGGGTACAGCCAAAAAAACTTTGAAAAAGCATCCACTATGACCAAAATGTGATTATATTGCTTCTGCGTGGCCTCCATTGGGCCCACGTGATCCAGATGATACGTTACCAAAGGTCTATCAGCCTTATCTATTGGATTTAGAAATCCCTCTTTATGGCCTGTTTTCGCCTTTGAAACAATACATTTAATACAACTTTTTACTACTCTATCCACCTTTACGTTCAAATTAGGTATGTAAAATGACTTCTCCAATAAATCCTGCGTTCTACGAGATGGAAAATGGCCTTGACGGTGCGCAATTTGTATTATCTCCTGCTCCATAAGTTTTGGTACTACGATCAATTCCTTGTCAGGATCCTTGTACACTATATCAGACTTCAAATAATAATCCTCATACGTACCATACTCTAAAATTGTTCGTACTGCCTTTATCCAATCGTCTTCGAGTTGTGCCTCCCTTATACGATGTCTCAACGAATCTTCCATCATAAGACATGACACACGGCTTAAAGCATCCACATGCTTCATTTTGGAACCGGTCCTATGCTCAATTTCATAGTCGAACTCCTGTAAAAATAGAGCCCATCGTGAAACTCTTGGGGGAACATCTTGCTTCCTCATCGTTAACGCGAATGCATTACAATCCGTTACCACCTTAATTTTCAACCCTAAAATGTATATCCTCCATTTTTTCATTGCCTCTATTACGGCCAAAACCTCTAACTTGTAGGAGTGATACTTCTGCTCAGCTGCAGTCGTTTTACGGCTCATATATTCGACTGGATGGAGTTGTTGATCATCCTTGTCCATTTGTAGTAGAACACCTCCATATCCATGCATACTCGTGTCAGTGTGTATTTCCGTAACGGCTTTCGGGTCAAACAACCTAAGGACAGGGGCGGTCACCAACGAATTTCGTAACTGCTCAAATGCTATCATTTCATTTTCCTCCATCTTAAATTTCACGTCGTTTCGAAAAATATCCGACAACGGCTTTGCTATTATTGCGTAGTTGGGGATAAAACGTCTAAAATACGACGTAAGTCCCAGGAATCTCTGAATAGCTTTCTGATTTTTCGGCAGGGGAAAATTTGTCACGGCCTTTGTCTTCTCATCGGAAGGTTTTATCGTCGAATTCTCTATAATATAACCTATGAAATTTATCCTTTTCCTTAAGAACTGACACTTCTTCCATTTTATATCCAGTCCGTTTGTTTCCGCGACCTTCAATACTCTTCTTAACTTCTCGATTCCTTCCTCTTCACTGTTCGACGGTATTACCAGATCATCCATATAAATCACCATCGTACCATCATTAATAAGTTCCCTAAAAACCGAGAAAATATACCTACAAAACACAGCTGGAGAATTCGATATGCCAAAAGGAACGAATAAAAATTCACAAACGCAGATCATACTGTCGACTGTGATAGAGATTGGACGTGTTCTATTTTTTACTCCGAGTTAATTCGTTATCCTAATGTTTTTATCGGGAAATAAATATAAATTACACCTGTTTTTTATTAACGCGAAAGGACGCTTATATTTTAATAATATTAAATAAAAAAAATCAAAACATAAACTAAAAGACAAATAAGTAAAGAAAATTCTTTATTTCTTTTTGAACCTTTTTCGTACATTAACATTAAATAAAGATCAAGAGTGTTAACTAATTTATTTACAACTACTCTTAAATGAGTCTCTTAAACGAAAACAGTGAGCGAAGGTTGAGTGTAAACGGCAGAAATGCATACGTAACAGTTAATGCAGATGAAAAAAATATAAATAAAACAAACAGAAGAATAGATGACAGCTTGTTTTTAACCACCAAGTCTGTTAACCGTGCTCGTTCTTGTTCCCCCGCATTGTCAACAACTAATGATTGTCAAACAAAAGAAAACCCAACAGCTGATAATCTGGAGTTACCAAAAAATTCAAATACTTTATTTACGCCTGAAAGTATGCTAGCAATATCAGCTTCAGAAACGAAATCCACCACACCGACTACAATTAAAATTAACCCATTAAGCGGCGCAATACCCAAGATTAGTCAACCATTAAATAAAGATAGTAAATCTCAAATACAGGTTGGAATGGACCGGTATGTTACAGTACTAAAAAGGGCACGAAGTCCCAAGTCTTCGAAAGCGGCACCCTTTGCTAAATTATATAAGGATAGTGAACCTAATAGACTTAATGAAAATCGTTTTTCTATACTGGAATGTGAAACAGATGAACCAGTAAATAAAATTACCTCTATAAAACCACCCCCAATTTACTTGAGAGAAAATAATTCAAACTCACTGGTTCAGAGCCTGATATCATTAATAGGTGAGAACTCTTTTTACGTTATCCCAATCAAGAAAGGCACGATTCATGAAACTAAAATACAGGTCAATAGTGAAAACGATTATAGAATGGTTGTAACATATTTTGAAACTCAAAAGAAAAGTTTTTACACTTATCAGCTGAAAGGAAGCAAGGGTCTACAAGTTGTAATAAAGGGTATTGACTGTAATGTTGAACCAATCGAAATAAAGCAAAGCTTAGAAGATAAAGGTTTTAAGACAAAAAATGTGATAAACATTAGAAATCGCGAAAAAAACCCCAACCACTCTTCCGTGTTGAACTTGAACCCGGTGACATAAGCCTGAAAAAAAATGAAACACATCCCATATATAACCTGAAGTACTTATTGCATCGTAAAATTACGGTAGAAGAACCACATAAACGATTTGGCCCCGTCCAATGTATGAATTGCCAAGAATATGGACACACCAAGGCATATTGCAAATTGCCCCCCGTATGTGTTATTTGTGGAGAGTTGCATAACACATCCCAATGTAACAAATCCAAGGATGATCCTAAAATGAAAAAATGCAGCAATTGCGGAGGTAACCACACAGCGAACTACAGGGGCTGTCCTGTCTTAAACCGAAGATTTTCCCCGTTCAGCGATTAAATAACATCAATTTTAACTACCCCCCGTTGCAACAGACATATGACAACAAAGATACATATGCAAATGTACTAAGAAACAACCAAACTCAGACGCAAGTCCGACAACCACAAAACCAAAATATGAACCCAGAGGTAAGAGAGCAAACGCCAATTTTCAATTTTACCAGACTAGAATCTACAATAGAAACTCTTGTGCAATCGGTAAATAACTTTACAAACTCAATGAGTAACATGATGCAAGAAATGCTTAAGATGCAATCAATGTTATTGCAGGCTGTGCTAAACAGACCATGAACTGCCTAAGAATATGTTTTTGGAACGCAAACGGCATTCGCCAACATAAAAACGAACTCGAGTATTTTCTAAAAAGTCATGAAGTTGATATAATGTTAGTTTCGGAAACCCATTTGACGTCTAGAAGTTTATTTAAGATAAATGGATATGTTTTTTATGGCACAAATGATCCAAGAGATAGAGCATGTGGAGGCTCTGGAATTTTAATTAAAACCCGTATCAAACACCATTCAATGTGTGATATTTGTGAAGATTATCTTCAAGCTACGACAATCTGTTTGGATGATTGCTACAGAAACCTATTAATTTCGTCGATATATTCACCTCCAAGGTTTTCGATTACTGAAAACAAATATGAACATTTTTACGAATCACTAGGACCCCGATTCCTGGCAGCTGGCGATTATAATGCTAAGCATACTCACTGGGGATCAAGACTTGTAACTCCGAAAGATCGCGCTTTGTTTAATACAATTTCTAAATTGAATTTGAATGTGCTGTCGAGCGGAGAACCAACATACTGGCCTACTGACCCAAGCAAAATACCCGATGTCATTGATTTTGCAGTTACAAAAAATTTACCAATGGAACTAATGCAGGTTAAATCTTCATTAGAATTATCCTCGGATCACTCACCCACCTTCGTTACTCTATTGAACTCCCTAGAAATAGTATCCCCGAATGGTCACTCTGCAATATCAAGCACGAAAATAAATTGGTTGAAATATAGAAAATATATTAGCACACACAGTACAGAAAATATATCTCTAAGAACACCAGAAGATATCGATATCTCACTCAAAAATTTTGAATAAAACTTAAAACTTGCTGTTGAACACGCCACTCAAATAACCCAACAAACAAGATACAATAGACTCTATTCTGCAGACATTGAACAGTTATTAGCTGAAAAAAGAAGAGTTTGTCGAGAGTGGCAACTCTATAGATCCCCTCAACTTAAAACGGAGCTTAGAAAATGTCGCAAACGCCTCAGTATGCTTCTTCACAAACGCAAAACTGAATCGATTAATAAATATCTGGAGAACTTAGATGCCACCCAGTACTCAAACTACTCTCTATGGCGAGCTACAAAAAAATTAAAAAGACCTGTTATGAGCAGACCTCCTCTACGTAATTCTAGTGGAGGCTGGGCGAGAAACGATACTGAAAAAGGAAACCTGTTTGTTAGTCATCTAAAGAATGTATTTTCCCCAAACGAGTCGAACGACATAATAGAGTTACCACCTACATTACCCCATATTACTGCAGCTGAACCACTTCGTTTTGAGATTTCAGAGATTAACAAGGCTATTGTTGATTTAAACTCAAAAAAATCACCTGGTATTGACAAAATCAGTAACAAGATGCTCCTCGAGCTACCCCAAATTGCTTTAAGAATAATCCTATTTATTTTTAATGCTATATTACGCCTTGAATATTATCCACCAGAATGGAAGGTTTCTTTAGTTACAATGATACCTAAGCCGGGAAAAGATCACAGTAAAGTAGAATCATATAGACCCATTAGCCTATTGTCAAATATATCAAAGCTATTCGAAAAACTGTTAATGCACAAGTTAAAGCCGATAGTGAATCATTTTGATTGTATTCCAACTCATCAATTCGGATTTCGAGAAAAACATAACACCATAGAACAAACTCACAGGTTGGTAGAAATCATATCCAAGACATTTGAAGAAAAAAATATTGTTCTGCACTCTTCATCGACGTTTCGCAAGCCTTCGACAAAGTATGGCATGAAGGATTATCGATAAAAATAAAACAATATTTACCAGTGAACACACACAAGCTTCTAGAAAGTTATTTAAGTCATCGAAAGTTCGTTCTTAAAGAGGGAGACTTCATAAGTTCACCACAGCCTATTGAAGCAGGCGTACCCCAAGGAAGTATACTGGGTCCCTTCCTATATTTGCTATATACTTGTGATATGCCTACAAACAGTCGAACCCACATATCTACTTTTGCTGATGACACAGCTATACTAGCCATTCATGAAAACCCCCAAGAAGCATCTGAACTGTTACAAGACCATATACTCGACATAGAAAGGTGGTTAAAACAATGGAGAATAAAAGTAAACGAGCAAAAATGTATACATCTTACATTCACATTGCGTAGAGAATCGTGCCCTCCAATCCTAATAAATAATCATATAATACCTCAACAAACTGAAGTTAAATATCTAGGTCTGCATCTAGACCGACGTCTTACCTGGAAAAAGCATATAGATACGAAATTGACTGAAATGAAGTTAAAATTACTACAAATTTACTGGCTAATTGGTAAAAACTCGAGATTGAGTTTAGATTGCAAACTTTTGCTGTACAGCTCAATAATAAAACCCATATGGTGCTATGGAATTCAATTATGGGGCACGGCCTCAGCTTCTAATATTGAAAAAATTCAAAGATTCCAAAATAAAATATTACGAATGATAACAGCAGCGCCTTGGTATGTGAGAAATATTAACATTCATAAGGACCTAGGTGTCTCCCTGGTGAAAAATGAAATAAAAAAACAAGCGGAGTCATATTTTAAAAAGTTAGAAGTTCACCCAAACCCACTTGCACGAACATTAATGGGAAGTAATGGCTACATCCGACTAAGAAGAAGGTATCCAACAGACCTGCGCTAATGATAGGATCTATAAATTAAACAAAATTTTTCGTCCAACTGTGGTGGGACGTAAATAAAAAAATAATATTTAGATTTAAGATTTGAACAAATTATTGATAGTTCACATTATTTTGTGAAGATACAATAAATAAAATATGTTAATAAAAAAAAAAAAAAAAAAACGCAGTATACCTTCTTCCATCGGCACATGGAAAATCCATTTCTAAGATCCAGCGTAGTGAATACCTTTGCACTTTGTAGTCCTTGAATAACATTATCTATTACAGCCATTGGAAAGTTACCACGTACTATCTTCTCACTCAGCTTACGGTAGTCGCAGCAAAGTCGTTTGGTACCGTCCTTCTTCGCAGCTAGTACCACAGGTGCAGCATACTCCGAGCAACTTGGTTTGATTATACCCTCCTTTAGCCACTCGCATACCTGTTTGTCCACTATTAATTGATCGGTGTAGGGCATCCTTCTCGGTCTTAGCGTAACAGGAATTTCGTCACTCAATATTATTTTCATATTCACAGGGTACGCTTCAGGTTTGGTTGGTCTATACATCTCGATCATATTCTGCAATTCCATCCGAACATTCCCCTCCAGATGTTGCATGTCCAAGAGATCATCACAACGATACGGAATGAAGGATGTCTGCATACTCGCCCTGCAAATCTGCCATCAAGCCAACATTCCTCAAACCATTAGTCCCCCTAATTCCCGCAGAATTGTCCCTGTATCGGAATTTCGCCCCATCCGAGTCAATGATCAAATCAACGTTAGCAAAAATATCATTACCTAAAACAACAGAATACAAAATATCACCCTCCTTGCAAACATGGAATGTCACCTCCAATTCCACCTCATCCACTCCGATCCTAACATTAAAACTACCCATCGTGGTAATCTTCCTTCCACCTATTCCAACTAAAGTCCTCACATGCGGTTTGAGATCAAAATCACCTAAAAGAAATAGGGTATCGTAACGAATAGCACAAATATCGCTACCAGTATCGACGAAGGCAGATATCGTCTTATCCAAAATCGATATGTCCTTGAATATTCTCCTTGATGGGATGATAACATCATCAGACAACGTATGAACATTATTATCGGTGCCCTTGCTATCTCCTCCGCCTCCACTTCCTTTCTTATCTTCGTTCCTCTCCTTCTTGACCTCTTGTCCGCACTCGAAAGACTTGTGTCCAAAGCCATGACACTTGAAACATTTCACCTGAGGCTTTGTGCACGAGTTCGATAGATGTCCCTTGTCGCCGCACTTATAACAGCGTCTATCATCCTTGGTTTCAGGCATCTTCTTCACAAAACTTTTTGGTCGCGCGCCTTTTGAGCTTGATTCCGACACTCGTATCTTCTCATAAATAGCGATATTCTCATTAAGTTCGTCTAAGTTCCTTGACTGGTACAAAAGCCTATTTTGTTCGACCTATAGTCGCTTATCCCATCTATGAAATATTTCCAACGATGACAGCTTTCTTCTAAATTCATTCTTCAATGCTTGCTTTAGGGAACACCAATCCTTAATACCAGATTCGCTTCTAGCAAAAGTCTTCGCAGCACCCATCAACAATTGTTTCGCGTATATGTACTTCTGAAGGTCGTTCCATTTCACAGCAAATGAACAGTCTTCGAACTCTTCCAACCATTGCCCAATCTCCGGCAAACCGTCTCCCTAAAAAGCTGAGACTGAATCCTGAACGTCCCTTAAAGTAAAACTACTGACTAAGCTTCACCATAATCAGAACTTTCATCCACCTGATCCAAACCAAAATGATCCAAAAGCCTATCCCGTAAGACACTCTCATTACCAGTCTTAATTCACCCAATTTGGCCCTCTAAATTTAAACCCAAAATTTCGTCTCGGTCCATTGTGTCCATCAACGGTATACAGTATTATTTAAAATATTATCCACATATAAAATTTCGATGGAACAATTTCGTCAAAGTTAATTACAATATCATAAATTCACATAATATTCTCGAATAATCTAAACATTAAACATTAATCATCAAACTCTGTACTCAAATTATTTAAAATCAATCAAAATAGTCCAAATTACATTAATTATCCTTAAAGAATTTAAACATCCAATCAAAATCCACATCCACTTTAATTAATCAAAATATTCAAATTATCCTCATCAAATAACACCAATTATCGTCACACTATGTATGCAATTCCCAAATCAAATGTCTTCTATCTTCCTCTTACGTCACAAAATTCACTCAAAACATCAAAATGAACTACTCAAGTCCATAAACATCAATTCGTCACAAAAGAATGCGGTAATCCAATGCACTCAAAACATCTCACTCCAAAGCACTCAAAATTCAAAACTTCAACGTCCATTAACATCTAATTTACTCAGCCTCACAATATTAACCTCTCCACATAAAATATTCTAATTACATACATACACACTTATCTTTATTACTAATAATACACGCCTTGGTTGACATCAACAGCAATAACAAAAATCTTCACGGCTTCGACTGCTCACCAAATGCGTTTACTGCTCAAGCAATTACAGCAACCAGTTTCGTCATCTACAACGCTTTATCTCCTTCACAATGCAAAAAACAGCTTCCTTATTCTCCGATCATCTCACTCATAAGCACTTGTTCATTTGATTTCAAAATAAGGGTTGTTTTCATATGCACACTATGTTGTTCTTGTAAATACGTTGAGTTTTATTATTTTGTTTTATTCTATGTCTCTCATTGTATTGTAGTTCTGTTGTTGTAACCACTAGATCAGTTTTTTATTCACTATTATCTTCTCAACGTCTTTTCGTTTTACGTCTCACAATCTCTCTTCGCTTTTACTCACAATATTAAACAATTGTGTTGCTACATCAATTTTTTTTTCTTTTGTGACGTCTTTTTACATTCACTATTCTATCATCTTAAAGACAAATCAATGCATGTTTATTTTCGTTGCTTAGTTCATAGTTTGTTGTTGCTCACAGTTGTATGATATTGTACATTGTTTTTGTCTCTTTACACACATATGCAATAACTCTAACGTCTTTTACTTCTTTATTTCTAGAACTTTTTATGCAACTCTACATACAGTATGATTTGTTGTTCTTTTTTATTCTTGATTAATGTACAGCACATCACTTAAACAGAAAATGTTTGGCTACAGTTTTTTGTTGTCTCTTCGTCAAATATTGTTTTTTATAATTATTCTTATATTGCTTCACTTTTGCATCTTATTTATAACATATTATTTTCTACCTGGACCATTCTGGTCGAGGTCTTCACAAACACCGTATATTAATTTGCATAGGTGGGTAGGCCCATCGAGTTTATCACAAAATACGCTTCTTATTCTTCACTTGGGCTAAACCCATTTAGTTCGTAAAACACACACACTTATTTATTTTTTCGCCTGGGCCATTCCGGTCGAGCCCCCAATTTTGTAGGAATTTGTTGATTCCTTCTTTTTATTATTAAATAAAACACTTTGAATATTAAATTAAATTCATTTTATTTAAAGTAAATGGCTTAGGCGGTAGAAATAAAAATATGTATGAAACTAAAATAAATTAAAATAAACAGCCGCGTTTGTTCATCACGGTCAGTCAACACGTCAAAGAATAATATTTTAGAACTTCCTTGTTCGAACGTCATAATAAAACTAAAACTCACTACTTTCCTCTGTCTGTCCGTTGTTCACTATGTAAACACATTAAAGCTCATTCTCTACCATAGATAAATGACCCTTGTCTGTCTGTCTTGTCCTTAACTGTCCCAATCCTACATGTATGTATGTATATGATCGTATACCGCAATGCTCTGTGCGCATATATTTTAGCGTTTTAAGAATTATTAGAGTTATTAAAATTATTTTTGTTTTCATGAATAAATTTTTCTATGTGTGCTATTGGAAGTGTGTGAATTTATTTATGGTGATGCAGTAAGAAATAAAGAAAGAGTATTGCGGCAGTTTGTAGGTATACATAATTATTATTTTTAAAATAATAATTGTAATTGAAACCATCTAATTAGTAAAAAATACTATTTCAAAAATACATTGGTGGAATTATATCTACCAAAAAACAGAATTAAAAAACTACAAATTACTGATATTCTTAATTAAATTAGCAATATTATTTCAATCACTTATTTTTAGAAAACAGATTTCTTAAGCACTTTTTTACTATACTGATACATCAACAGAACATTTGCAAAGTATAATGAGCGACCTATCGAGGGTTTTTTCGCTGTTTTTTGGAAGTAACACAGTTTTTACGATATTTTTTAAGTTGTAAAACAATAAAATCTTTTTCCTAAAATTTAGAAATTCCATTTATATATTATTAGATCATATTTGGTTAGCATCGGAAATTAGAAATAATAAAAAATTAACTCTTATTTCCGAAAAATATTAATTTAAATAAAATAAAATTATATTTTTTGAAAATAAAATGTGTATCAGTTATTTCAAGCAAAAATCTCTAATTGTCAACAGACTGTGCGTTTTTACAACTAACAACAGAATTGTTTGATTTAATTCACTACAAGCAATTCACAAAATTAAATGGTCATTATACAACATACTGAACTAATGAGCTAAAAGAGCGACCTAGTTCATTTGAGTGAGCTGAGCTGAAAAGAGCGGTCACTTTACTGACTAATAAACCCAATGACCTAACTTTACTGAGCTAATAAACCCAAAAACAATGAAATAAATAATAGCAATATATAAACTTTTTGATTTGAGTTCCATTCATTTAATTTCATATAAACCATTAATTTGATATCTAATTTACAAAATTAAAATTTAACCTTTATTGTTTTGCCATCCTATTTCAGTTTTGTGGACGCTAATAAGATATATTAAGATATGTTAAGAATTGTGTACTATATTCCAAAATTTGTCAAATGCAGAAAATTTCTAAAAAAAAAAAAATTTTAAATAATATGTTCAAATAATCTTTACAAAGTATTTCGTTAAAACCGGTTTGTCAAAAAATCGAAAAGTTAGAGAAAACCGAAACCGGCGGTTTTACAAAGATGAAAAAAACCGGTTGACCGGTTTTCGGGTTTGGATACTCTAATGTATACATAATAGTTGGCTGATATGCTTTTGAGTAAAGAAAGTCTTTAACTCACAGGTAATTTTTTCCAACTAATAATAATTTTTGACTATTTTATAATAATAAACCTATAAATTCAAAATTAGGCACACATGATTCTGAATGAGTTAGAATGCACAAAAGGTGACTTAGTGGTACCTTTTTTTAGCATTTTCTATAATAATGGACCCAGAATCAGGATACTGAGTGGGAATACAAAATGTGGGTCTTTATCGTACTTTTTTTTATTCTACAACGAATCAATAAAGAGACATGTTAAATCAACTAGAGACATGTTATCCTGACTTAGTATTAATTCACATGGGAGTCTTGGGGTGGCGAACCGGGTCAGCTAGTACCCCATACTTTTATCGAATATTTGAAAAAGTCTTTGTTACAACAATTTTGCATTATTTTTTTTAAATTAAATAAATAAACAGTCATTTCATGTTTAATTGTCAGGTAATACTCGTAGATCAATATATTGAAATGAGATTGTGTCATTCTTTATTAACAGGTTTCCTTGCCTATCCTCCGAAAGGTTGCCTGCTACATCATCTGAAGCAATTATTGTAATACAATTTTAAAAATATAAAGACATTTTTACCGATCTGTTTTTAGAGATATTGGATTTCTAAATTTTGAATTTTTCTACTGAAAATAGATTCAAAGTAAAAACCGAATAATAAGAGTCGGTTTCGATGTTAGACCTAGATAAACCGCGGTTTCGGTTAAAACCGAACTGGAAACTCTAGTGATAATTGACCCTACTATAGACTGCTTCTCTTGGGTAAAATAACTATTTTACCAAGTGCAGTACAAAAATAAAGTGATGATCGACTTTACGCTGTATTACCTGGGATGTATAAAATAACCAATTGATCTGTGTTTGCATTACAAAGCGTACATATTTGTCATATGAACCAAAAATATATAAATTGAAGTCAGTCGTGTAATTAGAAATTGAATAAAATGATACATAGACTTCTTTTGCAGTCAATGGCGAAATGCATATGAACACAACTCTATAAAAAAGTTGATATACTCATTGATATAACCATTAAATCACAAATGAAGACCGACACATTTTTGAAGAAAAATCTGGTTATGGGCAATACAAAACTCGTTACTGAAGAAGAACCTGGGGTATTTGTGGAATACCCTGTAAAAAGTTTGTCGTATAATTTTTAAAAGTCAAAAAAATTAAGGTCAGATACACTGTCATTTTATACTATTTATAGATTGTAATTATACTCACAGCATTAACTTCCTCATTGTCATACCAGACATGTATATAACTGTGCAATAAAGCTTGTTCCACCGATATACGTTGTTCGGGATCAATTACTAACATTTTACTTAATAAATCTCTTGCTTCAGCAGCTTTTCTTCTACTTTGCTCATTGTTATCACTCGGAAATAGAACATCGGGAAACAATCGATCAAAGGAATAGCCTGAATAGCGAGGTCTATTTTCAACATAATTTCGCACAGTAGGCTGTAGTCTTTGCATAAATGATGTTGATGGTGTTCCAAGTTGTTCTGTAAATAAATTAGAAAGTCATGAATTGTATTATTAATATATAACTAAAAACGATTACCAATAATTTTGTTCCATTGATCAATGTGATCGGTACCAGGAAATAATACGCCTCCACGAATCATTTCACCCATTATACATCCAACAGACCAAATATCAACGTTTTCTTTATAACCCATTCCTAAAATTACTTCTGGTGCTCGATAATAACGTGTAACAACGTAAGGTGTCATCATAAATGTAGTACCAGCTGTCCTTGCCAGTCCAAAATCAAGAATCTTTAATGTACAATCTGCTTTGACGACTATGTTAGATGGTTTTAAATCCTAAAATTAAAAAAAAAACAGTATGTTGATTAGACTTAGATATAAATAAGATAGTTTCAGTAATATGGTAATAAAAACAAACAAAAGAAAATGTCAAAATGGCTATGGTTTGGAAATAGGGAAAAATATATATGGGGCATTTCATGTCAAGTGAACCACTTTTGAAATCGATGTCTTCCGATTGGGATGAAATTTGCAACATAGTTTTTACACAAATTGTACAAACAATTTCAATTTGTGGTAAATTTGTGTAAAAATAAAATCACTGTTTATTGTTGGTGTTTTGTTCAAACTTTGATATTTTTACAAATAAAGCTTGAGTGTTTGTAATTCTCATTCACCCTATAGTTTTATTTGTATAATATCTTTAGTTTGTTTAAAGCCTTTTGGGAAAAGGTTTCCTGATGATCTGGCCTAAGCAACCAGTGTAATGCGCATTTCTTAGCTTTTTTAGCTTATCCCCCAACAATAAATTTCAGTTGCAGTTTCTATCCTTTTTTAACTGTTTTAATCCCAATAAGTTGCAGAATTTTGTTTCTTTCGGTACATATGTACCTTTACTTTTTAATTTTTCTCCAGTTACATAATCACACACGATCATTCTAATCTAAACACTCCTACATCTCTACCATTCATGTTGTTGTAATTATTAAATACAGGTCGTAGGTAGATACTAAAGGGCTGCACAAACACATTCATATTCTACTCAAGACATACAGCAGAACAACAAACAGTTACTTCAGATCGTTGGCTATTTATTTACAAAACGAATGCGAGAATGAGAAACAATAATAACCAACGACAGAACAAACCAACAGAGTATATAATGAGAATAAGTAGATGACAATAAAGTAAATGTACAACGAGTTAATGGTATATGATTATTATTGTTCTGTTGAAGTACCCTTCACCTTCGTGAGAAGGGTATAAAGATTGTCATTCCGTTTGTAATTTCCACAATATAATTTTCCGACTCTATAAAGCATATATATTCTGGATCCTTGTAGATAGCCGAGTCGATTAAGCCATGTCTGTCTGTTGAAATCAATTTTCTGAAGACCCCAAATAATTTAAAAACTTGATTCATACATCAATATATCGGGAATTCTTCCGTCCCGGTTGCTATTTAAAATCGGCCCACAAATGGCTGAGATATAAAAAAACCGTGCCAACCTTGAGTTTTGGACTATTTTTTATCCATATCTGGATTACAAAGTCATTTGCAACGATCTATAGAAGGCTATAGTAATTTGGACCTACAATGGGTCAAAATCAGTAAAAATATTTTTTAACCCGAATTTTTTTTACCAAACAATTTTTTTGTCATAAATTTTTTTATTGTAAATTTAAAAAAAAAAATTTAAAAATTAAAAAAAAATTATTTCGAAAAAATTTATTATTTTTTAAATTTTGAAAAAAAAATAATTTTGTTTCCAAAGAAATATTTAAAACTTTTATTTTAAAGTATAATTTGGTGCCGAATTTTATATACCCTATAAGATTCGGCAAATCCGAATATAGCTTGTTTTCAATTACAATTATTATTTTAAAAATAACAAAAATGTATTTCCATTTTATATTATTATTTTATACCTAAGTACTGTAGCAATATTCTTTCTTTATTTGCCAGCAGTTCTAGGAGACAGTCCCGAACTACTGATTTTTCCCATGCTTCCTTGTGTCCTGAAATCATATACCATTAACTCGTTGTACATTTACGCTCATTGTCATATGCTGTCTCTCATTATATACTCTGTTGTTTTGTCGTTGGTTGTTATTGTTCCTCATTCGTTTTGTAAATAAATACCTAAAGATCTGAAGTAACTGTTGCGCTGCTGAATGTATTGAGTAAAGTAAAAATTCTTAACATACATATATGTTAATAAAAACAAAACCAATAAACTTACAGTTTTTATTTTATTTGATTGAAATTATTATTACAATTTACAAAAAAAAATATATATATATTTTTATAGTTTTAATCAGTAGTGATGAAATTTTGAACCTTTTTCGGAAACCCTTCCATTACCGTTTTAATAGTGCTTTCTGTAACTTTACTCGAACAGGTAGTCCATCTCCGTTTAAAATCTACCATACTTTTGGACATCTTTTTTTGTCTTCTTCAATTCTCTTTTAATAAGAGCCCAATATCTCTCCACTGGCCTTAGCTCCGGGCAGTTTGGAGGATTTGCCTCTCTTGGTACAAATACCACATTATTGTTCTTGTACCACTCAAGGGCTTGTTTACTGTCGAGGATCTATCATCAAAGGATCGACCTCGACTGAGTCGCATCGGCCAATAATTCAGCGGCCGTTTTAAAACGGTCTAAGCCGGCGACGAACAAGAAACGACAGTCGTCGACTAACAACAAATAACACAACATCCGAATTTTAAACACAAAAAAAACATTTATATAAAAACAATCACTAAAAAAAACATTTATATAAAAATAAACACAAAACATTTCTATAAAAACAATCACAAAAAAAAAAACAAACAATAAACATTTATATAAAATAAGAACAACAAACAAACAAGTGAACATCACAAACATAAACATTTAAACAGGCAAGTGAACATCACAAACATAAACATTTAAACAAAGCTATAATACATAAAACATTCAAACCACATAAAATAAATAAATTTGAGTTCTACCACAAAATTTTCCTTTTAGTTTTCATACTTAATTGTACAAAAAAAAAGTAAGTACACTCCAATTTCTTTGAGTAGTAACCATCCATTATAAAACTGTATTCATTTATTACATTTCGTGTAATACATTTAATAAATTATTAATTATATACTTTGGTCTCACCAAATAGATACAAAAATCCAACTTACGGTTTGGAATTTGTTTATTTACCATAGTGACAGGATTCAAGTCAGGCCAAAAATAAGTGGACACATTATGAAGTCTTATGAATGGAAGCAGCCTTTTTTGTAAACATATGTAAATTTCGGTATTTATAGACCCCGCTGTAACAAATGATTGGCTTCTTTTGCCGCAACTGCATATTGCTTGCCATACCAAGAACTTTTTGGGAAATTTTGTGTGCTAAACTTTTCTTCAACATTCCCTCGAGCATCAGCAACATAAAATTTTTGACCAGGAAGTTTGGAAAAATCTTCCAGAACATACGTTTCGTCATCCATTATGCAGCAAGAATATTTGTTTATAAAACTTGTCTTCAATTTCCGTGCTCTGTTTTTGGCCTCTAAATTTGTAGCAGCGTCAATGTCAGGAACTTTTAGAGACTTGTGTGTTTTTAAACCTGCATTAGCTTTAACTCTTCGTACCAAATAGTCCGAGCACTGAGCTAACCGGACTGCTTTTCTACCGGATGTGTTGGGAGCTCTTTTGAAAATGCTTTTTTTGCTTTAGAAACATCATGTAGACCATTCCTTCTACCTGAACCAGGTTTTTTTATCAACGGACAAGTTCTTCCGGTACTGTTTAATAACATTGGAAACAGTTTGACGGCAGACCTTTTTTTGTAGGACCAAGTTGGGTTTTGTTGAAAATATTTAATAATTTTAGTACGCACTTTTTTCTATGTGAGTGAAGATAAATATGCCGAGTTAAATATGTTTTGACGTAACGACTTAGAAAAAACATATTTAAGTATAAAGTTAAATATGTTATGACGTAACGACATACATATTTAAATAAAACATATTTATCACTGACAAAACATATTTAAGTAGACAAATATATATTTTTAATTTATTTTAGAAATTTTAATGGTTATTAATAGTAATATAATATTTTAAAATTACATGCAATTTTGGTGTTCTTAGAAGGATTTTGGTCAAAGTCTCAAGTTCTTATAGGGTTTCTGGCCAAAAAAAGCAGAGGCATGCATTACCACTATATAGGAAATGTAGGTAATAGTGATGGCTATCAGATGCTGTTTATGGATATCCAGAATTGAACTTGTGATATTTTTAATTTTTTTTTGAAAATTCACATTGAGAATTTTGGAGTTCTATGGGGAAATGGAGTTCTATATAAGAAATGCAGGTAATAGTAATGGCTATCAGATGTTGTTTTTGGAATTCCAGAATTAAATTTGTGAAATTTTTAAAAAATTTTTGAAAATTCATATTGGGAATTTTGGAATTCTATGGAGGATTTTGGCCAATTTGGCCAAATAAGGCAGAGGCATGCATAACCACTATATAGAACATGTAGGTAATGGTGATGGCTATCACACGCTGTTTATGGAATTCCAGAATTGAATTTGGGAGATTTTTAAAAAATTTTTGAAAATTCACATTGAGAATTTTGGAGTTCTATGGGGGATTTTGGCCAATGTGGCCAAACAAAGCAGAGGCATGCATAACCACTATATGGGAAATGTAGGTAATAGTGATGGCTATCACATGCTGTTTATGGAATTCCAGAATTGAATTTGTGAGATTTTTAAAAATTTTTTGAAAATTCACATTGAGAATTTTGGAGTTCTATGGAGGATTTTGGCCAAATAAGGCAGAGGCATGCATAACCACTATATAGAACATGTAGGTAATGGTGATGGCTATCACACGCTGTTTATGGAATTCCAGAATTGAATTTGTGAGATTTTTAAAAAAATTTTGAAAATTCACATTGAGAATTTTGGAGTTCTATGAGGGATTTTGCCCAATGTGGCCAAATAAGGCAGAGGCATGCGTAACCACTATATAGGAAATGTAGGTAATAGTGATGGCTATCAGATGCTGTTTATGGAATTCCAGAATTGAAAATTTTTGAAAATTCACATTGAGAATTTTGGAATTCTATGAGGTTTGTTAATTCTCATTGAGAATTCGTTAAATAGTGTAAACAATTTTATGTTTGCAAAATCTAGAAAAAAAACCAAATTTTTTTTTTGCACATGCTGCATTGTTGGAAGATCTAAAAAAAAATAAAACTTTTGGTTGCTTATGAACGTGTCAAACATGTGTGAAAATAAAAATGTAGTTTTGTTTCCATATTTGGATGCTCAAAAAAACGTTACAAAATAAAAGAGTTGCATGTATAGATGAGTTATTTTAACTTATATTAGTACATTATAAAAAAGCATTTTGTTGTCGCATGATGTGGCATAGTGGATGTGTTTATGACTGCGGTGCGTTGGGTGCAAGTTCTAGTCCTGGTAGGACCTTTATATTTTTTCGATGAAATTTTTTACTTTTTTAGTACAAATTTTTTTGATGTTGCTTACTCTTACAAGTGTTTTGTAAGATCAAACAGCATCAAATAAAATAAAACTGAATATTTGCTTTGAATTGTCCTAAATAAAAGGAGTTTTTGACAATAAATATAGAAATTAAAATATATTTTATTTAGTGGTTACGTCTTTTTCGTCAAATATTTGCCATGTGTGACTCCACCTTGAGATTACCAAAATTAAGTTAATTTAGGGAATACAATTTTATTTCGGTCATTTTAGTTCAAATCTAAATCAGCTAAATTAACATGGGTGAAACAGAAATAAAACGCATATAACCACATTTTATGTATGTATGATATTTTTTATATACTCACGATTTTAATAGTTTTAACATAAATATATATAAAAATTAATAGTTTTTTGGTAAGTTCCTTTTTTTTATAAAAATATTGTTACGAATTTGCAGTAGCGATTTGCAATCAATAGTATCCGGTTTATTTAAAGGAAATAAACCACGTTTTTAGAAGGTAAAAACGTAACAATATATTTATGATATTTTATAAATAATTAAATATTTGTAGTTATTTTTACATTTTTGTACTTATAATAGCTTATATTGTAGTTTTGTACTTGTTTTCAGACATTTCAGTTGCTGTTTTTTTATAAAAATATATTTATTATATTTTATAAATAACACAAGTCAACAAAATCGAAAAATTTTAAGGGCTTTTTAAACCACTACTCAATTTTGATGTATTGTGGCTTCAGTTGTACCAAATATGGTTTCAATTTTAAATTCTATGGAGAGGCTTCTTTCTAATTTTTAAGTAAAATTATAAATTTTTTTTCGACGTTTCTCCACACGTTAACTCAAAAATGGTTCGTCTTATGTTATTAAAATAAACTAAGAAAAGTTGAGATTTACATAGCCTTTAATCCGTTTATATATTGCATTTTAATCGGAAAATAGCAAATTTTGTTGTTTTAAAAAAATCTTAAAAAACCGAAAACGACCGAAATTTTTAGATTTTTTGCTTTATCGCAAAGCCACATGTAATAGGATAGATTTGATGCACAATGGCTACCTAACTACAGAAATGGTTAAATTTTGGAGATTATGTAATAGAAACAAAATGAGATATCGATCATAAAAATCGATTGATTCTTTTCACAATTAAGTGAATTCGCTCATTTTCACAAAATTTTTGTTTTTTGTTTGATATACATAAAATTGATTTCTATTGATCAAATTCTCTTAATTGTGAATAAATTCGAAAACAATCAATAGATTTTTATGATCGATATCTCATTTTGTTTCTATTACATAATCTCCATAGAATTGAAAAAATTTAACCATTTCTGTAGTTAGGTAGCCATTGTGCATCAAATCTATATAGTGGTTATTCAAGAATTCCAAAATTCTCAATGTGAATTTTCAAAATTATTCAATTCTGGAATTCCATAAACAGCATCTAATAGTTATCACTATTACCTACATTTCCTATATAGTGGTTATGCATGCCTCTGCCTTATTTGTCCAAAATCCCCCATAGAACTCCAAAATTCTCAATGTAAATTTTCAAAAATTTTTTAAAAATTTCACAAATTCAATTCTGGAATTCCATAAACAGCGTGTGATAGCCATTACTATTACCTACATTTCCCATATAGTGGTTATGCATGCCTCTGCTTTGTTTGGCCACATTGGCCAAAATCCCCCATAGAACTCCAAAATTCTCAATGTGAATTTTCCAAAATTTTTTAAAAATCTCACAAATTCAATTCTGGAACTCCATAAACAGCGTGTGATAGCCATCACCATTACCTACATGTTCTATATAGTGGTTATGCATGCCTCTGCTTTTTTGGCCAGAAACCCTATAAGAACTTGAGACTTTGACCAAAATCCTTCTAAGAACTCCAAAATTGCATGTAATTTTAAAATATTATATTACTATTAATAACCATTAAAATTTCTAAAATAAATTAAAAATATATATTTGTCTAATTAAATATGTTTTGTCAGTGATAAATATGTTTTATTTAAATATGTATGTCGTTACGTCATAACATGTTTAACTTTACACTTAAATATGTTTTTTCTAAGTCGTTACGTCAAAACATATTTAACTCGGCATATTTATCTTCACTCACATCTTTTTTCTTGTCACTCATTTTAATCAGATTAACAACAAATGAATATAATTGTCATTAAACATAATAACTGACATGTTTTACAAAGGTAACTTGAGCAAAAAAAAAAAAAAAAAAAAAATCAGAAAATAATTGGATTTTAATGAAAACCGCGTGTTAAGAATTTTACGATCTCACTCCTTAAGTAGTATAAGAATGTGCTTGTACAGCCCTTTAGTGCATACAAACGGTATTCATAAATTTTTTAAAATAATTGAAAAACATTTTAATTTAACAAATACATAATACACAGAGAACAGATTCGTTGTCATAATTAAACGATTTATTAAAGTTATTTGAATTGATAGAAAGTGTTATATGTTATTCATGTTATTGATGCATATTAAACATTCTTCATCGGTCAAATTTTTGTGTTGCTGTGTCAGTATGCACAGTGGGGCAGAATCAAAATTTTTTGGAAATAAATCTGGCATTTCTAAACGGCTGGTCCGATCGGGATAAAATTTGACTTGGACGTAGGAGAATTCGAGTTTAAGTTATTAAAATGGACCCTACAAATGCTCCAGAGGCGGCGCTATGGGTGCTCAAATTAGCTTCCTAGCTCCTTCGACATGTACAATTTATAAACACCTGCCATTTTTTTGTTTCACATCCGATTTCGAAGATTTGTATATTTTTGGAAAGCGCTTGGCTAGGTCTTGAAAAACAGAGTTATAGGCGTTTCAAAATAGAACTTTTAAAATTTTGCCATACCTTGGTCCGCTTTTTTTAAAATATTGGGCTTACTTTTGAACCGAATGGACTAGAATTTCTTTTGTTAGTTAGACAACTAAATTATCAATAACATACAAAAGATTTCAGGGCAATACCAGTTATGGATCCAAAAATAAACGATTTTCAATTTAAAAATTCAAAAAATAGTAAATTTTTGCTGTTTTTTGGACGAAAAGGTTAGGAATTGCGGGATGCCCTTTGACCTTTTGACAAGTTTTTTTTACACTTTGTTATTTAGAATGACAAGTTTAAAAAACGTGGAATATTTCATTGAGTTTTGTCAATAAATAAAGATTTTATTGCATATTACATATTTACTGAGTTTCTAAAACTAAAAATTTTAATAGGATTGCAAATATTAGGAACAACTAATTTTTTTTGTTTAGACAAGTTAATTTTTGGGCTTACAAAAGAAATTTCAAGTCAATATCTCAATTAGATTAAAAAATATCCCACTTTAAAACTCCGCTCTACAAAAATATTTCACAACACACATTTCATGTGTTGAAGTGCACCAAAATAACACTCTTGACCTTTTTCTCACCTCACACCCTGAAAAGTATGAAGTGGATGTTCTTGCACCTCTCGGTAATTCGGATCATTGCACCATTTCCGCCTCCTTTTCGCTCTCGCAACTTCACAATGTTTCACGAACAGCTACGAAACGTTCAATTTTTATCTACGAAAAGGCTCGTTAGGCTGAGCTAACGATTTCTTTCGGCATTATAATTGGAAACTTTGTTTCCTAGACAATGATGTCAATGCCATGGCTAAAATGGTTGAGAAAATAATCATATTGAGAATGAAGACTTTCATTCCATCAAAAACATCTTCGATTAGACCTAGGCAAAAATCTTGGTTTAATCAGACGTGCAAAATAGCAATCAGATCCAAAGAGGAAGCATTCAGGACTTGGCGCAATAACCAAAACGACGAAACTGATTTGCTACGGAAAAAGGCAAGATCTTCGTGTGCCAAAGTACTAAGGCGCGAAAAAGCTCTATACGAGCAACGCCTTCGTACTAAAGTTCTTACTGCTCCCCAGGGTAGTAAAAGCTTTTGGTCATTCGTTAAAAGAGTAAAGGATAATGCTAGTTCTCCAATTCCAACTCTTTTAAAAGATGACCAAACATTCACTGACCCGGTTGATAAAGCTAACCTTTTCGCTGAATTATTCGCAAGAAATTCTCACTTGCCGGAAAGTGATCAACCACTGCCCGAACTCGAAAGAGTATTAGTGACTATGCCAAACATATTCTTTCGAGCTCGTGCTGTAAAAAGGGTTTTAACGGATCTCAACGTAAGTAAGTCAGATGGCATACCAGCGCTGGTCTTGAAGCAGTGCTCTTCGACGTTAGCTCGTCCATTAGCCAACCTATTCAGCATTTCATACCGTGCCAGCGTATTTCCTGAATGTTGAAAGGTTGCTAATGTTACGCCAATTCCTAAAAAGGGAGAGGCTAACAACCCTGAAAATTACCGTCCAATAGCAATTTGTTCTGCACTTTCCAAAGTTATGGAAAGTATGGTAAACTACCATTTGGTTAAATATTTAGAGTCCAACAATTTGCTTAACGACCGCCAGTATGGCTTCCGTAGAGGACGCTCTACGGGAGACTTGCTGGCCTTCCTATCGGAAAAATGGTGTCGTTCCATTCACCGTTTTGGCGAAAGTAAAGTGGTGGCTCAAGATATTTCCAAGGCGTTCGATAGAGTGTGGGACGGTGCACCATTATCGAAACTTATTGCTTTTGGTGTCGGTAATAACTTCTCTCGATTTATATCGAGCTTTCTCAGAAATCGCACTATACGAGTTGTTATAGATGGGATCTCACCAAACGAGTTCAAGTTGAATTCAGTGGTACCCCAAGGCTCCGTTCTTTCTCCAACTCTATTCATTATTTTTCTAAATGACCTTCTACGTCAAACTTCCAACCCTATCTATTCTTTTGCAGATGACAGCAACATTTGCCATTCATATTCATTCAGATATAGACCAAGCCTGTCGGAGATTGGGGCAATGAGGTAAAACATAAATGATTCCCTTAATCGGGACCTTGTGACAATCTCTGAATGGGGTCGTGCGAATAGAGTCGCTTTCAACGCCCGCAAGACTCAGTGTTGCATGTTGACACCAAAACGAACGACAAACAATGTTGCTTCATCTGTATTTATGGATGGTGTAAATATTGTGGAATCAGACGCTCTTGATGTTCTGGGCATGAAAATACAATGTGATGTCCGCTGGTCTAAACACATCAAGTGTTGAAAGAAGCATTCAAGTGTCTCGGTTTTTTGAAACGGTGTAGGAATTACTTCACTCCATCTGATCTCCTCACTATTTACACCACATATATCCGACCGAAAATGGAATACAACTCCCATGTATGGGCCGGTGCTTCAAAGTCTATTTTGGAGCTGCTCGACCGCGTACAAGACAGGGCGAAGGTGATTATTGGTGACAGTAGGGTATCCAACTCTATTGATTGGCTGGAGCACCGTCGCATTGTGGGCTGCGTTTCACTGTTCTATCGGTACTACAATGGAATGTGTTCTGATGACATTAGGGTACTTGTTCCTGATACCCGCAGATTTTTACCTAATACACGTTTTTCGTCAAGAACACATCCCTTTGTGGTCGATTGGCCAGCGGATCGCACAACACATTACAGGGAAAATTCGTTCTTTCGTGCTAGTCCAAGAAGAAGAAAAAACAAAAATTTTTGATACAATTTTTAGTTTTAGAAACTCAGTAAATATGTAATATGCAATAAAATCTTTATTTTTTGACAAAACTCAATGAAATTTTTAACGTTTTTTAAACTTGTCATTCTAAATAAAAAAGTGTAAAAAGACTTGTCAAAAGGTCAAAGAGCATCCCGCAATTACTAAAAATTGGAGCGAAAATCCCAAAAATGGTATTTTTTACAATTTTGCCTATAGGGTCCACATTTCCTTCGTGGCTGAGAAAATACTTTGGGAATAAATAGGGATCACATCAAAGTTTCTAAAGCTGCTTTCCGTTTTCTGATCCCAGAACATGTGGCTCAAAGTTGAAACTTTGATAAAAAATTGGTCAAATTCCGAAGGGCGTAGGGCCGACACATTCGAAAAACAAGACATGTCTTTTATACCAGAATGTTCTCCGTAAAGATACCTTATGAAAACACATAAAATTGTTATATGTTCTTAAATAAAGTTTTTTTTTTAATAAAAAAACAGTTATGTCACCTTTTCGTCCAAAAAACTGCAAAAATTTACTATTTTTTGAATTTTTAAATTGAAAATCGTTTATTTTTGGATCCATAATTGATATTGCCCTGAAATGTTATTGACTATTTAGTTGTCTAACTAACAAAAGAAGATCGAGTCCATTCGGTTCAAAAGTAAGCCCTATATTTTAAAAAAAGCGGACCAAGGTATGGCAAAATTTTAAAAGTTCAATTTTGGAATGCCTATAACTCTGAAATTATAAGAAATACAGATTTATCTCCAAAAAATTTTGATTCACATGCCTCATCCTCGCCATTACCGAGAATGAGGCATGTGAATGAGCTCAGTTGAGCTTGAGAAGGCGGGTTTTAAGTTGTTCTTCGGAGTGAGGGACGCTAAGGTAAAAGTGTTTCGGCCCACAGGTACGGGTAGCGGTGAAGCGGATGAGGTTGATGCTACAAACTCTCTGCTCACAGAGATGAAGCTCTCCGAACCCTCCCCAAAAACTAACAATGGCGCTTAAAGTAGTGCAAATAAATCTGCAGCACTCGAAATGTGCTACAGACAACACAGTGCAACAACCAAAATCGGAATGGGATGAAACCAAAAGCAAATGAAAGGTAACGTTTTCCATAACAAAACCTTCAAGGCTTTTTTTAGTTCAGTGCTAGATTTTTTTTATACGTATTTGAAGTTTTGGAACGCTGTCTAATAAGAAAAAATCATTAAAAATTTGATAAAATAATGCTTATTTATTTTAATTATTCTAGAAACTTGTGGTATCTTAACGTTTTTGGGGTAGAGGAATCCATTTTTGATATTTATTTTTACCTAAAACGCACGCTAGAGGGCGTTGCACAGTGGTATAGGAAAAAAAATATGAAAATAAATCTGTAACATCTAAACGGATGGTCGAATTTGAGTAAAATTTTACATGCGCAAAGGGGAAGTGTTATCGAGTTTATGTTTTGAATTTGGCCCACATTGGCTTACCAGGGGCGCGACCAGGCTCCCCAAAGTAGAACACATCGTGTATGTTAAGTTTTTAAAACGATCCTATTTCTTCTTTTGTATTCCGATTTACAAAAAGTTTAATATATACAATCTCCTAGTCAACCACTATAAAAACTTTATCGCACCTATAAATTATCACTTACAGCTTAGAAGATATTCGCATTTGAAAATTAAACTGGACTGGATACTGGACTAACAATAAATGAATGTGTCAAATCAAAAAAGAATTGTTTAAAAATCATGACTGGATACAAAGTTATATGCAGTTAAATTTAAAAGAAGCGATATCCCCTGGCTTCATAGAATATTTACGCTCTGTCTCTCTCTCAACCATGTTTCGGTTAACTGGAGGAGGGTTAAGGTGGTTTTTATTCCTAAAATTGGCAAAAGAAGTCATGAGAAGGCGAAGGACTTTCGTCCGATTAGTCTTTCTTCTTTCCAGCTTAAAACGTTGGAAAGACTCATTGACGCCTACCTTAAGGGTCGCTCTTGTGAGGGCTATCTGTATTTTAAATGTTTATTAGGTTTAAAATACTTTGAATATTTTATAACAATAATTTTCTAAATAAATTTTGTTAGTATTGAAAAATTTGTATTTCAAATTTTTTCATTTGAAAATAAAATTTCTAAAGGACGGAAGGGAAAAAATATATAAAACATAATATATACAAATATAAAATTAAGTAACCGTTAAAAAAGATAAATTGTGGGGCGATTTAAATTTCTCGATCCTGAGGAATAAACGATATAGAATATAAAAAAGGTAATAATGAAAATATTGTTAATATTAGAACAATAACTTAGACATTTTGTTCATAGGTTTAGTCGGAAAAGGAAGAGTTCCTCCACACAATATTGATTATATCATTCACATCCTCAATCAAGATCTTTATTAATAATAAAGAAAAATAAAAAAACTAAGGCTCTATAAACGACAAAACCACGAAGCAATATATTTACTACAAAATCCTGCAATTTTATTCCTCGAAATTTGAATTTATCACCTACAATCAATTTGTTAACCCACGAAGATCAGTTATTGGGATATTTATCTTAAAATTTTAATCAAGTTTAATCAATTATCTTCAAGTTCAATCATAAAAACTAACTAATATTTACATAAATCTAACTTATCTTAAAATTACAAATCTTAACTAACTAATTAATCTAAAATAATTTTTTTAAAAACTTTAATTTTCTTAAATCTAACTAATCTAATCTTGATAAATGTTTTAAAATTTCTTTAAATTCTCTACATATAAATATTCTAAATTGAATTGTATACTATTTTAAATAGAAGGTACTGTTATTTTAAAAATTGTATGTTATTAACATAGCATTTTAACATTTTATGTTAATAACATTTGAAAACAACCCCTATTTTATGATTACGATCATTTCAATTTAGAATATTTTTAAATTTATTATTGTAAAGAAAATACACTGCATAACAAAAATAACGTACAATTTTCAACAATAAATATTTTTAACTTGTTATAATATATAATGACGGTTTAAATAATTGTTATTATTTATGAACGGTTAATCTACAAAGGTTATGGATGCTTTAGGGCTATCAAAAAGTTATGTGATAAGATAGCATGGCTGGGGGGGTTATGATCATAGGGAAGTAAAGTCATCGTCTTCCTATGCTAGATTTCAAACCTATTTTCTTTCTTATCTGTATTTTTATTTATTTTTCGGTTAACATGTTTTCTTTCAGCTACCTTTTTAAATTTAATTTTTAACTGTTCTTAACCAATTTCAATGGAGACAAAATAAGCTAGCGCAGGTCTCCTGAGAGAACGGGGCCATGAGGAGTATAGACCGTTACACTCTACAGAGAAAGCTTTGCATGAGGTCGGAAGAGTTATAGAGAAATCTCTCGTATTTCAACAGTACAAAATGGCAGCCTTCCTGTATATAGAGGGTGCCTTCAATAATGTAACTACTCTTGCAATTCAGCTAGCTCTTACTAACCTAGACGTTGAAGAATATATCAATAACTGGTTAGTAACAATGCTGAAATCAAGAATAGTTGCAGAAAATCTTTGTAATAGCGTTAAGTCCAAGCAAGTTGGAAGAGGCACACCTCAGGGCGGGATAAACTCTCCACTGCTATGGCTTATCGTTATTAACTCGATTCTCATTGATCTAGACAGAAAAGGGATAAAAGTTGTCGCTCGTTGTTGTACTCGTATCAGGACTGTTTCCGGACGTGATCAGTGATATTATGTCCACTGCTTTAGGGTTGCTCGACAACTGGGCTACGGTAAGTGGTCTTGAGGTGAATCCAAGCAAAACGAAACTTGTACTTTTCACGACAAAGACCAAGATTCCAAGCTTCAAACTTCCACGGTTAAAAAACTGGGAAATCCCCCTTTCAAATAATACAAAATATCTAGGTATTATACTGGACTCTAAATTGTCAAGGATACTAAATACTCAACACAGGGTGAAGAAAGCAACAGTGGCCTACTATACCTGTCGTAAGATGTTTGGTAAAAGATGTGGACTTATTCCCAGCATAGTTAAATGGATGTATACGGCTATAGTACGTCCAATTCTTACTTATGGATCTCTTGTATGGTAGACTGCAACTAGAAGGAAGTATGTCGTAGACCAACTATACAAAGTCCAGAGATCAGCCTGCATTGCTATAACCGGCGCACTAAGAACGAGTCCTTCAAAGGCACTGAACACTATACTGCACCTTGTGCCAATATACCTTCACATAATGGCCACCTCTGCCTGCAGCGCAGCGAAGCTTCATGCATCTGGTTGTTGGAGATTGACTATATTACTCCATACACAGACTTTGATAAGGTGTTCAAGGTCTTGATTCCCTCCAGGAGTGGTGGGGTAATCTCGTGTACGAATACGACACTAGGATATATACAGACGGTTCTAAAATGAGCTGTGGTATTGGTTCGTTTTCTGTGACGAACTTGGGGTAGGCATCTCATATCGTCTTCCGAATGAGTGTAGTGTTTTCCAGGCGGAAATTTATGCAATCATGGTAGCTTGCAATACACTTCATGATCATTATACTCGTGGCAAAATAGGTATCTTTGTCGAAAGTCAGGCGACACTTCTCTCACTGAAGGCCTACACAACTTCATCTTCATTAGTCAGGCAATGTAAGAATTCTCTGTCAAGGCTAGGTCGTCTATCTGACAGAGACCACTACGGTAATGAACAGGAAGACGAACTAGCCAGAAAGGGATCTGCCTTAAACACCTCCAATGCGGTCTCAGTAGCAATTACACTGGGGACTATCAACGGCATTATCTTCAGACACTTTCTTACAAAGGCTGAGAATAGATGGCGTAATTTAGACACATGTAGGGTAGCCAAGTTCATGTGGCCATCTTTTAACGAAAAACATACTATGCAACTGATAACCAGGAATCAAAGGGATGTATCAAGGTTGCTGGCAGTATTAACGGGACACTGGACATTAGGCAAGCATGCAAATCGCCTGGGACTCTCTTTTAACGACCATTGTCGCAGCTGTAAGAATAGGGAAAAAGAGGAAACAATTTTCCACCTTCTCTGCGAATGCCCAGCCCTGAGTGTCATGAGACATAAATTCATGTGCAACTATATATTGACTAACCTTGGTGAGGTAGTCGGGTCTAAACTCAATGACCTACTGAGATATCTCACAGCTACAGGTTAAGTCTAGTAAACTCTACTTTTTTTTGCATACATTTTATATACATTACGATGTAAACGACATACATCTAACGAGTGGTGTGGTCTTGTCAAAACGGGGTCGCTTCGACCCTACTTGATTGCTCGCACGCAGCGAACTACCACGTAAACCAACCAACCAACCAAGGCCAAAAATCGAGGTTGGCCCGGTTTTTTCCTTATATCTCAGCCATTTGTGGGCCGATTTTCTCGATTTTAAATAGCAACCGTGCCGGAAGAATTCCCGATATATTGATGTATGGATCAAGTTTGTAAGTTATTTGGGGTCTTCTGCAAATTGATTCAAAACACAGACAGACGGACATGGCTTAATCGACTCCGCTATCTATAAAGATCCAGAATATATATACTTTTTAGGGTAGGAAAATTATATTGTGGGAATGACAATCTTATATATACCCTTCTCACGAAGGTGAAGGGTACTTCAACAGAACAATAATACATTAAAATTCAAAAAAATCTTTGGTTTATTCACTGTTTCTTGGAAGTGGTAAAAAAGCTGATAATAAAATTTATGTAATACTAGTTGACCTCCCCGGCTTCACTCGATAGCTATTTACTAATGTTAGTTCTTCAAGTTTCCCCAAAAAATTTCTCTTATTAAGAAAAATTAGAAGTGAAAAGAAGGCAATATATTAAAAATTTCAATTTCAGAATTTTAGAATTTTTTTTCTTTATATCTCTTGAAAATTTCGAATCGAATGCCATTACATACATGGACCATTTCATTTTTATATATAGATGGGAAAACCTAAAAAATTGCAACAATATTCACTTAAAACATAAATTGCATAATATACAAAAATTTTTAAATTGAATGAAATTTCCTATAAAAGTATTTTCGTATTAAGCTCGCTATACACTGCTTCCTTGTGACCTTAAATCATATCCCATTAACTCGTTGTACATTTACGTTAATTGTCATCTACTGTCGCTCATCATTTACTCTGTTTTTGTTCTGTCATTGGTTATTATTGTTCCTCATCCTTACTCATTCGTTTTGTAAATAAATACCCAACGATCTGAAGGAACTGTTTGTTGTGTTGCTGAATGTCTTGAGTAGAATATTAATGTTGTTACGCGTCGTTTCCGAAAGAATAACAAAAATTATTTAATATTCGTCTTGAAAGAAATGTGTTTATTTTCTAAAGAAATGAACTTGGTTAAGGGCAAGTTTTGGTGGATGGCTAGCTCAGTGGTCTATACTGTTCTTAACCCGATTTCATGACGCAAACATATAATACACTCTCTTGCCTTAATATACCACAGAGTGTATTTAAAAAAAGAAAATGTTTCAACAAATAAAAGTTAAAATCTATTGGTGCAAGATATTAAGCATATTGGGGTACAATTTTCCAATCCTTCAGACGCCTTGACAGAATTCATATACCCTTAATTTTACCTCTGTCCCTAAAACAAGATGACATATTACCTATTTACAAAAGTAACCATTCTCTTTTTAAATAAATTAAGATTGCAATTTTTTTATATTTTACAAATACAAATTAATGTAATATTTATTGAAGTAAAGAGAATAAAAAAAAAATTATCATAATATAAACAAAAGATACTCATTCATTGATAAAAAAAATAAACATGAATGAAGATGAAGAAAATAAAAAAAATTAAGAAAACAATAAAAGTAAAGAGTAGAATCGGACTATCGGACAAAATTAATGAGAAGTACTTATATTAAGCTATTGATAAATAATTACAAAAATACAAATTACATTTTACTCACAACCAAAAATATGATGTTTCGTTTCAATATGTTCCGATCGGAGGGCCCAGCAATCATATCATACTGATGACGTTGTTGTTGTTGCTTTAAAAAGAACTTATTTTTGTAATTAGAGTGTGTATAGGATTATAAGAAAAAAAATAAGTATAAAGTAAAATAAAGATTCTTTAGTTTACACTAGAAAAACTTAGTTAGTAAATTTAAATATAAGTTTAAGATATTTAAAAGTAGTAAATCATTTCATTTTTAGGTTAATTATTATTACGTTGCAATTATAGTTTCATGTTTGATTTTTTCTATTTTTTTAATGGTTTTTAATACTTTTAAATGCTTTTACATCTTGATGTAATTTGATTTCAAAATTTAGATTTAAGTTTATTTTTAATTCATGTATATATTCAAAATTAATTATTTAGTTTAGATAATAATTATTGTAAAATATTAAGAAATAGAAAGATTTAAGAAATAATGGGATTAAGTATATTACATAATTTTGTGTAGGAATTGTTTTAATTTTTAATTTCAGATTAGATTTAGTGTTAAAAAAAAAATGGATTTTTAGGTAAAATATTATTTTGTGTAGAAATATTAATACAAGTTCTTTTAATAAGAAATTTCAGTTTAATCTGATTAGTATTTTCAATTTTTAAATTAGAATTTCTAAATTACATTAGTTTTTGGAAAACGTTGGTATTTGGAAGAATTTTAGCAGGATAAATTTGCTACATAGTAAAACTGTTCACTCATAGAATTAGGAGTCACGTTGAAAATTTGAAGTTCACGTGGGAACTTAGCGGTTCACGCCGGGATTTTCCATCACGTGTTGAATATTAAGTTTTGGTTTGGAACCAACCTCTTGGGGTTTTCCAAAAAGCTGTGGGTCGAGGAAAATTCCAAGACCAAATTTCAATAGATTTCCTTTAAGGAATAAAAAAAATCAGTTTAATGCTTCATACTCGTTCTATTGACACTAACTCTTACCTTCTATTTTATCAATTATTATTCTTATGTCACTTGAAATTTGTTTAAAAATTGGCTTTAATTAAGATAAAACTTTTATTTCGAGTGTTTATTACACGATGTGATTATTTTTAACACAATTATTTTTAATAAATTAATTTTCTTTGGTTTTTGTTGGAAATGTCTTTAGTTTAAGCAAAATGATTAAAAAACACTTTTTTTTGGACTCAATTTCTTTTTATTAGCATAGACTTATTGTCACTACGGTCACTTTAATAATGAAATTTGAAAGTTTCGTAAGATCATTAAGTGCGTTATTCCCTCATGATGTATTGCGTAGTAAGAAAAAATAGAAAAATAGAACACTATGTTCATTTGATTATACATGCGTGAGAAAAGGACAAAAAAAAATTGCAATTAGTAAAACAGAATTATTACCATATATGGTAATGAATTTGGTGATCTTAATGAGCGCAACTTAAATGTTACAACCATATGCACATACATGTGTATACGCACTAATCGAGTGGGAGAGTCAAAGGTATTGACAACTGCAAAAAAAAAATCTCTATCATGCGAGAAGGTAAAAGTAACACCAAGAACCTTGATTTATTTTTCTGTTTAATATGCGAAATGAGAAATTAAAACAAAAATCTCAACAAAACTGCTTCGAATTGAAAATATTATTATTTTTAGGACGAACGGTAAAACGATTTTTTTCCTATTTGAAGATGTGTTAAAAATAAATTTTTGTTATTCTTTAGGATACGTGGGGCACGATCCACAAAAGCCGGGTAAATTTTTTAAGTTTTCAAATCAGAAGAATGAAATTTACCAATGTATTTACCTTCAATATCTTCTACACCATATAAGTTATTTCCAATCTTTTCCCGTATTTTGCACTTCAAAAACTTTGGCATAAATTTTCTATTTATCCTTTTCGACATGTTACTAAGTACATGACTTTCCCTAAAAACAATTTGACCTACTTTAAAATCTATTGGTCTGCTTCGCAAATTATAGTTTTTACTTGATTTTTCATGAGCAATATCTAAATTTTTTCTAATTTGCTATCTTATTTTTGTCAACTTATCAACGTTGTTCTGAATACTAACATCTTCGCCAGACATACGTCCAAGTTTCTCTAAAATTTTATATGTCGACTCATGTAACACCATATTCTGACCAAACATTGCGTAGTATGGAGAACATTTGATTGACGAATGGTAGTCACTCCTCAGGATGGATAGAATTTGAGGAATGTATTTATCCCATTCACCATGTTCCTTATGGTCTCTCAGAAAGCATCTTATTTTTGTTACAATTTGGCGATTTGCTCGCTCGGATGCGTTTGAGTGAGGTGCATAATACCCAGTTGTAATGTGCTTTATTTCAAATAGTTTAAACAAATTGGACATCTCCTTTGAAATAAATTGTTTCCCGTTGTCGCTATGAACATACCTTGGAACACCAAACATTGGGAACAATTCAGTTTGGAAAAATACAATATTTGAAGTTGTCACTGTTTTAAGTGGTTTGAGGAACAAAAATTTTGTCATATGATCAAGGCAAATGAAAATTGTATAGTTTTTTGCTTTCGTCAATGGGTAGAGACCAAGAAAGTCCTTTCAAAAGGTCTATTTGTCAACATTTGGTTACCCATTAAAGGTCTTGTGATCTGGTTTGTCGACTTTATACATTTGCAAATATCGCATTTTTGAACAAAGAACTTTATGTCTTGGACCATTGTCGGCCAAAAGTATTTTTGACGAATTCTGGACAAGGTTTTAAGAAAGCCTTCGTGGCATGAGGTTTTCGAATCATGGGCCGTTTTAATAACCTGTTGGATTAGGGATTTTGGGATCCAAAGTCTCCACAACTCTTCCTCATCTTCCTCACCACCTTGTCTAAACTTTACCCGTTTAAAGATGAGATTGTCAGAAATTTTTAAATCAGTCAACAGTTCCTTTTTCTCCGCTACAGTTCTCTTAAGCTCCTCATATTATTCAGAATTCAGAATAAGTCTACTTCATAAGCCTCATCTGATACAAATACCTCATCAACGTCTAGTCTCGATAGACAGTCTGGCACTTCATTCAAACGTCCTTTTCTATGTTCGATAACGAAATCATACCTTTGAAGCTGAAGGCTCCAACGGGCTAGTCGTCCGCTCAAGTCTTTTTGTGACATGAGCCACTTAAGAGAAGAGTGATCCGTTAAAATACGAAAAGGGAGACCCTAAATGTATAGGCGAAACTTTTATACACAAACTACAGCCGCCAGACATTCTAATTCTGTAACAGTATAGTAACTTTGCGACTTATTTAATTTTTGTGAGACGTATGAAATCGGGTGCTCGTTTCCATTGTCGTCGTGTTGAAACAAAACACCAACCTTAGATGCATCGCACTGAATAACGAATTCATTTTCAAAATTAGGCTGCGCCAATACAGGTGCTGACGAGAGGGCCAATTTAAGTCTCTCAAAAGAGGATTTCGCAACATCAGTCAAAGAAAAAGGCTTTTGGGATTTTCGAAGGCAATCTGTGAGAGGACCGGCAATATCAGAAAAGTTACTAATAAACGACCTGTACCAATTTGTCATGCCAATGAACCTGCGCACTTGTTTTGGGGTCTTTGGTAAGGGGAATTCAGCAATGGATCTTACTTTTTCAGGGTCTACCTTAAGACAGCCATTCCCAACAATGTAGCCCAAATATTTAATTTCTTTTTGGCAAAATTTACTTTTACCAATGTTTATGGTTAGTTTGGCAAACTTTAAACATTGAGCCACTTGAGACAAAAGTTTCATATGACTTTGAAAATCTGGACTACATACGAGTAGGTCGTCCAGATATATGAAAACATTTTCCCTCAGACGTGACGGAATAACTTTATCCATGAGTCTGCTCATGGTTTGGGGTCCGTTGCAGAGGCCAAAGGGCATATATTTATAATGATACAGGGATTTCCCTGGGATAGCAAAAGCCGTCTTCTCTTTGGACGATTCCGTAAGTTTAATTTGAAGGAATGCATCCTTCAAATCTAAACCAGTTATAAAGAAAGTGTCCTTTAATCTACTTAATAAGCCATTTATGTGTGGCAAAGGGTAAGAATCTTTCTTAGTGACCGAGTTAAGTTTCCTGCAATCGATCCATAGTTTTACTTTACCAGGTTTCCTGACTAAAATTGCAGGTGAACACCAAGGTGAATTGGATTCTTCTATAACCCCAATATTTAATAACCTTTCAATTTGTGGGTAGTGCCTGCTTTTGATTGGAACCGCATCCCCGGTGTCAATATGATGCTCTAGGAGTTCCGTGCATCCTAGGCCAAGTTTTTCATAACATGGAAATTCTAGAATTATCTTCTCTAAATCTAAATTTTCTTCAGGAGTAAGATTATGAAAATTTTTATTTTCCATTTGTTCTAAAGACAATTCAGAAATATATGAAGAATTTGGAGAAACTATGTCTGGGGCAAGAGCGAATTTTCGCCAAAAATCTATGCCGAAATATGCATTTTGTGCCAAAGTCGGAACTAAATAGAAATCTATGTTCTTGGTAACACTTTTTAAAAAAATAGGCAAAGTACAATAACCAATAACTTCTTGTTTAGTATTGCCAGCTGTTTTTATTGAAGACTTTATGGGCTTAAATGGAACGTTTACTTTTTCTAAAAACGACAAACAGGAATTTCCCAAAACTGAAACGTTCGCCCCTGAAGCAAGCAAACCAATTAAGGGTTCATTAAAGACCTTTACCTTAGCAAAAGGTCGGTCGTCTGATCCGTGGATCAAAGTGGATTCTATAATCTTCCTGAAATGTTTTTTTTTTATATCGAAGTCTACATTTCATAATTTTGAAACTAGGTTTCCTGACTACAGACAAAGTTTTGTTAAAATTTGGTGAAATAATTGAAGAAAAATCAGTTTGTGTAGATATTGAGTTATATTTTGTTAATTCAGACTTATCAAGGCAATTATGAGTTTTTTCGAAAGTGTTCGAGTTTAGTTTGAACTCGGGGTTCTCTGGGATGGACGAGTGTCCCCGGTAGCTACTTCGCCCATTTGTTTGTTTCCCTGGTTGTGATTATTTTGCATTTTTGTATTTTTAATGACCTTTTCAGCTTTTCGTGCTGTATCGCGAAATTGATTTATGTCTCTGGTTTCTGCATTAAATAGTAAAAAGCGTAGTTTGGATTCAAATTTTTCTTTAAAATGTCTATCAATGTCACATCCGGAAGTGGGTTTTGTAGTCTGAGATTCATTGACACAATTGTACAATGGAAATCATCATACGATTCTTTATATTGCTGTTTGCGAAGAGACATTTTCAACAACATATCATGGTCAGATTCAAGATGACCAAACTCTTTTGTAATCGCATGACGTAGTAAAGGATAACTGACATTTTTGTTTTGTTTGGTAAATTAGCAGTACCAGGTCTCAGCTTTTCCTTCTAAAAGGACGTGGAAGTTAGAAAGCAAGTGCTCGTCTGAGCACTTGGATCTTGAACTAAGTGTTTCCACTTTAAATAGGAAATCTGAAACTGATCCCAATCCATAAAAAAAGAGATTTTCCACTTCTCTAATTTGACGTTATTATCAACATTTTGATAAGAATCAGTTCGGTTGTTTGATGAACGATTACTATTTGAAATCGGGGTATTAAAACTTGAAACATTTTGGTGGAAATTTGGTCTAGATGTGGTTGGTTGATTCACAGAACCAATTTGTGAAATACTATCTCTAATGGAGCTAAGCTCCCTTCTAAACTCTTCACGTTTGTTCCATGAGAGCAATAAGAGAATCGAAGGGCGTGTTTGTACTCGAATTCATATTATCATTGTTAGAAATAACTGGGGCACTATTATTTTGGCTCGCAGATTGAAATATTATTTCGAGAAACAGATGAACTTCTTCGCCCTCGAATTCCAGAATTACTTAAATTTCACCGTGAAGACTGCCTGGTATTCATTACGAATAAGCCAAAAATAATTTTTGTAATTAAATTAACAAATGTTACTATGACTAATAAGGAAAAGATTTTATAAAGAAAATATCTATTTTATGAGAATAAAGCTCTTATGAAGAAAAAATTTCATTAAATTTAAATTTTGAAAAGATGTGAATTATTTATTATGGGAAAATTTCAATATTTAAGTTCTTCGAAATCAATATATAAATTATTAGAATATTAAAAATATAGTAAATAATGTTAATAGTAAATTTTATATTAAATGTTAAAGTTAAACAAGGATTAATTAGATTTTGCAATAACGATTTCATAAACAATTGGGAAAGATGAACCAAGAACAAAAATATACTAATGTAAAAATAATATGTCATTTCTTTAAAAAAACAAGTAAGAGTGCTATATTCGGCTATGCCGAATCTTATATACCCTTCACCTTTGTTGTGGATGCATTACTTGCCTATTTTCAGCGTATATCACCCTAAATATATCAAGAAAACTTTTAAAAATTTTACATTTAATTGCTATTGCTATATTGTAGAAGTTACAAACGAAACAACTATCTTATATATACCCTTCTCAAAAACAACAACGCCAAACAAAACGAAACACCAAAAAAAAAAAAACAAAATACGCAAAGCAGTGAAACCAACTCACATCCAAACATACATATGTACGTTTTGTTGCTTTTTTGTCAAACACCAAAAAAAGAACAAAAACAAAATAATGAAGCCAACAAACATCCAAACATATGCACGTTTTGTTGCTTTTTTGTGAAACACCAAAAAAAAAAAACAAAAACAAAATACACAAAGCATGAAGCAAACACACAATGAATCCAACACACATACGTTTTGTTGCTTTTTTCTCAAAGCATGCAATAAATTGTATTTTTTTGATGAAATTTTCAGAGGTTGTCTCGGATTTTTGCTCATATCTCCGTTATTTATGGACGGATTTTGCTGATTTTAAATAGCAAAATTCTCGAAAGCATGTCTGACAAAATTATTGAAGATTTGGATCCCGAAGATATCTGGGGTCTTCAGAAAATTGATTTCAACAGACAGACAGACGGACATGGCTTAATCGACTCCGCTAACTATAAGGATCCAGAATATATATACTTTATAGGGTCGGAAAATTATATTGTGGAAATTACAAACGGAATGACAAATTTATATATACCCTTCTCACGAAGGTGAAGGGTATAAAAAATTAAAGTATTTTATAATCTGCAAAATACATTCTTATTTTAAAAAAAAATTATTTTATGACGGAAATTTTCAATATGCAACATTGAACACAAATCAAAAATGTTATTCTAATGGACTTAATTGAAATTCTACACCACTGTAGTTTTATCTTTGTAATTTAAATGCGACAAGACCGAAACTGTATTTTAGTACATGGACTATTTAAAAACAGAAAAACTTTAATTGGTTATATACTTAATCAAACACATAATTTCTAAATATTGCAAATAGATTCTAAGATTTGTACTCAAATGAAAACTATGACTAATAATAGAAATTAAGCATTTTAGTTGGAGATTTGTAAGTTCTAGACTTGAAGAATATTTTTAACCAATGTAAATAGATTTAAAGAAAATTTAACTTGTCTTAACTTTAATTTCTTTGCTCCTTAGAGCTTTGTATTGGCTTGCAAAGTCCTTAACTGAATGCCATAATTGTTAGATACCATATTGGGTACAGATTTTTTACAGAGGCCTATACGTTGGGCGCCATATATGTTACACGTCGTTTCCGAAAGAATAACAAAAATTATTTAATATTCGTCTTGAAAGAAATGTTTTTATTTTCTAAAGAAAAGAACTTGGTTAAGGGCAAGTTTTGGTGGATGGCTAGCTCAGTGGTCTATACTGTTCTTAACCCGATTTCATGGCGCAAACATATAATACACTCTCTTGCCTTAATATACCACAGAGTGTATTTAAAAAAAGAAAATGTTTCAACAAATAAAAGTTAAAATCTATTGGTGCAAGATATTAAGCACATTGGGGTACAATTATCCCACCCTTCTGACTATAATTATGTCAGACGCCTTGACAGAATTCATATACCCTTAATTTTACCTCTGTCCCTAAAACAAGATGACATATTACCTATTTACAAAAGTAACCATTTGACTGGTTTATCCTTCTCTTTTTAAATAAATTAAGATTGCATATTTTTATATTTTACAAATACAAATTAATGTAATATTTATTGAAGTAAAGAGAATAAAAAAAAAATTATCATAATATAAACAAAAGATACTCATTCATTGATAAAAAAAATAAACATGAATGAAGATGAAGAAAATAAAAAAAATTAAGAAAACAATAAAAGTAAAGAGAATGGGGACAATGTAGAATCGGACTATCGGACAAAATTAATGAGAAGTACTTATATTAAGCTATTGATAAATAATTACAAAAATACAAATTACATTTTACTCACAACCAAAAATATGATGTTTCGTTTCAATATGTTCCGATCGGAGGGCCCAGCAATCATATCATACTGATGACGTTGTTGTTGTTGCTTTAAAAAGAACTTATTTTTGTAATTAGAGTGTGTATAGGATTATAAGAAAAAAAATAAGTATAAAGTAAAATAAAGATTCTTTAGTTTACACTAGAAAAACTTAGTTAGTAAATTTAAATATAAGTTTAAGATATTTAAAAGTAGTAAATCATTTAGTTCTCAAGTAATTGTTTTAATTTAATAATTTTAATTCATTTTTAGGTTAATTATTATTACGTTGCAATTATAGTTTCATGTTTGATTTTTTCTATTTTTTTAATGGTTTTTAATACTTTTAAATGCTTTTACATCTTGTTGTAATTTGATTTCAAAATTTAGATTTAAGTTTATTTTTAATTCATGTATATATTCAAAATTAATTATTTAGTTTAGATAATAATAATTGTAAAATATTAAGAAATAGAAAGATTTAAGAAATAATGGGATTAAGTATATTACATAATTTTGTGTAGGAATTGTTTTAATTTTTAATTTCAGATTAGATTTAGTGTTAAAAAAAAAAATGGATTTTTAGGTAAAATATTATTTTGTGTAGAAATATTAATACAAGTTCTTTTAATAAGAAATTTCAGTTTAATCTGATTAGTATTTTCAATTTTTAAATTAGAATTTCTAAATTACATTAGTTTTTGGAAAACGTTGGTATTTGGAAGAATTTTAGCAGGATAAATTTGCTACATAGTAAAACTGTTCACTCATAGAATTAGGAGTCACGTTGAAAATTTGAAGTTCACGTGGGAACTTAGCGGTTCACGCCGGGATTTTCCATCACGTGTTGAATATTAAGTTTTGGTTTGGAACCAACCTCTTGGGGTTTTCCAAAAAGCTGTGGGTCGAGGAAAATTCCAAGACCAAATTTCAATAGATTTCCTTTAAGGAATAAAAAAAATCAGTTTAATGCTTCATACTCGTTCTATTGACACTAACTCTTACCTTCTATTTTATCAATTATTATTCTTATGTCACTTGAAATTTGTTTAAAAATTGGCTTTAATTAAGATAAAACTTTTATTTCGAGTGTTTATTACACGATGTGATTATTTTTAACACAATTATTTTTAATAAATTAATTTTCTTTGGTTTTTGTTGGAAATGTCTTTAGTTTAAGCAAAATTATTAAAAAACACTTTTTTTGGACTCAATTTCTTTTTATTAGCATAGACTTATTGTCACTATGGTCACTTTAATAATGAAATTTGAAAGTTTCGTAAGATCATTAAGTGCGTTATTCCCTCATGATGTATTGCGTAGTAAGAAAAAATAGAAAAATAGAACACTATGTTCATTTGATTATACATGCGTGAGAAAAGGACAAAAAAAAATTGCAATTAGTAAAACAGAATTATTACCATATATGGTAATGAATTTGGTGATCTTAATGAGCGCAACTTAAATGTTACAACCATATGCACATACATGTGTATACGCACTAATCGAGTGGAAGAGTCAAAGGTATTGACAACTGCAAAAAAAAAAAAATCTCTATCATGCGAGAAGGTAAAAGTAACGTCAAGAACCTTGATTTATTTTTCTGTTTAACAGTGTGTTTCACAAGAAAATTTGTAATGAAAATATTTTAATATGCGAAATGAGAAATTAAAACAAAAATCGCAACAATGTGCTTGTGCAGCCCTTTAGTACTTATGTACCCATGACCTGAATTTAATAATTACAACAACATGAATGGTACAGATGTAGTAGTGTTTAGATTAGAATGATCGTGTGTGATTCTGTAGCTGGAGAAAAATTAAAAAGTAAAGTAAAGTAAATGTACTGAACAAAACAAAATGCAGCAACAACTTATTGGGATTAAAACGGTTAAAAAAGTATAGAAGATGCAACAACAAATAAAAAGTTTTTTAATAAATTGTTTATTTTTAAACATTTTAATGTTTAACATTTATACGGATTTTCGTAGAGTAATTTTTTGCAGGTTCTGTAAGGAAAAACTGGATTTTATTTAAATGACCATAGTTTTTGTATTTCATTTATCCATATATGTATGATTAAATTTAATAGAAACATTTTCTGACATCGTTAACATGTGACATGTCTACTTATATCATAATAAACAATAAACATGGTATCCCCAATGAGACTAAAAACAACTAGTTTTCGACCGCGTTTAGAAAAATTAACGAATCAGCGAATTGGAACATATTTCTTTATACAATGAAACGATGAAAAACAAATAAAACAATCCCCAAAAACTTATAGTAATACATATTTTCTTATAAAACAATACAACTTTTTTGATGAGTTGAGCCAGTCTAGCACAGATTAGTACAGATATGCAACAAATGATTTTTATCAAAAAAGTAGTATCAAACCGTCCTGGATGCAAAGCGAAAGAAAAAAATGTGCAATAGGGAACGAGTGTTATATGTGAACCAAATTTTGAAATCGATGTCATCCGATCGGGATGAAATTTACACCATTGTTAGTTCTATTGGATAGTAATTCAGACACTGTACACTAGGGTGGGTCGAAAAAAAGTTGAGCCAGTCAGCCCCTGGAATTAAAGATATGTTAATAACGTTCCCAAAACCATAAATTTTTTTGCCACGCCTAGAAATACCTCCCTTTTTGTTTTTTATATACTACGCCGCCATTTTAGGTCCGATCGTAACATATCATATATCAGTGTCTGTGGCATGTGCAGCTACATTTCAGTCTTAGACGATTTTTTAATTCGACGTCCTTCCCCAAAATCAGTAATTGTGGCTATGCAGGAATAAAGAGCATTTAAGTATATAAAATATTTGCTTTTAAAATTGTTAGCAAACTTTTGTGCAATAGAATTTGCTTGGATTCCAAAATCAAGAATTACCGATCAAGTGAAACACCGTGTCGTTCAATTCAAGTATTTTATTAACAATAAAATTATGACTATAAATTCAAAGATAAAGAAAAGGTTTCAAAAGGAACAGAAGGTTCTTTAAAAGAAAGCTTAAAAAGGAATTAACAACATCTGCAATATTATAACAAAACTAATTACTTATGTCAAAATAAAAAACATAGAATTAGAACATTTCTTGTACAGAGTTGTTAGCATTTGAGTTATATTAGGGTTGTAACGTATTTTTTCAACAATCTCCTCCTCAAGTCAAATGCCTTAAATAAATTATAAAAAAAATTACATTTCAATTTTTAAAAGATTACAACCATAAATATGTTTTTGTTTAACTAAACATTTTGTAAGAATATCAGCCGCATTCTCATCAGAGCTAACGTATTGTATATCGATAGCCTTCTCTTCATATTTTTCTCGGGTGTAGTGATAACGGGTGTTTACTCCTCTTATGAACGGTCGGATTTTTCACCATAAAAGCAGCACCTTGATTGTCACATAAAATGGGACCACGATGAAAAACGACTTCCTTCGTACCTTGGCAAAGAGCAATATATTCAGCCTCCATTGTGCTAAGAGCCACCACAGGTTGCTTACGGGACTCCCAGGCAACAGGACCACCAACCAAGAACACCACATAACCAGAGTAGGATTTTTTTTAGATTCACAACCCCAGTCTGAGTCTGTGAAACATTCAAAATTTCTACAATTAGTAAAAAAAGTAATTTTACCTACAGGATTTTTCTTCAGGTATCTTAGAACATATTTTGCAGCTTGAAAATGTTCTTTATGTGGATGTGAATTAAATTGGAACAATTTCGACACCACATGGATGAGATCAGGTCTCGAAATCACGACCAGGTACATCAAAGCACCAATTAAACTTTGGTAATTTGTCGTGTCTAAGTCTTCACATTTCTTCAAAACAGTACCACTTGACCATGGAGTTGCAGCTGGCTTACAGTCAGTCATACCCAATCAGACAAATTTCGTCTCCACTTCGTTTAACATAGACGCAAGTATCTGACTGGCACCGCATAAACCCCATTTCCAACAAAATATCATTAACTTTTTTTGTTCCATTCACGTCCAGCTTGTTTTAAACCGTATAAGGCCTTGTTTAATTTGCAGACTTTGTTGGGATAATTTTTGTCCTCAAACATTTTAGGCTGCACCATATATACCTCATCTTCCAAATTGCCATTTAAATAAGCTGCCACAATATCAATGTGGTTTACCAACAATTTGTGTTTTGCCGATAAAGCCAACAGTAATCTTATTGTTGAATGTTGTACCACCGGAGCAAAAGTTTCTTGATAATCGACATTATGCTTCTGCGAACAACCATGAGCCACTAACCTAGCCTTATATTTTTCGATTGAACCATCGGGTTTGTGTTTTAGGGCAAAAACCCATTTGCAACCAATAACATTTTTGTTGTTTGGCTTATCCACCAATTGCCATGTTTTGTTTTTAAGCAATGAATTATACTCAATTTGCATTGCCTCCTTCCACTTCATAGAATTTTCTGAATTCAACGCCTCGGCCACAGTATTTGGATTTTCATTAATCGAGTTCAAAATTTCCGGTCCATTTTCAGTGCAATAAACTTTTCTTGGCCTGCCTTTACCACCACCTCTAACAAGTTTTGGTCTGCCACGTTTTCTTTTAATATTTTACATCACGAGCAATAACAATTTGTCTTGTACTGGGATTGTACAAACGATATCCTTTTGTATAAAGTTGATAACCAACAAATTTAATTTGTTCACCCTTAGGCAGGAACTTACCATCTTTAGGTTTAGGACCTTTTTTCAGCATAACAGCATCACAACCAAACGTTTTTAAGTGGGATGCAGACGGCTGTCTACCAGACCACCTCTCATAAGGAGTAACATCTTCAAGAACTTTTGTTAGAGCTCGATTTCTTAAATATGTTGTTGTATTTATGGCTTCGCCCCATAAACTTTGTGGTAATCCGGACGATTCTATCAAACACCTCGCCATTTCAACAAGAGTTCTATTTGCTCTTTCAGCAACGACATTCTGTTGTAGTGAATAATCAACTGTGGTTTGATGAACAATATCTTTTTCAGCAAAATGTTGTTTGAATTTATTATTTACAAATTCTTTACCATTATCACTGCGAACGGTTTTTATTTGGCGGCCTATCTGCGTCTCCGCGAGCCCAGAAAAATGGATGAATGCATCAAAAGCATCACTTTTATTTTTTAAAAAATACGTAAAAATAAACCGAGAATAGTCGTCTATAAACGTCATAAAATACGATTTTCCTCCGACAGATTTCACACCAATTGGTCCGCATAAATCCGTATGCACCAATTCTAAAATGTTTTTTGTTTGCACATTAGCATAATTTTTGTACGGTGTAGCAGAAATTTTGTTAACAGCACAGGTAACACAATCAATAGTTTTTGGCAATTTTACATCCAAACCTTTCACCATATTTCTTGTATTTAATTTATTCAGGTCATTTAGATTTATATGACCATATCTTTCATGCCGTTTTTTCACAATGTGCTCATCAATAGCAGCACATATTTTTTCACTATTTTAAATTTTTTTCAAATTCGCAATAAAAACATCATTTGTTAAATCAGCTGTCAAAATATCTTTGTTTTGTTTACTTTTCATTACAGCTTTATTATCAGCGAATTGAACCAGCTTTAACAATTTTATTTATTGACAAAAAATTTGAGTGTAGTTGTGGTACATACCATACGTTGTTTAATGTGAGATTGCAAAAATTTGTTTTTATTTTAACATCCCCAATACCTTCAGCATAGATGCTCTCACCAGATGCCAAAACAATTTTCTGCTTTGATTCTGCCAACGTTCCAAATTATCCTTTGTTCTGCACATGTGTGACGTCGCGCCACTGTCCAGTACCCACAACTCATTTAGATTTATTTTGCTTTCATTTAATGAGCAAGCAAAGTCTTCTCTTCTGTCATTCTCTTTGCCCTTTTTACCACAACGAAAACATTTAATGTTGTTGTTGCTGTATACATTACAATTTGTGTTTTTCTTTTCACTCTGCTGATTGAATTTAGGCTGTATATTCTTATTGTTGACACTTCTATTATTGCTGCTGTTTCTTATTTCTTTTGAAATCATTTCTTGAATTCGCCGCAAAAACAGTCTCATGTTGTATATTATTTTTGTTACCTCTCTTCTACAATTTTGGAAATTAATTGCTCATACTTGGGTAAACTATCCCGGCTTTCTATAGCCACAACAAAAGATTCCAACCCATCGGGAAGGCTGCATAATAGCAAAATAGACAGCAAATCATCGTTTAAAATGATTCCGATTTCTTTTAATTCATCCACGGTACAACAAAAATCATTTATTTGCATTTAATTTAAAACGCACCAATTTTTTAAATAAATTTACCTTTCTGGATGCAGTATTTGCCTGGTATAAGGAACTTAAAATATCCCAGGCACTTTTAGCTGAAACACAATTCTTTATGTGAATCAATTCAGTGGTTTTCACACTTAACGTAATGGTGGCCAGAGCCTTGCTGTCATCTGTAACCCATTTTGTATCATCATCAACAGAACGTCTTCCAACAAGAGTATGATACAGATCCAACGTAATAAGCAAGCTCTTCATTTGTATGTACCATATTCCATAATTATCACCATTCAATTTTTCAATATTAGCAAGAGCACTCGACATTATTTTGTTTTTTACACTGGCTAAAACAATGAAACCAAAAAAAAACGACACCAACCAAATATAACCACACTTTTCCAAACGGTAAGTTTAAAAATTTAATTAAAATTTTTAATAACTGGATTCTGGATTCCCTGGTTGTTCTGAGCCCATAACCTTTGTTACCAAACTTTTGTGCAATAGAATTTGCTTGGATTCCAAAATCAAGAATTACCGATCAAGTGAAACACCGTGTCGTTCAATTCAAGTATTTTATTAACAATAAAATTATGACTATAAATTCAAAGATTAAGAAAAGGTTTCAAAAGGAACAGAAGGTTCTTTAAACGAAAGCTTAAAAAGGAATTAACAACATCTGCAATATTTTAACGAAACTAATTACTTATGTCAAAATAGTGAACATAGAATTAGAACATTTCTTGTACGGAGTTGTTAGCATTTGAGTTCTATTAGGGTTGTAACGTATTTTTTCAACAAAAATTTTCACTTTTATGCATTAACAGATATTTTAAAATGTTCTAATATTCATTCACAACCTTTCTCGCAACAAACAATGTGTCGAAAACATCATTCTTTTTAAATAAATTTCGAATAAAAATATATGTATTTATTTTTCCGTTACAAACCAAATTGTATCTTCGGATCCTTACCTCCCATTATCAAAAACAAGAAAGGTAATTTTATTCTGTAGTAGTTGTTAATAAGTAAGAAAAATTTTATTAATAAATACTTAAAAATAATACAGTTATAAAGAAATTACAAATTATTTTTTCTTTAAATTATTGCATGAACCACTTTTAAAATAAGTAACTAAAAGAAAAGTCAATTTATCGTAATAGAAATTTAGCAAATTTATAATTATTATTAAAATATTTAAACAATACAGATAACTGTCTTAAATTATGCGTTGTAGATTTTGACGAGTTTCGAGCTCTTGGTATTGCTCACGACTTCTTAATTTTGCAAATATTACTGTTAGTTTACTAGCAGATTCACTTACCACTCGTACAAAACGTTCGGTATTTAAAGAGTGACATGGAAATTCTAAAACTATAATTTTAATAGTTATCAATTACATATAATTTATAATAATTAGATAAATTTACCTGGTACTTCAATTATTTCGTATGCAGAATATTGGTATTGAACCAGTTGTTCATCTGTATAGAAATAATGATCGGTGGCTCAGTAACCGCAATTTCGTCCCAGTTTATTATTTCAGTACATGTGGTACAATAGAAATTAATATTTTCTTTAGGGACGTGGAATTCTCCAATTTTTGCAGCATTTCTTATTTTTTCATAACCTTGATAACGAATATTTCGATACGGGTCAGTTATCATTGCCAGTAAAATATTTTCGGGATGTAAATAATAATTTTTATGTTCAATTGTTGGACGAATTATCTTTTGAATATGGTCTGGCAATTCCAAGTTATATATTTAAAAATGTGTCGACTTCCATGAATGGCCTGTGGTTCGTTTTTAACCAGTTAACTAAATTTCGTAAGTTTTATGATGAGTTTTTTCAGACACATAAAGCCGAAGTAAGCTAGAAGCTGTAGTCAACCTCCCCGCAGTACTCATCACAGGAACCATTATTCACTGCTAACACCATACGATAAAGGTAGAGTTGGTCATCACGAATTTTCCAATCAGCTATATTGTCAGGCATAGTTCCCATCATAATGGGCTGAAAATCATTAACGCCCTAAAAAACAGTTTTGTAATAATTAAAATATTACGAATATTGAAATGAACTTACAGGATGTTGTTGAAATTACAGCAATTCACTTCCAAATTCGCCAGCCCAAATCCCCGGACCATACAGTGGTCCAAATGCTCAATCTAGCCGGAAAAAGTCATAACACCCCTCTGAAAAGCCGTACCGACATGAAAATTTTTTGTGAGTTTGTTTGAAGTCCATAGAAGGCAAAACGGCTTGACCGAATTAAAGGCTACCTTTCATTAAACAATTTGAAGTGGGCGAAATGCCACACAAACCTTAAAAATAAAAATACAGCTCCTTCCTGTAATGGACAAAAAGTGGCAGCTATTTTTATAAACATTAGAAAGCTGCATATATATAGATGACGACAACATATGAACTAAAGCTTAGCTCTGTTAAATTACCATTTGAAATTCTAATAGAATTTGGACATTGAACTAAAATTTCACATTTAAAACACACATGTACATAATGGCATTTTTTTCTAAACAAAACATATATGACAAATTTAAACAGTAATTTTTATTCTTAATTTTGTTATATTATTACACCAAAAAAAAATGTTTTGAATTGTTCTTATTATTTTTTGACGATAATTTCACTTGCACTTTTAAATGTCACTTGAGATATTAATTTTTTAACAAAGAAGCAACTACTTGTTTTTGAAGCAATGTATTAATGCTAGTGTAGCTATTTACAAAACAAATATGCCGTTATGTACTATGGACACTTGCCAACATATTATCATACAAAAAATTTGCTTTTGAAACATTTAAAAAAAATACTTTTTTCCGGCTAGATTGAGAATTTGGACCACTGTGAACCAATTTGTTTTCCAAACATATTTGTTGTCAGTGTCTTAAGTGGCAGCTCATTGAAGTGTAGTAAGCATATATTCCACTATAATGGTCTTTGCAAATATTTTTCCATATATGCATTTACATCTGATATGTAAACTGTATTTACAACGGTTCCATCGAAATTTATTACAACTAAATAATTTAGTGAATAAGATTCAGAATTTAAAAAATCTACAATTCCTTTCTGAATCTCTATCCCGCTACAAATTTCTGGAGTTGTATATCCGACAAATCTTGAATGAGGTTCTTGTACAATTGTAACATGTTCTTCAGTCTTTTTACAGATACGTATATGTTTTCCAAATATCTTTTTTTTAATGTTGAATCCTTTTTTCCGTCATTGAAAATACATATTAAAATGGATTTCTTGGTACCCAGCACAAACTTTACTTACAAATAAGCCGAAAAATAAGGGAATTTGACGATTAGACTACTTATTTTTCTTCTTAGTAGAGTTATTTATAGAATTTTGTATTTACAGACAAAAAAAAAAAAATAAGTCGCAGCCACGAGTCGAACCAACAACTCGGTTTGCTAGTCTGTTGTTGTACTCACCACACCACTGCTTAGTTATTTTATTGTGCGTCAAATAATGGTTTTCACCAGGGTTTAAAATTTAGTTAAACGTTTTTTACATTTGACTACCGACTACACAATAAATATGAATCGTTTTCATATTAATGTGCACATATACTGAAAATATACAAACTATAAACCAATGCCATATATGTACAAGCTTTTTTCCAAAAATATTTTGCCTTACAAAATATTTTACGTTGCAGCTAGAAGACAAAATGAACATTTTTCATTTTTAAAACATTTGCTGCCCAAATATATTTATATTTTTGGTTAGCAAAAACATATATATATTGCTTGTGTATAATATACACAAATTTTACTACAAAAACATCAAACATGCAAACACATTGCAGCGTGAAAACCATAAACTGCAAACGATATGCGCAGTAAAAAATTCAAATAATGGAAATATGGAAGATGCTAAATGTAGGCTGCCAAACCATACGAAGTTGAAAAATGTAAAATACGAAATTGTGCGACGTTAAACATGTTTAAAGCGTATATGTTCATTTATAAATTATTTCCTCCACATATATGGAAATATTTTGCCGCATATAGTCACTGAGTAGAAAAATATGAAAAAAAACTATGAACAACAAGTGTGGGTTGATTTGAGTGTACAAAATAAAAATATATATTGAATTGTGTGTTAATATAGAATTTAAGTGCAATAAAATAGAAGTTTTATTTTTTGAGGTATGTAATTGTATTGTGAAAGATAGGAATGCAGTGAAAATACATTAAATAAGATTCTGGGCAAAGGAAGCGGACGATATTATTTTATTGAACTTTTTGATTAATTGATTTTTTTAATACGAATTCAAATGTATCCCTGCTGCTTGTAATAATGAAACAACAAAATGTAAGCAAAACATCCAATGAATGCAATGTAACAGGATCTACAAAAAATTATATGTTTCATAGAAAATGCAATGCAAATAGATTTTTTGCTGAATGAAATCAAATGTACATTCAAATGTATCCTTTCGTAAAATTTGTAACAGGAGAGCAAACAAATTAATAAGCGGCATAGAAAATAATTGTGGAAGAAAAATATGATGTGTAAGATATAAGTGCAAAAAAGGCACAGGCATGAGTACAACAGGAGAAAAAGGAAATTAACTGCAAAAACTACAACTTATACACACAAGTACGTAATTATGATATAAAACTGCTGTATGTATGTTCATGTGTTCTGAAACTGCATAATAAAACAACAATTTTTGGAAAAAAACATAAGCAAATACATAAACAGGCTCAATGAGATTCTAGCAGGATAAAGAGGAATAATAGAAAATGTAAGCTTCAACCAGATATGACAAAAGAAAGGAACAGAGTTAAAAAGGGATAGAAAATGCAACAACAAAATTATGAAAGGACAAATGCATGAAAGTATAAATTATTTATCACTACAAATGAAACTACTACAAAGAGGTAATGAATAACAGGAGATACGAAATTTAATTAAATTCCAGAAAATATAATTATGCAGTGAAGAAAATTTTACTATATACATATGTACATTAGGCTGGGTCGATTTGTATAGACGATCAAAAATTAAAAAATCTTATAGCAGAAACGCAATCTACGAAAATTTTAAGAAAGTTTCCTTAAGAAACCATAGGTCTAAAATGAAATCCTATCTTGCACATTGTACATACATAATTATGCATGACTTATATTCTGAAAGAATCCAAGTATGAATACAAATGACTTTGTTTATGTTTTTAAATGCACATTTATATGTTTCCATTCGTAATATTCTAACAGGAGAACAAAAAACAAGTAAGCAACAGAGAACAAATTATGCAACGAAGGCACAACAAATTTTTTACATAGGCACGAGTGCAGCAGGAGAAGAGGAAATACAACAACTATTTATACCCTCAAGTAATTGTGAAATACAACTATTGTATATGGGCAATTCCAAGAGAATGACTACCATGACTGAAAGACCAAAAACCATTGAAACTTTTTTCAAGATGATTTGAATAGAAGAAAGCACTAAAATGTTACTATGTGAAAGTATTTAGAGCTTATTACAACATTTTAAGTCCAAAAATAATAGTTTAAACCAGAGTTTAAAATTACTACTATATTATTAAAAAAAATTGCAAAATATTTCATAATTTTAAATGAAAACTGCAACAAATATTTAACAAAATAATATTTCCTTATATACATAATAAAAATATAAATACTATTTACGAATTCCATATATGCTCAAGCTTCATAGTAGAAATATTTGTCGCAGTTTTTCCAAAAATATTTTGCCTCAAAAAATATTTTACGTTGCAGCTAGAAGACAAAATGAAAATTTTTAATTTTTAAAACATTTGCTGCCCAAATATATTTATATTTTTGGTTAGCAAAAACAAATATATTGCTTGTGTATAATATACAAACAATTTACTGCAAAAACATCAAACATGCAAACAAATTGCAGCGTGAAAACCATAAACTGCAAACGATATGCGCAGTAAAAAATTCAAACAATGGAAATATGGAAGATGCTAAATGTTGACTGCCAAACCATACGAAGTTGAAAAATGTAAAATACGAAATTCTGCGAAGTTAAAAATGTTTAAAGCGAATATGTGCATTTATTAAAAATTTCCGCCACATATATGGAAATATTTTGCCGCATATAGTCACTGAGTAGAAAAATGTGAAAAAAAACTATGATGTTGTTCATAGTTTTTTTTCACATCAAGTGTGCGTTGATTTGGGTGTACAAAATAAAAATGTATATTGAATTGTGTGTTAATAAAAAATTTAAGTGCAATAAAATAGAAGTTTTATGTTTTTTGAGGTATGTAATTGTATTGTGAAAGATAGGAATGCAGTGAAAATACATTAAATAAGATTCTGGGCAAAGGATAGCTGACGATATTATTTTATTGAATTTTTTGATTAATTGATTTTTTAATACGAATTCAAATATATTCCTGCTGCTTGTAATAGGAGTGCAGAAAAATTAGTAACATAAAATTTTGTATGTAAAGTGGCTAAAAAAGGATAGATAATGCAACAACAAAATGTAACAAAAACTGACAGGCAAAACAGCCAATGAATACAATGTAATAAAAAATAACAGGATCTACAAAGAAATAGTATGTTGCATAAAAATGCAATGTAGATACATAGATTACTTTTTGTTTGTACACTCAAATGTATCCTTTCATAAAATTTGTAACAGGAGAACAAACAAATAAATAAGCTGCATAGAAAATAGTTGTGCAAGAACAATTTGATGTGTAAGATATAAATGCAAAAACGCACAGGCATGAGTACAACAGGAGCAAAAGGAAATTAACTGTATAAAACTGCTGTATATGTGGACATGTGTTCTGTAACTGCATAATGCAACAACAATTTACGTAAAAACCATAAACAAACACACAAATAGGTTCAATGATGATCATTAGTGTAGCAGAAGAAAAAAAAGGATAAAGAGGAATGATAGAAATTTAAGTAAGGTCCAGAATATATAATTAAGCAATGAAGAAAATTTTACTATATGTACATAAATAATTATGTACATATAGTAATTTTATATTTCTGAAAGATCGACTTTGTGTTTTTAAATGCACATTCATATGTATCCATTCGTAATATTTGTAACAGGAGAACAAAAAAACAAATAAGCAACAGAGAACAAATTATGCAACGAAGGCACAACAATTTTTTACATGGCCACGAGTGCAGCAGGAGAAAAAGGAAATACAAGAACCAGGGACCGAAAATAATAATTATTCTTGAAATTTCAAAGGAAAAAAGCCATCACTAGAAAATATCGGAGAGTCAAGTGAAGCATACCATTTTGATCGTTTTCAACTATATTTTCATAAATTAACATGATTTTTAATTTCTTGATTTTTATTTTTTTTGTCAAAAATAATTGTTATTTTTTGATTTTTATTTTTTTTTGTCAGAAATATTTGTCAAACTTTGAGTTTTATTTTTTTTGTCAGAAATATTTGTCAAACTTTGATTTTTATTTTTTTTGTCAGGAATATTTGTCAGACTTTGATTTTTATTTTTTTGTCAGAAATAATTGTTTATATAGTCTGACAAATATGTATCACAAAAAAATAACAATTATTTCTGACAAAAATAATAAAAATCAAAGTTTGACAAATATTTCTGACAAAAAAAAATAAAAATCAAAGTTTGACAAATATTTCTGACAAAAAAAAATAAAAATCAAAGTTTGACAAATATTTCTGACAAAAAAAAAAAATAAAAATCAAAAAATAACAATTATGTTGTGATTTTTATTATAAATGTCATAATTGTTACGGTCCCTGACAAGAACTACTTATACACTCAAGTAATTGTGATATACAACTGGTGTATGTGTGTCCTCTAGCTGCAAAAAGCAAAAACAACTCGTGCCAAAAAAGAAACAAATACATAGTGTTCACGATAGTGTGTTCTGGTGGCTAAGCAAGAATAATAACACCGGTTTAGTTTAATGAAATTCAATTATTTCTTTATTGTCACCTTGTGACGCAACCGTATGTTTTAATTCCTTAAAAATAATAAGTATTATTTAATATAAAAAATCAATAAATTTAGTATAAATTATATAATTACTTTTTGGTTTTAAACCACCAACTTTTCGATATATGAAAGTGTAACACGTTGATTGAACAACTTATAAAATGTGATTAAACTTCTTAAAATGGTTTTTTTTAAAATGGCAGAATAGAATAATGTACATTGTACATATGTATAAAGTAAATAATAGTTAATATTGGAGATTCGTTAACTTTTAGAGTTGCAATTTTTAGTAGGTAGGCCAGTGGCGGTAACACCCCCCGGTAGTATGACAAGAAGCTTTTGAAGTCATACTCTTTCTAGGGATTCACCTCAAGAATCGCCAATCTCGCAGCTGGACGCACAATTATTCCACTAGAAGTAAGAATCTTAGCTTTGCGTACTTGTCCATCCTTTGCCATAGTTGTTTCTATTACTTTACCTCTTGGCCACACGTTTCTTGGACTAGACGGATCAACCACAATAACTAAATCGCCAACTTGCAACGGTTTAGACTTCTCATGCCACTTTGATCTAAACATTAGAGATGGTAGGTACTCTCTTACCCATTTACGCCAAAAATGTTCTGCATACTGTTGGCAGCTCAACCAATTATGTTTAAGTACCACTCCACTATCGTCATACGTCGCTAAAGGTTTCATGCCATTTGATGAGTACACAAGCAAATGATTTGGTGTTATAGCTTCAGCGTTTTCGTGCTCAATCGGTACGTAAACTAAAGGCCGGGAGTTTATTATATTTTCTGCTTCGGCTAACATTCCGCGAAGAACTTCTTCAGTCGGAACTCGAGTAGGTGTGATATTATAAAAAACTGTTTTAACTGATCTTACTAACCTTTCCCACGCTCCGCCCATATGTGGGGATGACGGTGGAATGAAGTTCCACTTTGTGGTTGCTGTAGTAAAAGTACGTATTAGTTCGTTTTTATCAACTTCCTTCACTGCTTCTCGAATTTCTCTTTCTGCACTTATAAAATTTGTGCCGTTGTCACTAAAAAATTCTCTGGGTGTTCCACGGCGACAAATAAAATTTCTTATTGCTATTATACACGACGAAGTATTTAGAGAATTAACAACCTCTATATGGACTGCTCTTACAGTAAGGCAAGTAAACAGAGCGCCATACCTCTTCTCCGTACGTCGGCCAACTGTCACCATCATGGGACCAAAATAGTCTACTCCTGTGTACGTAAATGGTGGGCAAAACGCAGCTAGTCGGGCTTCAGGTAACTTTGCCATTTGTGGATAGTTTGGAACAGATTTTTTTATTTTGCATATTTGGCATTGTTTTACCAAACTTTTAAATACAGTTCGTAAACGCGGGATGTAATATCTCTGCCTTATTTCATTTATTACGGTTTCATGATTCAGATGTTTGTATTTTATATGAAAATTTAAAATTAAAAGATGTGTAATACGGCTACCTTTTGGTAAAATTATTGGAAATTTTGTATCATCAGGAACATTTGCTTTATCTAGTCGCCCTTCTACACGGAGAATTTGATTTTCATCCAATTTTGGTGTTGTTTTATACAGGGGGCTTGATTTACATAATTTTTTGTTTGACTTTAAAAGGTGTATTTCTTGGGCATAGAATTCAGTTTGGGCAAGTCGATATAAAAAATGTTCTGCCCTGAGCAATTCCTCTGATAAAAACTCAACATTTGAATTTGGCTTTTTTCGAATAAAATCGCAAAAACGTAGCATATATGCGGTGGTTCGTAGCAGTCTGGACCAATTAGAAAATCGAAAAACATCAATGACCGTTTTCTTAATGCCATGAACTTGTACAAAGTCAACTAATTCGACATCGTTTGGCTCTAAAATAGTTTCATACTTTGGCCACTCGCTTACAGGTGTTAAAAGAAAGTCCGGTCCTTTAAACCAGCGACTATTGGGAGTAACATCTGGTCTTCTGGCCCACTTTGTCGCTTCATCGGCTACATTCAATTTTCCGGGAATCCAATTCCACTCTTGCAATTCTGTTGTTTCTAGAATTTCGCTAATGCGTAAAGCAACAAATTGATGATATTTCTTATTATTGTGTGTTAACCAGCTAATGACTGTTTTTGAATCAGACCAGAAATATTTCTTTTCTATTATAATAGAATGATTTTTAATAATGTTATTTGCAAACCGAGAGCCAATGAGAGCGGCCATAAGCTCTAAACGAGGAATTGAAGTCATTCGTAATGGGGCTACACGAGTTTTAGATCCTACTAGGGAACACACGATGTCATTAGCACGAACTATGCGGAGGTATGCTACTGCTGCATAACCATTTTCGCTTGCATCGACAAATGTATGCAACTCAGTGTACGCATTGGTATAGTCAGCAATTGATTTTAAGTAACAGCGCTGGATGCTAATTGTTTCTAAATCTGGTAAGTATTTTAACCACTTGCTCCATTTGGTTAATTGTTCATCTTTGATTGGGTCATCCCAACTAACACCACTCTTCCAAACCTCCTGCAAAATTACTTTAAGGTACATAACAAAATTACCAATTAGACCCAGGGGGTCATATACTGTCATTAAGATTTTCAGAATTTGACGTTTGGTTGGACTCTTATTAAGGCATACAATATCGTTGCTTGATATATAGGGTGAAATCTTGAATCTGATAGTGTCATCTATTGGGCTCCAGAAAACACCTAAAACCTTTTCTGTTTCTTTATCTGCACCTATATTTATTGGCTTTTGATTTGTCTGTTGTGGCTTCTCTAATTCGTGGACTACTTCCATTTTATTAGAAACCCAGTTCCTGAGGTTGAACCCTGCACAACTTTGAATATATTTAACTTCCTTTGCTATTTTCACGGCCTGCTCAATAGTGTCTGTAGAGTACAGAAAATCATCCACATAGTGGTTGTTCATTACAGCTGATGTTGCCTGCGGAAATTGTTTTTCATACTTGGCTGCATTTGTATTTTTTATATATTGGGAGATACAGGGAGCGCATGAGGCCCCAAATATCATGACATTCATAATATAAACGTCCGGCTCTTTGTTGGCGTCACAGTTTCGCCATAAAAATCGTTGAACGTGTCTATCTTCTTCACGCATGTAAACTTGGTGAAACATCTGTTCAATGTCACCACATAGAGCAACCGACTTTTCTCTAAATTGAAAAAGTATTGCTTGTAACGAGGATAAAAGGTCCGGGCCTTTGTACAGCATAGAGTTTAAAGATATGCCATTAAATTTAGCAGCAGCATCCCATACTATTCTGCATTTACCTGGCTTGTTCTTATTATACACAGGGAATGTGGGAAGGTACCAAACTTTTTGAGCTTTTGTTGCTATATCAATCTTGCTTATATAGCCTTTATTTATATAATCTTGAATTGTTTTAACGTAAACTGCAAATAGCTCATTGTTTTTTATTAGTTGTTTCTCAAGACATAAAAGTCTACTTTTTGCCATCAGATAATTATTTGGCAAAGTAATTTCATCATTTTGCCACAACAAACAAGTTTCATAATGTCCGTCATCGCGTTGTTTTGTAAAATTTGTTAAAAGTTTTTTAGATCGTTCATCTTCTTTATTACTTATTAAATTTTGGCAATTTATACCCAAATTTTCAATATTATAAAACTGTTTTACAAGCTGATGAATTATGTTGTCAGTTTTAGAACACTCGCAAATATGCATGCTATATTGTGTTGCTTGATCAGTACCGCATGGCCCAAAAACTGTCCAGCCAAGTGCTGTCTTTAAAGCAATTGGTTCATTTATTTTTCCCTCTTTTATTTTGCTAGAAAGTGTAACATTTATATTATTAAGTCCAATAAGTACTTTTGGTGTAGCTGCAACATAGCTGTCAACTGGCAACCCTTTTAAATAAGTAAATTTTCTACAAAGAAGTTCGTACTCAAGTGTTTGTTTTGGCAACAAAAGTTCTTTTACTGTGCGGACATCTATTGCAAATTGTTTGTTATTATTACCAGACACCTGCACTGTTAAACGTTGAGAATTGTTTTCAACTCTTTCTATATTTGCAGTCCATTTCAAACAAAGTTGTTCTGGTTCTCCCTTTAAATCAAGTTGATTTATAATCTCTTCTTCTATCAAACTTGTTGACGACCCATCATCTAAAAATGCGTATGTAGAAAGTTCTTTATTGTTTTTCCCATAAATTGTTATTGGAATGATTTTGAAGAGAATTTTTTGTTTTTTCATTTCATGTGTATTTATATTTTGCACACCATTTCTCTCTTTTTCTCTTTCAAGTTGTGTCTCTTTGTTTGTCTCGTTAGCAGCGTTGTCTGTACTCTTTACTTTATCATCATACTTATGAAGTGAATAATGATGTTTAAAACGGCAGCCTTCTACGTTACAGCTTTTATCTTTGTTGAAACACACACCATTATGTTTTCTTAAACAGTGATGGCACAATTCAAGTTTCTTTACGTAATTCCATCTCTCTTTGCGATCAGCACTGGCAAATTTGTTACAATTTGCAATGTTTTTACATTCACCACTGCAAATAAGACATTTCCTTTTATTTGTTTCTGCATGAGCATTAATAAAGACATTCTTTTTTTTACGATGGCAACCATGAACATCTGTCAGTTGGTTTTCGACGTTTACTGTGCTTGCTGACAATCCGATATCAAATATCCAATTAGAAAATTCAACTAAATTTGCTTTAATATTATTTTGTTGAAGACTTAATTTGTTTGATCCCCATATTATTTGGTAATACGGTGGCAGTTTGGAGACGAGTTCCTGAATCAACGACGAATTATTTAACTCATCCATGAGGCCACAGGCTTCAATAGTGGATTGTAGACCTTTTACCTGAATGGCGAAGTTTGTTATTGTTTCCATTTTGTTGGGATCTATCTGTGGTAATGTTTTTATTTTGTTTTTTAGGGAAAACAATATTTTTTCCGGCTGGCCATACAATAATTTTAGTGTTGAAATGGCATGTGAGACGCAAGAGGGATGAACAAGAATTCTTTTAACGGCCTCCAGGGCTTCGCCACGTAGAGCTCGCTGCAATCTTATTAAATTTTCTGCGTCTGTCAAACCACAAACGGATGTAGACCAATCGTAGGTCGAACTGAACAGTGGCCATTCCTCTGGGCTGCCGGAAAATGATGGTAGATCTTTGGGGACTGTTTGACGCGCATGTAATTGGTCAGTTCTAAGCCTATTTCCTACAGTTACGGGCTGCTGAGGGATTTGCTGAAACGTTTCTGCCTGTACCGGGTTAAATGTTTGCGGCTGTTGTGCTGTATTTTTGTTTTGTGAATTATCGGGATATACTTGAGTGTTATTTTGATTAAATGTAGATTGAAGTGAGAAATTTGGAAAATTAAATTTTGATTGTTGATAGCCTGTAAGGTTGTTTGAATTATAAGTGTGATTTAAATTGGGATTAATTATGGCTGTTGACATTATGGGGATGTTGTTTGAGGTTACTGGTAAATGTAATGACGTATTAAATGAGGTTAGATTCGGAGGATTTTCGGCCATATTGGGTTGATAATCTGTATTTTCCTCGTCTATTTCATTTAGAATTTGATACTTTTTACTCAAATATTCATGGTCTCGTCGCAAGGAAAGTTCACGTTCTTCCTCTAACTTTTGTAGATCGAGTGCCTTTTTTCTACTCACTGTGTCTTTCGATGCTATTGACGAATGTGTACTAGATGCGGAGTGTACGGAGTATATAGAATTAGGGTTGCACGATGGGCACAACCATGATACTTGTGGGCTTGAGACTTTTGCACAATTCGTGTGATAGGGTTTTTGACATCTGTTGCAGCTAATTATGTCGCTAGCAATTTGTTCATGACAAAGCTGACATATTTGTGGCTCATTTTGTATTGGGGCGTCGCCTATGTTATGTGGTTGACCGTTTTGTGACGAAGAATCCATGTTAGTACTTACGTGTGGTTGAGGTTATGTTGAAGTTTGGTTAGAATGGGTTTGGCGATGTTATCCAGGTTCATCTATACGCAGCAAACTTCAGCTCTATTTTAGTCCTCTAGGAAAGGTGTATCAAAGAATTTTTGCACGACCACAAAAAGAATTAAAAATTTGTTCACGATAGTGTGTTCTGGTGGCTAAGCAAGAATAATAACACCGGTTTAGTTTAATGAAATTCAATTATTTCTTTATTGTCACCTTGTGACGCAACCGTATGTTTTAATTCCTTAAAAATAATAAGTATTATTTAATATAAAAAATCAATAAATTTAGTATAAATTATATAATTACTTTTTGGTTTTAAACCACCAACTTTTCGATATATGAAAGTGTAACACGTTGATTGAACAACTTATAAAATGTGATTAAACTTCTTAAAATGGTTTTTTTTAAAATGGCAGAATAGAATAATGTACATTGTACATATGTATAAAGTAAATAATAGTTAATATTGGAGATTCGTTAACTTTTAGAGTTGCAATTTTTAGTAGGTAGGCCAGTGGCGGTAACACATAGTAAAGGAATTTCTAGAAATATGGAGGAGTAGAGAGGAACCGTTGCAATTAATTGCATTTTGTTGTTTTTTTTACTGTTAATGTAGAAAATCAACAACAACTTGTGCAATCTCAAATGCAAATGAGTAGATTGGCTGAGCGTTTGTAACATGAGTAAAATAATAAAGTATAGAATGCTGAAAAAAATATAATTATACAATGAAGAACCTATGGTATGTACCTACTTGTATTGTGAGCGATAGGAATGGCAGTAAAAGTACATTAAAGAAGGTTATGGGCAAAGGATAGCGGATGATATTATTATTGCATTGTTTGTATTATATATTCTGGACCTTACTTAAATTTCTATCATTCCTCTTTATACTTTTATTCTCCTGCTACACTCACGATCATCATTGAACCTATTTATGTGTTTGTTTATGGTTTTTGCGTAAATTGTTGTTGCATTATGCAGTTACAGAACACATGTACTCACATACAGCAGTTTTATACAGTTAATTTCCTTTTGCTCCTGTTGTACTCATGCCTGTGCCTTTTGCATTTATATCTTACACATCAAATTGTTCTTGCACAATTATTTTCTATGCTGCTTATTTATTTGTTTGTTCTCCTGTTACAAATTTTACGAAAGGATACATTTGAGTGTACAAACAAAAAGTAATCTATGTATCTACATTGCATTTTTATGCAACATACTATTTTTTTTTTGTAGATCCTGTTATTTTTTATCACATTGTATTCATTGGCTGTTTTGCTTGTCTGTTGTAACATTTTGTTGTTGCATTATCTATCCTTTTTTAGCCACTTTACATACAAAATTTTATGTTACTAATTTTTCTGCACTCCTATTACAAGCAGCAGGAATAATTTGAATTCGTATTACAAAAATCATTTAATCAAAAAATTCAATTAAATAATATCGTCCGCTATCCTTTGCCTAGAATCTTATTTAGTATATTTTCACTGCATTCCTATCTTTCATAATACAATTACATACCTCAAAAAATAAAACTTCTATTTTATTGTACTTAAATTCTTTATTAACACACGATTCAATATAAATTTTTATTTTGTACACCCAAATCAACGCACACTTGTTGTTCATAGTTTTTTTCACATTTTTCTACTCAGTGACTATATGCGGCAAAATATTTCCATATATGTGGCTGAAATGCACATATTCGATTTAAACATTTTTAACTACGAATATTTTACATTTTTCAACTTCGTATGGTTTGGCAGTCAACATTTAGCATCTTCCATATTTCCATTGTTTGAATTTTTTACTGCGCATATCGTTTGCAGTTTATGGTTTTCACGCTGCAATTTGTTTGCATGTTTGATGTTTTTGCAGTAAATTGTTTGTATATTATACACAAGCAATATATTTGTTTTTGCTAACCAGGCGTTTACACATGCAAGTAACAGTTCGAAAAACTCAACACATTCATACTTTTGCACTAACACTATCATTCATGCATGTGTAAGTTTACACACGCATGTGTGATTGTGTTAGTGCAAAAGTATCAATGTGTCGTGTTTTTCGAACTGTTACTTGCATGTGTAAAGGCTAGGTAACCAAAAATATAAATATATTTGGGCAGCAAATGTTTTAGAAATGAAAAATTTTCATTTTGTCTTCTAGCTGCAACGTAAAATATTTTGTAAGGCAAAATATTTTTGGAAAAACTGCGACAAATATTTCTACTATGAAGCTTGTGCATATATGGCATTGGTTTATAGTTTGTATATTTTCATATTTATTGCGTAGTCGGTAGTCAAATGTAAAAAACGTTTAACTAAATATTAAACCCTGGTTTAAACTGACTAAATTCAATTGTTTAATTTAATTGGTGTGTTATAGGCTAAAATTGCGGCGAAAACTAAGCTCCCATGTTGAATGAAATGAATTTGACTCTGATTGCTTTTTTGCTATTATGAAATTGTTTATTAGAATTGAATATATATTTTCCATTTATTTTTTTATTTTTTGTATACATATATTTACAGAATATACATTGTTTTACTACAAGAGAATAATATGTCACGTACGGTATGTCACGTACGATATTAAATTGTATTTATTATAAAATCATCCAAAGATTGTTTTTATTTAAATATGATGGATTGTAAAGGGAAAATTTTTGGTTTAGTGCAAAAAATTAAAAGAAAACCTAACGCCTCTCCCGATTCGCAAATTTTCGCATATTTCAACATGTACATCAAAATGACTTCCGTTTTATGTCACGTACGATATACCCATATTTTGCTCGATATTTTGGACAACAATGTTTCGAAAGAACTTATTACTTTTTTAAAATATAGTACCCTCTGAATGGAACATAAATACCAAATTATTTTTCAGATAATCTTATTTTTGCAAAATCTATTCCACTCTATAGGCGTACAAATGTCACGTACGATGACATGGAATTGCCCATATGTGTCCTCTACCTGCAAAAAGCAACAACAACTCATGCAAAAAACAGAAACAAATACAAAGTAAAGAAATTTCTAGACATATTGAGGGGTAGAGTAGGGACGGTTGCATTTTGTTGTTTCTTTACTGTTAATGTATAAAATTCAAAAGTCAACAACAAGTTGTGCAATCTGAAATGCAAATGAGTATGATTGGCTGAGCGTTTGTAACAGGAGTAAAATAAAAAATGTATAGAACGCTGAAAAAATATAATTATACAATAAAGAATCTGAATGCAGTGGAATTACATAAAATATTATGGGCAAAGGATAGCGGATATTATTATTGCATTGTTAGTGTAGAACTGTTTTTTTTTTTTGAGTACCGTTACAAAAAATTTTTTATTTCGCATTTTGGTTTATTTTTAGCTCGAGCAATTTTTGTCATGTGCACTGATATGTTGTTTTTTATAATGGATTTTTGTGCGTATTTGTTCTTGCACAATTATTATCTCTGTTGCTCATTTGTATGTTTGTTCTACTGTTACAAATGTTATGAAAGGATACATTTGAATGTACAAACACTTAATTTGATAGATTTCATTCAGAAAACAAGTGCATAAAAGTGTAAATAAATACAAAATCTATCTGCATTGCAAATTTATTCAACATACTTTTTTTTTGTAGAGCCTATTATTTATTATTACATTGTATTCATTGGCTGTTTTGTTAAGGTTGTTGTTACATTTTGTTGTTGCATTTTCTATCCTTTTTTAACCACTTTACATACAAAATTTTATTTTTTTATTTTCAAAAATGTGCCGTAAGCCTATTAAGGCCCAATTAGCAATACTACAATATTGTATTTATGTATATATAATTAAATTTAATATGAAAAAAACTAAATATAACAATATATAATACAAAGAAAAAAATATGAAATACCCTATTATAAGCACAAACTAACCGTTAACATAATCGAAAATAATTGTTTGGGTGTCTCTAATAACGTGACATAAAAGTATCAAGTATCCAGGTGTTGATTACTGAATACAGAATATTTCCCACAATAACCAGTAAGTACTACTCCATACTTTCAGAGTTGTATTTTCAAAATTAAAAATCGAAAATTTATCGAAAAGGGAGAATTTAACAGATACTTCCATTAAAAATATGGAATTTAATGAAAATTTCCTATAAATAAATATACAAAGTATTCAACAATTTGCCAGGAAAATGTTCTTAAATGCTAATAAGGAGTGTGAAAAATTCCGGTCTTGGTAGAAATCATTGTGTTCCACAATCTAGTGATTCTCAAACAAAACGATCGACTCATGATGAGTGATGAAAATCTAGGACATGTCAAAACATGTGTTCTACTTGACTCACCAAATTCAAATTTACGGATTAAATATGCTGGATTACCAGTTTTTAAAGTCTTAAAAAAATAGAATTCGACTTAAGTCAATGTAGTGTACAAATTCACACCCCAATACTTCTTTTCGATATTGCGATACACTTTCTCTAACTTTCTTAATCTATCCAAATTTCTCGCGATGTACATGAGTATATTTCCATTCCATAAAGAAACAGCGGCAAACATGTTGCCATTATATGAAACACAATATATTCTACGTAGAGTACAAGATACCCTAGATATTACGAGGTAGATATGTTTATCAAAATTCAAATTATCATCATTAATGAGACCCAAAGATTTATAGTGCGTAACAATTTCTAAAGGTTCATCATCAAGCAAAATATTCATCGTTAAATTCGGGTATTTAGAGAAAAACATAACCTTGCATTTCATTTGATTTAATGCGAAATACTCAGATATTAGTGGAAAAATTTATTTTAGAAACCTAAGTTGTATGCCATCAGTTCCAATTTCATTCGACTTTATGCTTAAGATCACGTCACGAACCTCGCTTATAGATATATTACGTAAAGTAAATCCTTCCATATGGGGAAAATTTGAATCCTAATTCAATAATGGTGGCATTCTGGAATTTTCATTAAATTCATTAAGATTCAATGGGTATTGTATGTTATTGTCACCGAGCACACCAATCGATTTTAATTTAAGCCATAACTGCCTTTGATCACAATTTGAAAAATATCTCAAACACGTCTCCCTTCGTACCTTTCGTATCATTGACTTTAACCTATTTCCCATTCAATCGATATGCACGATATGCTATATTTCTACAACGCTTCGCTCTACAAATTCGCACATCATTCATAAATTCACCACTGTTACGTTGTACAAATCTACGTAGTGGTACATTTTATATGAAAAGACTTCCCACAACCGAGCCAAAAAATTCCGCATTATCGTCCACTGATATACTACTATAAAATTATGAAAAATCTATTTGACTAAATTGAGACAAACATCGCTCTGCATCAAATGATTTGTAATCTCTATAAAAAAATTCAAATGGATTAATGTTGTTACGTTCTTAGCTTTTTAAAAACGGGGTTTATTTCCTTTAAATAAACCGGATACTTTTGATTGCAAATAAAAGCAGTTTTAGTAGTTTAAAATTGTAACAACTCTTTATTTATTTAGAATGTACAACAACAACAGAATTAAAAAGTCACTCAGTGTTTTTATACACGTTTATAAATTCGCAGATATACACACACTTTACAAGTATACACTGGCAATGCAGTCGATGTCTTTACTTAACGATGCTTCAAATTAGACTGATCTGTGGTGTTCTCACGGCCAATTTATATACACTGTATACCATGTAGAAAGCTCTATTTCCACAATGATCTTAAAACTAGAATATTCGCATTCTTGAGCTTTCGATGTTAGGCATTAATCATTTAGTGTTGCCATAATTACAAACAATGCACAACTCAAAGCTTTTATTCAATGTTGTATGTTCTATAGCAATGTTAATAATACCCACACATTTGTTAAAGTTTGAGAAGCACTGCTGTTGAGAGGCATTATACAACTTTAAAACAGCCGTTAAAACAGTTATATTTATATTCAAGTACAATTTCGTAACACTGCCCCCCGCTTAAGTCTGTTCGTCCCGAATAGGCATAGATTCACTTCTCCCATAGGCAGCTAGTCCTTCTAGATGAACGACCTTCATTTTAGATCTCGGGCTCTTTTCTTTCTGTATTCTGTACACCACGTCGTTTAATTTCTTAATCACCTTGTATGGTCCACCCCAATGGGTTTGTAGTTTGGGAGACAGTCCTTTCTTACATTGTGGGATATACAGCAGTACAAGCTGGCCTTCGTTAAATCCTTTAGAATTCACTGCTCGATCGTATCTGGCTTTCATTTTGTCCCTGGTAATTTATATTCGTCTGCGTACGAATTCATGAAGTTCGTTAAGGTCATCTTGCTCTTGGGAAGTGTCTTCATTATTTGTTGATAAGGGTTTAATACCGAATTCTAGATCGCCAGGCAACTTGAGTTCTGTCCCGAAGACAATTTTTCCAGGTATTCGAGAGGTTGAGTCGTGTACAGCTGATCTGTATGCCAATAAAAATTTAGGTATGTGTTCATCCCAGTCCTTCTGGTGTGCACTGACCACTTTCCTTAAATATTCCTCCAGAGTGCGAATCTATCTAGCACAAACTTCGCGCCAGGGATGGGATATGCCAAAATTGGTGCTGTACACAACAATTCCTTTAACTGCAGGAATGCCTGTTCTTGAGAATCACTCCACAAGAACGGTCGCGACTTCTGGGTTAGCTCATGTAAGCTTGCGGCAACACTGGCAAAATTAGGTACAAATCGTTGGTAATACGTACAAAGGCCTAGAAAACTGCGTAATTCGTGAAGATTTTTCGGACGAGTGTAGTCCTTTACGGCTCGTATTTTATCTTCATCTGTTGATATGCCGTCTGCTGTTACGCGATGCCCTAAATACTTAACTTCTTTCTGGAATAATGCACATTTCTAACACTAAGTTTTAGTCCAGCCGCAGATATTCGTTTAAGGACTTCTTCAAGGTTCTTCAGGTGTTCATCGAAAGACTTCCCCATGACAATTATGTTATCTAGGTGCACCAAGCATGTCTTCCAGTGAAGTCCTTTGAACACATGTTCCATTAAACCCTCGAATGTGGCTGGAGCATTGCAGAGTCCAAAGGGCATCACGTTGAACTGCCATAACCCATCACTCGCACTAAGTTTTCTCCTTGTCTTTCTTTGAAATCTCTACCTGCCAGTAACCACTTTGCAGGTCCAATGTGGAGAACCATTTTGTTCCAGCTAATGTGTTCAGCGTGTCGTCAATCCTTGGTAGCGGGTAGCTGTCTTTCTTCGTGGCGTCGTTCAGCTTTCTATAATCGACGCAAAATCTAGTGCTGCCATCTTTCTTCTTAACTAAAAACACAGGCGAGCTCCAAGGACTTGAAGATGGTTCGATTACTCCATTTCGTTAACCAGCTCCTTCACCTCGCTTCTTTTTGCTAAAGGAATACTTCTGGGCGCCTGTTTTATTGGCCTCGCTTCGCCAGTATTTATTTGATGCTTTACAATTGCCGTTCTACCTTGGCTTTGACTTTTTAAGGCGAAGACGGAGGTGTGTTTCTTCAGAAGTTGTTCAGCCTTATTTCTGTCAGGCGGAGATAAACCTTCTACCCATTTCCCCACATATTCCGCTAGTAGCTCGTGTTCTTTGGTGAACTTATTGGCAGGTTCCGGCTTTTCCTCGGAATTGATTACTGCCTCTGCTGAAGCGCACTGACCTATTTCGGAATTTGGCTTAACGACTTTTTCATAGCTGGACAGGTTAAGCACTCTTACAGGAACTATTCTTTTGTTGCTGGGTTTAACGAGGGCTTTTGCTGTTATAAGATCACTTTTTATTTCTGCTGGTTCTACCACCCACAAACTGTTGTCCTCACAATCTCTGTCCTTACGTGCCCATACTAAAGTTTCTGACTGTGGTGGTAGTTGCTGATGCTCGACGGTAACTAGCTTTCTTACTTGAGTCCTATTTTCATATCCAATGTCAAGGGGTATTTCTACATTTCGCCAAATCATAACTTTTTGCCCCATATGCAATTTAATGCCGTGACTAATCATGAAATCAGCACCAATTATTACTTCGTCCACAATGTCGGCAACAATAAAATGCAATGGTTTATTTCACATTTACTTTACCCCATATAATGGTTCAATTGTTTTCTTGACTAAATCGGACCTGACAATAGAATGCGATGCTCCGGTGTCTATAGTAAAAATGTGCTTCTGGCCGTTGATGTACCCACAGGCAGTAAGATTGCTATTTTTCTGCTGTATTACGGATATGGAGATTGTGGGGCCATCACATGTGGGAGCTAGCTCTTGCCCCATAGTGCTAGCTCGTTTTAGTTTAAAGGTGATTCTTGTGATGATTGATGATTCGCCTGCTGGTCGTTCCTTGGTGGAGAAACAGATCTGGTTCGTTTTCTCGGTGCTTTGCAGTTTCGCTGAATATTACCAGATTTACCGCAGTTATAGCATTTGATTTTGGCTTTACCTTGTTTCTCAGTAAACGTCTCCAAAATCTTTTTTAATTCGTCGACTATATTTCTCTCGTTTTCAGCAATAACTTCGATATTTCTCACCTTGCAAATTTGCGGCTTAGAAATTACTTTCGCTGTTTCTTGTGCCAACGCGAATGAAATGGTTTGAAGGTGTGGTACAAACTGCATGTCTTATTTCTGGATCGCGAATGCCATTAACAAATGTCTCTATCTTGATATGGTCCAAAATTGGGTTGTTTTCCCCTGGATAAGTAAGCTGTAGCAAATGCTCGATTTCCAACGCAAAATCTTGTAGTATCTCATTGGCCTTCTGCACTCTGGCACGCAATTCCATTCGGTATAATTCTTTTTTATGTTCGCCACCGTATTTACGTTGTAGCGCCTCCATTATGTCATCATAACAATTTCTGTTGCTCGCTGGAACACTTTCAGGAACTACCGCTGCATTTCCTTTTAAGGCCAAAATCAATTCGATAGCTTTTTCTTCGTCGTTCCACATGTTTCTAATAGCAACCGTATCAAATTGGAACTTGAACACATTAAACGGTGTGGTACCATCAAAACTAGGGGCCTTTATTCTACTAGATGTTTCTGAAATAAGTCGCACCGGTCCGTCTTGGCATTGAAGATAATTTATTTTCATTTCCAGATCAAGTAATTTATTATCAAAATCTTGTGATTGTTTTTCTAGACACCCTTTTGTCAATTGAATCCACTCGACTATTCATAACTTCTGAAATTTGCTGAAGTTTCTCGTCTGTTGCTCTAGAAGTTTCTTGAAATTTCGCTTCCATATCGACTAACAGCTTTTCATTGTTGGCTATAGAAGTTTCTTGCAATCTCATTTCCATTATTTTATTTTCTTCTTTAACTTCAGCAAGAAGTTTCTCGTTAGTGACCTTAGAAGTTTCTTGAACTTCAGCACGAAATTTCTCGTTGTCGGCAAGAAGTTTCTCGTTGTTGACTCTTGAAGTTTAATTTCCATTCCTTCCATATTTTCCATCATTGCCGCAAACATTGTGCTTAAATCCAAGCTGCTTGTTGTCGCACGGGTAGAAACTTCCATTTCTTCTTTATACTCAAATTCGTAAGTTCCGATGTCAATATCACGCCGTTTGAATTCATCTATGAGCCTCTATTGCAATTCTGCTTTGTTACCTGCTGTTGATAGCTCCAACTTACTCAATTCTTTCTTGAGTTGTTCAACTTTCAGTTCCTCAAACTTCATGCTTTTTATTTTGCAATCCCACTTCTGACACCAATTGTTACGTTTTTACATTTTTAAAAACGGGGTTTATTTCCTTTAAATAAACCGGATAGTTTTTATTCCAAATAAAAGCAGTTTTAGTAGTTTAAAATTGTAAAGTCTTTATTTATTTAGAATGTACAACAACAACAGAATTAAATAGTCACTCAGTGTTTTTATTCACGTTTAAAAATTCGCAGAAAGAAACACACTTTACAAGCATACACTGGCAATGCAGTCGATGTCTTTACTTAACGATGCTTCAAATTAGACTGATCTGTGGTGTTCTCACAGCCAATTTATATACACTGTATTACCATCTAGAAAGCTCTATTTCTACAATGATCTTAAAACTAGAATATTCGCATTCTAGAGCTTTCGATGTTAGGCATTAATCATTTAGTGTTGCCATAATTACAAACAATGCACATCTCAAAGCTTTTATTCAATGTTGTATGTTCTATAGCAATGTTAATAATACCCACACATTTGTTAAAGTTTGAGAAGCACTGCTGTTGAGAGGCATTATACAACTTTAGAACAGCCGTTAAAAAAGTTATATTTAAATTCAAGTACAAATTCGTAACAATATAATTAGGAATATTGTATGCTATGTGAATCACGGCATGGTAAGAGTTATGAACTGGAAGTTGAAATTGGTTCGAATTAGTAACAAGATTAACATCAGACACAAAAAAATCATCTATTAAGGACGTTGAGCCCCCACGTAAACAAAAATGCGTTGGTCTCGAATTGCGAACCACTGATAAAACTGAACGTGCACAGAAATCCCTTATCAAATTTCCGTGTTGGAAAATATTCACGTTAAAATCGCCCATTATTATAACATTTTGATACCGTGACGAAAAATCTAATAACAAATTCTCAGAGCTAAAAAAATTTCCAATAGGAAGATATAGGACACCTAACAAAACTTTAACCCCAGTATTCAAAAATATTTCCACAAATAGAGCCTCCACATCATGACTATAACTCCCATAATCACTATCTCCATTATCATCATCAACCATTTTAACTTTCAGATCTTCACGAATATATAGGCATACTCCTCCCCCTCTTGAATATGAACGGTCTTTTCTATGAATCTTGAAACCTGGAATAGAAACCACTGTATTAGTAATGAAATTATAATTATAAAAATTTTATGTTACTAATTTGTCTGGACTTCTATTACAAGCAGCAGGAATACATTTGAATTCGTATTAAAAAAATCAATAGTTTTTTCACATTTTTCTACTCATGCGGCAAAATATTTCCATATATGTGGCGGAAATATTTTATAAATGAACATATTCGCTTTAAACATTTTTAACAATTTCATATTTTACATTTTTCAACTACGTATGGTTTGGCAGTCTACATTTAGCATCTTCCATATTTCCATTTATGATTTTCACGCTGCGATTTGTTTGCATGTTTGATGTTTTTGTAGTTAATTTTTTGTATATTATACACAAGCAATATATTTGTTTTTGCTAACCAAAGATATTAATATATTTGGGCAGCAAATATTTTAAAAATTAAAAAACTTCATTTTGTCTTCTAGCTGCAACGTAAAATATTTTGTAAGGCAAAATATTTTTGGAAAAACTGTTACAAATATTTTTATTATGAAGCTTGAGCATATATGGAATTTGTAAATAGTATTTATATTTTTACGGTCTAATTCATAATAAAACATTATTGTAGATTTAAAACACAAATTTGTTAACAAACACTTTAGCTTTATAAACCTTTAATAAAGGTATTTTATTCATAAACGTTTGTTAAAGCCACAATAAGTAATGTACTGTTTTTTGTCGAATCTGGCAATGCTTCTCAGTTATTTCCCCTTTTTCGTTGTTAGTGTTGCTTGCAATTAGGATAAAATATTCGTTAATTCTCTTTTTTTAATTGTTTGTTTTTAGTATTAATACATTTTTGAAGATAAAAACTAATTTTTAGATAAAAAATGTATATCTGATTCTAGTAAATTTATATTAAGCTAAAATGTATTAATATACAAACGTTTTTATATATTTTATTTCAATTATTATTAAAAGTATTCGAATGACGAATATTCTGTGATAAAATAAACTTCCATCACTGTTTTATAATTTGTTTTATTAATTTATTTTTATTGTCATTTTGTTAATTTTTAACAAAATTTAATTGATTTATATAAGGAAACAGATAATTTTAATTCCGGAATGGGTATATTAGATTGTGTGGACCTCCTTCCACAATGTTTTCACATTTTATTGCTACATTTCGTTACAGGTTAAAAGAAAATGACAAAAAAGGCAATCAAACTCACTTGCGAACCTCATATAGCTCACTGCCGGAGGAATTTGAAACAAAATCATATATTATTATATTGGAACATATTCCCCAGCGGTGTTAAAATTACGTTTGTCAATTGCAAAAGTATCGTCTATTATTGCAAATTTATAAAAAATTATCTTTAAAATTCCGGTATGATAAAATGTAAAAAGAATACCTTAAAGTTGGTTTATAGTAGTGTTGAAGCTACAATAAATATTTCAAATTTATGAATGTTGCAGTTTTCATTTAAAATTTTGAAATATTTAGCAATTTTTTAACTAATATAGTAATTTTAAACTCGGGTTTTCACACAGTAATACAAATAAACACGCAAAAAATGGGCAAATTGAAAAAAAATTAACTGTTTTTTTCGTTTTGTTTGTTTATTTTGATTTTTTAGACTTTACTACTTAAAAAGTAAGTTATTAAAAAATACATTACTTGTAGCTTTGTAAGCGAAGTTTTTGCTGGGTAGATACCTCTTTGGATTCCGCCCTGAATTTGCATCGCTCCTTTTGGATTTTATTTTTATCAACAATAAGGATATCTAAGTATTTCAAAATTAGTTGACTAGTGTCTCCAAATTCTTTTGTTTTTCTACATATATAAGAATTTTTAGATCCTTAATTAGGGAAGTTGCCAAAAGTGATCCATAACGATCCGAAGAGTTTGGCGATCTAGTGCCAATAAAAAGTTTTTAATGATATTTCGGACACTTTAATTTGCTCTACGTCTGCCGAAATATCAATGGTGTCATTAACTAAATCTTCTTCTTCACTGGAGCACGGCACATACGAAGTTGTGCAATGTGATGTGATCAATTCTATCGTGACTGTCATGATAATCAGACGTGTAACGGATATTGGTTTTTTGTTTTTTTCATTGTGCATTATTTATTTTCCTTTACACTTTACATCGCGTTTTTGGTTTCATTCTTTTCAAATATTTATTTTTAAAAAAATATACAACAAAATGAGTGAGCAAAATGATTCACAATCAGAATTAAATAATGACAAAATTAATAATAATAACAGTGTAAATAAAACAAACAATATCAATTCCAAAATAGATAATGAGAAAAAAAGAAGAATTCATTTGGAAATTAATCCAATGCCTAAACACTTACAGCCGTATGCATAAAAATTTACAAGAGCTTTATAAACCAATTATAAGCAAATTTTCATAAAGTTGTATTCATAAACGACTAATAGCTCAAAATACATTTGATAAACCTTTAATAAGTGTACAAATTTTAAAGTTCGTTCGACCCTTCTTTAAACCTACTATAAAGTATTCTTTTTACATTTTATCTTGAAAAAAGGGAATTTTAAAGAAAATTCTTCATAAATTTGCAATAATAGTCGATATTATTGCAAATGATAAGCATAATTTTAACTCCGCTGGGAAATATGGTCCATTTTAATAATATAAGATTTTGTTCCATATTTCTCCGGCAGTGAACTACATGAGGTTCGCAAGTGAGTTTTATTACCATTTTTGAAATTTATTGTTAACCTGTAACGGCATGTAGTAACTAAATGCGTAAACATTGTGGAAGAAGTCCCATACAATCTTATATATCCACTCCGGAATTAAAATTATGTGTTTCTTCATAGAAATTCATTAAATTTTGTTAAAATTTAACAAAATGACAATAAAAATAAATTAATAAAACAAATTATAAAACAGTGATGGAAGTTTATTTTATCACAGAATATTCGTCATTCGAATACTTTTAATAATAATTGAGCTAAAATATATAAAAACGTTTGTATATTAATGCATTTTAGCTTAATATAAACTTACTAGAATCAAATAAAATTTTTTTCTCTAAATATTAGTTTTTATCTTCAAAAATGTATTATTACTAAAAACAAACAATGATAAAAAGAGAATTAATGAATATTTTATCCTAATTGCAAGCAACACTAACAACGAAAAATGGGAAATAACAGAGAAGCATTGCCAGCTTAGACAAAAAACAGTACATTAGTTATTTTGTCTTTAACAAAGTACATTAGTTATTTTGTCTTTAACAAACGTTTATGAATACTATACTTTTATAAATGATTTTTAAAGCTAAAGTGTTTGTTAACAAATTTGTGTTTTAAATCTACAATAAGTTTTTTTTTATGCATATAGCCGTTAAAAAACAACTATTGGTCTGTTCTCGACAACGACAACAACTGTAATAAAAACCTTCTTCAGAAACATGTATTTAAAAGAAAGAGAGACCTTCATCATCCTCAAATGTACCAACAAATACAACAGCAGCGAATAAAAATATTACAAATAATGAAAACAAAACAAATCAGCAAAACAAAATTAAAAAAATGCCGCCTTTAAACATATATGATGTGAAACCTAAAAATCTTATTGAATTCACTAAAGATGGGTTAAACATTTCTGACTTCAAAATAAAAGAAGTAAACAATAATAAAATTTCTTTATATACATCAACAGCTGATGATTACTTTAGAATCAAAGCATATCTAGAGAAAACAAAAACAAGGTTTTATTCGTTTACACCTAAAGATGTAAAAACAAAATCTTACTTATTAAAGGGCCTAAGTGCAAATATTGAGCCAAAGGAAATCAGGTCAAATGTTGCCCATTTATATGATACATATTAGCGAATAGAGCAAATCAAATGAGCTTAAAACTATAAAAAGCCTCTCATATAGATGCTTGAGATGGGAAGCCCTAAAAAACCCGAAATAAATCAATGCAGGAATTGTCAACGTTTTTTCCATAGTGCCGCAAATTGTTACTTACCTCTCAGATGCGTCAAATGCAACCAAAATCATGACATCGGAAAATGATCACTCACTGAAGTATCGGAAAATGAAAGGGACAAACTCTTTTGTGTATTATGCCACAAATACGGTCATCCAGCATCCTATAGAGGATGTCAAAAGTATAAAGAACTGCAACAAAAATTACGAGATAGGAAGCAAACTTTATCTCAGAATCGTTCAAATAACTCTTTTGTTCACACAAACAATAATGTTAGCTTTGCCGATGGGGTAAAAAATAACAATTCTCAAATGAAAAATATCAATAACTCAATAAATAATGTATTGAAACAACTAAATAATAATATACAAAACTTATCCAACCAAATACTGAATCTTAATTAACAACTTCAACTACAAAATTCAAGAATTGACAAAATTTTTTCAATACTTGAATCTTAAGAAATTACATTGGCTGAAGAAATAATAACTAAAAATCTCAATTTTATACATATAAATGTTAATTCACTAATAAAGCTAAGTAGACGTTATGATTTAACACTTTTTTTAAATAAGCACAATCCTGATTTACTTTTGCTTAATGAAACTAAACTTAATTCTAATCATAAATTACATTTCGAAAACTCTATAATGATACGAAAAGATGCTAAAAGGGGAGGTGGGAACGCAATATTAATTAAAAAAGATATAAAATATAGTAGTTTTACTAACAATGTTATTCATAAATTTGAATATCTAGAAACATGTATTATAAAAATACCATTACTAGCAAATAAAATGTTATTTATAATATCTGCTTATTTCCCTTCCGGGAAAAATTGTAACAAATTTAAATCTGAATTACTTCAGCTTTTTCATAGTTTAAAATTAAACAACCCAAATCACTATTACATTTTAGCTGGTGATTTAAATTGTAAACATAGTGAACAACGCTTCATATAATGCTCAAGGATATAAATTAAGGGAATGGCTTTCGGACAATGAAATTATGTTTAGATGTAAATTATATGCTTCAAATTGTCCTACATATCCTCGTTGTTACTTCTATCTAGACTTATGTCTAGCAGACTCAAGAATAACTATACATAAACTGAACAATTCCATAAACTGTCTTGAAACATTAGATTACGACAGTGATCACAACGCGCTTAAAATTAAAATTAAATGTAGATAATGATAATCCGCTTACGTTTTTCAAGACATTACCCAATGCAAAATTAAACTTTGGTAAAGCTAATTGGAAGAAATTTAAAAATTATATGATTTCCCATTTTGAAAATGCTATACCAAATAATAGAAACCTATCAAATTCAGAAATAGATTTTTATCTTTGTAGACCTAACCAACTTATTCAAACTCAATGGAATCTTCAATTCCAAAAAAATAAAGATCATAACCAAATTGGAAAATTTACTAATAATATAATAAAAAAATTACAAGATGAGAAGAGCAAAATAATAACATCAATCAAAAAATACAACAGGATGGAAATAATTTTGACACAATCTGAATTAAACCTGCTAAAGAACAAATTAAAACTAATTAGAAAACTCATAAACGACAATTTCGTACATGCAGTAAATAAACATTTAAACAATAAACTAAAGCAGATTGATCATAGAAACTCTTCTGCTATGTTTAGCGAAATTAAAAAAACAATTTAGGGATACTAAACCGTTAAATTTGGACTTTTTAAGAATTACAAAAGATTAATTACGAATGCAGGAAAAGACCCACAAACTTTAGAAAGGGATATAAATACTAATGACTATTTGTTGTCAGATAATGATCAGAAAATAAACATAATTGGATCTTTCTTGGAGTCTATTTACTCTCATAAAGAGATAAATAATGACAATAACTTACATATACAAGTTAATAATTGTTTCTACACATTTTTGGAAGAAAAAAATCTGTACGAAACCAATAAATCTGTACGAAATAATAAACATTTTCTGAATCGAAAAAATCCAACAAACTCACTGAATCCCAATCAGATAATTATTTTGCAGCAAAAGACACAATTGTGTATATTTTCAAAAATCTTAAAAATAAACTTTCTTCTGGCATTGACAATATTCCTAACATTGTTTTGAAAAATATGCCAGAACAAATTATTATGGCATATTGTATTCTCTTTAACAATATACTCAATAACTCATATTTTCCTCACGCATGGAATAAAGCCAAAGTAATCATCATCCCGAAATAGAATAAAGACACAAGTAACCCAAATAACCCAAATAACCTAAGAGCAATTAGTTTGCTCCCAAATATAAGCAACATATTTGAGGCATGTATTTATAGCAACATAATGAGAGTATGTCAAGAGAAAAAACTAATCATACTCATGCAATTAATTTATTGGTATCCAACATCCAATGGAATTAAAATAGAGACTTTGTTACGGGAGCTTGTTTAATTGATTTTGAAAAGGCATTTGACGGTATCTGGATCCCTGGACTGATAGTAAAACTTTTAAGTTATGAATTTCCTATTCATCTAATTATTAGAATTCACAATATGTTAAATAATAAATGCTTCCAAATTTATAATGGAAAGTCAATTAGTTCAAAGGAATTCATTATTGTTAATGGCCTTCAACAGGGCACGGTATGTGCTCCAATTCTATTCAATATCTACATACATGACCTTTTAAATAGCACAGAAAATATAATAGGGTTTGTGGATGATATCATTGTTTATCACGCTGTAAATAAAATTGTAAAAATGAATGGCAAAATACAAGATTACTGTCACATCATAGAAAAATATACAATGGACTGGCAAATGAAAATAAATCTTGGAAAATGCGAAACAATTCTTTTTCGTCCCCCAGTCAGTAAATGCAATAACGATGTCAAACGTAATTGGAAATCATTTAATATTAAGTAATTTGATAATGTAGCTCTTCCAAATAAGCAAATTGTGAAGTACCTTGGTATTTATCTACATAAATTCTTATATTTTAATGAACACATTAATCGTCAAATTATAATAACCAGAAATTCACTTTTCTCATATAAAAGATTATTTTTTTCCAAAATTAATAACTCGAGGATGAAAATAATTATGTGTTAAACTCTTTAAATTCTTTTATATATGGAGAAAATGAGAGTATTTGAAAGAAAATGTTTAAGACACTGTACTTCTCTTTACAGAACGACAATCAGCAACTATAAGAAATATGTACCGAATAGAATTTTGTACAATAAAGCTAAGGTTAGCAGAATAGATAATTTTATTATACACTTGATAAATATATAAATGTCTTTGTAAGTTTGTTTGTTTGTTTGTTTGTTTATTTGTTTGTTTGTTTGTTTGTTTGTTTGTTTGAGCATCACGCCTAAACGGCTGAATCGATTTTATTGAAATTTGGAACGTAGATAGATCCTTACTTGGAAGCGTCAATAGGCTATAACTTTTTTCAATACTTGGACCAGAAAGGGGTAAACAAGGGGAAAACCGGTAAAATTGGTACCTTTAGTTCTTAAACAATAAATACTAAACGGCCGAAACGATTTTATTGAAATTTCCAACATAGACTACGACAGGGGTAGCGATGAGCACCGCGTCAAGCTAGTTTATATATATAATATAAATAATAAATGTTCTATTAAAACATAAAGTCTTTCATATCTATTAAATAAATGAAAAAAATTTTAATTTTGTTGAATATTACTTAATAGACAGCTGTATAAAGCTCTAGTTAATCGCAAAAATTGCTTAGATTTCGTGTCTCCTGAACATCCAACTTATTGGCCAACTGATCCTAGAAAAATTCCTGATCTAATAGACTTCGCCATATGTAGAAATATTAGTCGAAATACAGTATCCACAGAAATATCCTATGATCTATCTTCTGACCATTCTCCTGTAATTATTACTTATTGCGAGAGACCCAACAACCCAAGATTTCCTAAGGACTCTTTGTGTTTTAAGACAAATTGGCTAAAATATAGGAAATATATCAGCAGTCATATCCACCCAAATCCTGATTTACAGTGTGAGGAAGACATAAATAAAACCGTCAATGACTTCACGTCATTGATAATTTCGGCTCCGGAGCACTCTAGGTGCCAAATCCCTTCAAAAACTAATACGCCTATTTCAAATTCGGATATTGAAAGACTTCTTCTCGAAAAGAGAAGACTCCGGTAGAGGCACAAAGCGCTTTAAGAAAAGTTGACGGAACCTGGGCACGAAGTGCTATAGAAAAAGCCACAGTATTTGCTGAACATTTAAGTGAAGTATTTCAACCTAATTCCACAGCAAATGAGTTCGAGATCGAAGAATTGCGGGTTTCAACAATGGCTAATGCAGCCCAATTCGATATTGGTCCTGAGGATGTTAATAGAGTAATTAAAAATAAATTGTACTTGAAAAAATCACCGGGATATGATTTAATAACTCCATCATTGATTAAAAACCTTCCAAATGGCTGGTCCGATCGGTATAAAATTTGACATGGGCGTAGTCAAGGAGCATTCGAGTTTAAGTTAAACACGTGCTATTTTTTTGTTTCATATCCGATTTCAAAGATTTGTATATTTTTGGAAAGTGCTTGGCTAGGTCTTGAAAAAACATTCTTGCAACATCTTGGAAATGTTGCATGTTGGATTTTCGTTGATTTGCATATTCATTGGCAACCTGAATGAGCAGTTCGACCGCATTCCAACAACGTGACTACAATTCCTGGTGAAGCAAGTGCAATATCATTCTGCGAGCGTTCATTACCAAATCAACTCGATCAAAAATGATTTTCCAGTTGCACCGACAGCGTTCATTCGGTTCAAAAGTAAGACCTATTTTTTTAAAATAGCGGACCAATGTATGGCAAAATTTTAAAAGTTCAGTTTTGAAATGCCTATAACTCGGAAATTATTAGAGATTAATAGCAAGCATGTTTTTTCAAGACCTAGCCAAGCCAAGGGAAACAAAAAATAGCACGTGTTCAAAAATTTTACATGTCGAAGGTACCCTAATTTGAGAGCTCCCATAGCGCCGCCCTTGGAGGATTTGTAGGGTCCATTTTAATAACTTAAACTCGAATGCTCCTTAACTACGCCCATGTCAAATTTTATACCGATCGGACCAGCCGTTTACAAATGCCAGATTTATTTCCCAAAAAATTTGATTCTGCCCCACTCTGCATACGTGCGATAAAACTCTGGCCATCGCGCTGTTCTTGGAAATGTTGCATGTTGGATTTTCGTTGATTTGCATATTCATTGGCAAACTGAATGAGCAGTTCGACCGTATTCCAACAACGTGACTGCAATTCCTGTTGAAGCAAGTGCAATATCATTCTGCGAGCGTTCATTACCAAATCAACTCGATCAAAAATGATTTTCCAGTTGCACCGACAGCGTCCAAAATAAAAAACCCTCCAGTTCCACCTTTTACAACCTTCATAAGAGTGTTGTACGCATATTTTTGTCGTCGATTCAACAGTGCAACGTTTGTTCCATCACACATGGCATGTATGTATTCACTCCACAAATCAGTCGGTTTGGATGGGAAGCATGTTGAGATAATTGTCGAAAACAATGATTAGTGTTTTGGTCCACGAACGTTGACTAATAGCAAACTCTATTCGTTTCATGGATGGACTGTGTGAATGCGACCTAATGCGTCGGTGGAAAATATTTGGGGGAAACCTGTAACTGGATTTCCTTGCCTTCTCCTTGAAATTTCTTTAACGATTGGCATTTCGGAGTATAGCAGCGTTCGGGGAAATTCATCTTTCCGGCACATTTCAAAAAATCTGGTCAATGTTGTAGATGGCGGTAGATTAACTCCTTGTAATCATTCACCACAGTAAAGTACACTTTTTGACCACTTTCCAGATGTACGGCTAAATGCACAACAGTTGGATATCTTTCATGAATGGCTAATGAAAAACTGTGCCAAAGTACTTCGTTACTGCTAACATAACGGCCCATTTTAAATTGAGTGACTTCATCGTTGGAATTTTCGCACTAACTCTAATCACAGACATGTCACTGCCTTTGGTCACATATTTGCAGATGTATTTGCTAAGTGGGCGTGAAAAATTTTTCTTTCTGTAAAAATTTTTTGTAAACTATTTCGAACCTTTAAAAAAAAATTAGCCAAATCGGTCCAGGCGTTCTGCGATTTTAAATGTATCGAAAAAAGTGGCCGTGGTCAATTTTTCTATCAATAAAAACTTAAACTGGATTACTACGAACATTAAAAAAAATTAGCCAAATCGGTGCAGTCATTTTCCGATTTTAGATAAATCGAAAAAAGTGGAAGTAAAAGTGAGCGTGGTCAATTTTTCTTTCTGTAAAAACCTAAGTTATATGACGAACATTTACAGAAAAATTTGTCCAAATCGGTCCAGCCGTTCTCAACTGATGCAATTACCAACGAACGACATTTGATTTTTATTAATATAGATTACTTGTTCTGGCATCTCCAGACTTCTATCAACACAATGTTAGAAGTAATCATAAAATGACAATGATCTAAACCAGGGAAAGGCAACCTATACTAATACATTTTACGATTGTAGTAGTTATACTCTCACTACGGATCGGTGTTGCCAATAAACTTTTGTCTCTTTTCCCCTATTAAAAATTTAAAATCTCATATAAAGGCGAATTCATAGACAACAAATACAACAATACAAAAACAACATACATTTTTGTTTTTGCTTTTCATCCCATCTCTCAAAAAATACAAGTACGGCGAATTCAATATTAAACTGGAATTTAACAACAAACCAGTGTAAGTTTCATATTTATTGCTTTATTGCATGTGGAGGATGTTAAAATGTTCGATGAAAGTTCAAACGCGTGGAGAAACAGAAGAAATTGAATATAAAACAATAGGAAAAAAGTGGACGCATCAAAAACACACAAACATACACATATATATGACGCGCACCAATATTAACACAAATTTTGACAATTGAGATGAAAAAGCTGATGATCAGCTGGGCTAACGAGTACACCTTATATGAATTCGCCTTGTCTCATATTGTTCACCATACATCTTAAACAGTTGGGACAAATTTTTTCTCTGGCAACGCTGATTTTTAAATTGTGCGATACACAACCTGCTTATTGAAATGCTCAAACTAGACTGATTAAGTTGTTTATTTCTCTACAATGCATGTACACACGTACGTAAGAGAAGAGTAAATTAAAAACGCAGCGCCCATCATTTGCTTTTCCCTGATCTTAACCTATAAGTACCTTTGGAGCCGCACATGCATAGGAGCTTATAGGAACAACATGATTTTTTACTTGACTGTAGGTCCTTGTGCCGACTTACCATTCAGTCCACGTTGCTTCATTAAAGACTTATCCACCATAGTAACCGAAAACATTCCTCCATAAGTTTCAACAGTACAATTTGGTCCATAAAAAAACACCGGCTGCACTCTAAAAAAACAATTTTTTCCCAAATACTTGAAACACAACTAAACTAGCTGAAATGTTTTCAACTGCTGCACAGTGGGGCAGAATCAAAATTTTTTGGAAATAAATCTGGTATTTCTAAACGGCTGCTGCGATCGGGATAAACTTTTACGTGTATGTAGACAAGGTGTTTAAGTTATTAATATGGACCCTACAAATGCTCCAGGGATTTTGGCTAGGTTTATTTATCTCTTATAATATAATAAGTTCACAGAAAAAATTATTGTCAAACATTTTTTAATTAACATTTTTGTTCGTTTTGATTTTGTTTTGAATTAAATTTTTAATTCCATTATTTGTTTTTATTGAATAGGATATTTTGAAAAAAAAATCAAAGCAATCAATATTCTGACAGAAAAAATATTAAAAATTTGTTTTTCAATATATGTATGTAATTAATTTTCATAAATTTCTACACATGTTCACGTATAAATGTATAAAATCAATGTTTGTTCCTGTCCCGATAGCCGACCGTTATAGAATTTAATCAGGAGTATTACGAGAGGTAAGATATGTTAGTGGTTGTAATTCGATTTGATCACCAACAGCTTCTTTATTACACGCATACCTAAATTAGAACGTTAGGCGTTTTTACTTGTCAAAAATTCTCATGCCCATACAATTTGTATGCAGCATATCGAAATAACGCGGCGGCAACGCTTTGCAATTGGAAAATCCGATTTTGACAGCGCGTTTAATAGTGAAGTTAGTTGCAAAACACAATAAATGTAAACACATACATACAAAAGGAGAAAAAAAAATAAGCAAGAAACTCATTTTTTAAACTTTAATATTTAGTTTTTTTGATCAAATTTTAGTTTACAAATCACAAAACAAAAATCAGAAACACCAATACTGCAATGTACTTTATTGTTTAAATAATCCGGGTTGTTATATATATTTTTTTGATAACCTTATTTTTATTGTTTGACGTAGCGTTGCCGCTCTTATTTAGGCATGACATTTCAGCGTTAAAGCTATGCGGAAAAAACGTACCGCCTTACGCTTTTATTTAGGTAGGCCTGTTACTTTTTTTACAGGTTTGATTTTTCCAATGGCCCTTTAACTTTCATCCACATTTCTTCGAACTCTCTTCATTATCTACATTACATACATTACATACATTACATACATTACATACATTACATACGTTACATACATTACATACATCACATACATTACATACATTACATACATTACATACATTACATACATTACATACATTACATACATTACATACATTACATACATTACATACATTACATACATTACATACATTACATACATTACATACATTACATACATTACATACATTACATACATTACATACATTACATACATTACATACATTACATACATTACATACATTACATACATTACATACATTACATACATTACATACATTACATACATTACATACATTACATACATTACATACATTACATACATTACATACATTACATACATTACATACATTACATACATTACATACATTACATACATTACATACATTACATACATTACATACATTACATACATTACATACATTACATACATTACATACATTACATACATTACATACATTACATACATTACATACATTACATACATTACATACATTACATACATTACATACATTACATACATTACATACATTACATACATTACATACATTACATACATTACATACATTACATACATTACATACATTACATACATTACATACATTACATACATTACATACATTACATACATTACATACATTACATACATTACATACATTACATACATTACATACATTACATACATTACATACATTACATACAATTATTTAATACTATTTTAATTGGATTTTATTTCAATTCAAATTTTTAATTGCAATTTAATTAATAGTATCATTATGATGATTGGAGCAAAATCAAATATTTTTTTAATTAATATAATCAATTTCGTAAATGAAACTCATTTTTTTTTGTCTGTGTTATATGCATTTCAAAATTGAAATATTAAAATTTGGCCATACCTTGTTGCGCTTTTTTAAAAATATAGGTCGTACTTTTGGACCGAATGCAACTAAACTTCCAATAATAAACAATAGTATTCAGGGCAATATCAATTATGAATCATGTTTGCTGTTTTTTGGTCGAAAAAGTGACTTAACGTTTTTTTTTTTTTTTTTTTTTTTTTTTTTTTAAAAAACTTTCTTTAAGAACATATAATAATTTTATGTTTTTCTGTAGGGTATCTTTACGGAGAACATTTTGGTATAAAAACATGTCCTATTTTACGAATATGTCGCCCTACGCCCTTCGGAATTTTACCTATTTTTTATCAAAATTTCAACTTTGGGCCACATGTTCTAAAATCCCAAAGATGGGATCAAAAACGAAAAGCAGCTTAAACCTTGATCTGTTCCCTATTTATCCCAGCCCCAAAGGAAATGTGGACTCTATGGGTAAAATTGTAAAAAATAACATTCTTGAAATGTTCGCTCCAATTTTTAGGAATTGTGGGACTCCCTTTGACAAGTTTTTTTACACTTTGTTATTTAGAATGACAAATATGAAAACCATTGAAAATTTCATCTGAAAATAAAATTTGTATCAAAATTTTAATAGGATTGCAAATATTAAGTAGAAACAATGCCAATTTAAAACTCCGTCCTTCAAAAATATTGCACTTTTCCATATTTTGGTATAAAATGTCAGAACCATTGACTTGTCGTTGAAAAAAATTATAAGAAAATTTATAAAAATTAGTTTGTTATGAAAAAGTGCAATATTTTTGAAGCGCCGCCCCTGTAGCATTTGTAGGGTCCATATTAATAACTTAAACTCGAATATTTCTTGTCTACGGCCACGTCAAATTTTATACCGATCGCAACATTACTGGAGATCGATGCATAATGAACCACTTATCATTAAAATTTTTCACTAATTTACAAAAAAATATAAACAGTGAGTTCACTCCAATAAATATTTTTAAAAATAATTTGTTCCGGCAGGCACGTAAAATCAGAAAATAATTATTATTCTTTGCAACACAAATACTCGTTAATAATATAGTGACTTTAATTTTTCACTTTTTATTTGAAAATGCTGCGAAAAAGAAACAAATACGTTCATTAAACAATTGTTTGATAAAATGAGTAAAAACAAAAAAAAAAAAAAAACTTGCTCAGCTTGACGGAAAGAGAAAAATACTTTTGGTACCAAATTAAGGACACAATTTCACAATTTTATTTTTGAACTATACACAAAATAACCCACGAAAAAACTGTCTCTTTAGGCGTTCATTTTGTTCGCAACTAAGGAGATATAACTGTAATTGCAAGTTCTATTGATTCTCATTTTCAAAACTACGAACATTTTAAATTTTGTGGCAACATATTGCCACCATGAAAGTTTTTACAATCCAAATATAAATTATCAGGTATGTTCTGCAAATCACATTTTATAAAAGTGGTTTGAAATCACATAAAAGGTGTTCTGTGCACATAATTTTGTGATTTTAAAACGTTCAGCAAAGTCACTAATGTTTTCAAATCACTTGGTTATTTTTCCGGCTATTACATGGAAAATATTAAAATAAATTACTTAAACAAATTAAACAATATGTCCTTTATTGATTTTCTTAAAGAATTACTTGTTAAAAAAAAAAAACACTTAAAATTTAATAAAAATCTAGAGAATCCTTTCTGCTGTAAAAAGTTTATTTGTTTTTGTGATTTCAGGTTTGTTTTCAGTTGTCAGCTGTTAATGATTTTCGAAAATACATGGAAGCTTGCCAGACTAAAGTTTTTTAATGGTTATCTAAAATATGTTCAATATCTTTAAATTAATTATAGAATTCAGCATAAAATTTATAATATTTGCTATATTATATTATAAGTTATCAATATGTGTTAAGTTTTTTGTGCTAATTGGGAAAAAAAAACTGCAACAAAGTTGAAGCAAGTGGTAACCAAATGCTATTGTGTACTGTGGCAGCTTTGCTATTTTTGTTTGTATCCAATCATTATCAACTTACAATTTTTCGTTCATATCCATTGGATCTTTCAATACGTTCATATCCATTGGATCTTTTAATACGTTCATCTCTTAACTGCCTTCTTTTTAATTCCATTAAAGATATAACAGAAGCTCCAGGCATTTTTTTATTTTCACTTTAATATTTCTATACAATTATTTGAAAAACAAAACATTTAAAATAAACGAATCAGCTGTTTTCTTGTGCTTTCGAAAAATTAAAATCACACCGAAAAATACAATAACGGTGTGATTTACAGAACAGGCACAAACCACACGTGTGATTTTAAAACGGTATGTGATTTGAAATCACGTGGATTGCAGAACAGGCCTGTATATTTTATCTAGAAGTGTATACAGCCTACATTAGCAGAATCGGTCACATACGCTATAAGCCGCCGTTTTAATTTTTTTAATAGTGTTACATTTTTGAAACCATTCTATTTTAAATGTCGTAAAATAAATTCATCAACAAAAATTAAGAAAATATTCCATTTGTTTTTTTCTGTCTTACCCTGTGAATTATTCCGGCAGAGTGTAAATGCTTTATACCGCATAACATCTGGTAAAGTAAATATGACATCCTATCATGATCGAGATCCATTTGAATTACTTGACATAAATTAGCGTCCATAAGTTCCATTACGAGATAAACATCTTGAAAATCGTCCAAATTACGTTGTGGAGTAAATGCATTAAGTAATCCAATAATCTGAAAATTAAAAATTTAAATGATTTTTTTTGTATATGGTATTTTAATAATTAATGGAAAAGGAGAATCATTTTCGATACATAGTTTTGTGTTTGTTGATATAAAATTTTATTTTTTCACAAATTGAAAAAAAGATAGTATACATTTTATACGAATGAAATAAAATTTTATATAAACATTATTCAAAAAAATATAGTTCACTCGAAAAATGTATCGAAGACATCTTAAAAGAAGATATAACTAATCTTATTGATGTTTATTACTGTAAAAACTTGAATAATAACACAAGTCTTCACTCGTTGAATGTTTGTAAGACATTGATGATTTATTAAAAATTAAAACTTTAGGAACTAAAAACTATAATCTAACAACTAATCTAGAATACATGCGTACGTGATAATACACATGCGACTTATCTATTATTCTTATCAATGCGTGTGGTACACACACGAGTATTAAGAATACATCACTTAACCACATGTATGAAATGAAAAGGGTCTTATTTATCATTTACCCTATGTACACACAAGTGATACATGCTACACTCTATCTTTCGCATATAAGGGTTGTTTTTATATTTTACCCATTATACGCATGTGTAACACAGAACATATTATTAATGTCATATATATACAAAAATAAAATAATTAAAAATAATAAACAACATGTTCAAGTAGTTTGAACATTCTGCCAGGGGAAAACTAAATACTTTCTTAATACACCTTCCTTCAATAGCTTCTTCAGGTAATTTGAACAATTACCAATCAGCGAACATCAAAATTACGATATGAGTTTATTGGATTTGAAAATGAAAACACAACTAAAGCTAAGTGGCACTGTTAAACATGGTGGAGGCCATGTAATGTTGTGGAGATGCATGTCGTCAGCAGTGGTCAGGAATTTAGTATTTATCGATGACAAATGTATATTTTAGCTTATTGAAAAATAATTTATAAAAGACGATTTTAGGTTTTACCAGGACACCTCAAATGGATATCTCACAAAATATTAGTTTTCTTTAAAATATGACTAAAATTATTTTAATTGATTGTTTGCATTAAATTTATTAATTTAATATGCACACGAAATAAGCTGTGAGGTTACTTTCTTAAAATTTCGTTTTTATGTTAAACATTTTTTAATAAGTGAATTGTTTTCAATTTTTTTTTGTTAATACAATAAAAAGTAATATATTGTTACGTTTTTACCTTTTTAAAAACGGGGTTTATTTCCTTTAAATAAACCGGATACTTTTGATTGCAAATAAAATCAGTTTTAGGCCCGTTTTCTCAATGTATCGACAAACTGCCTGTTACTAAATGTCGACATAAATTTATTAGGCCGGTAAACTCTCCGTTAACAATTTTGGTTTTCTCATTATGCCGACAAAAAACATTATTTTCTGTTGGCAATACCTCTCAAAATAGATGTGAAAGCTGGGAACCCTGCCTTCAAGTGACAACATGTTTACATAAATCAGCTGTTTAATGTGGCCATCGACAGCCGGAATCTTTTGAAAAGTGCATTATCCTCCATGTCTGCCAGGTAGTTAGGCCTGGCATGATAAACTCTTTCAGCATTCACTTGGAACTCATGTTATTTGAGTTCATCCTCCATCAAATTAATATTATTAAACTCTTTTTATAAAAACTATTTAATTTCGTTTACAAAAACACAAACACATAAAAACTATGAACAGCAGTCAGCTGTTATTTATTTATCTGTACGATAAATAAATAATTGGCAGATGAGGTCGGGTTAGCTTTGCGATAGAATAGAAGCAAATGAGACATTGAGAAAACCAAATTTCTTTAATCTGCAGTTTTTCGTTGGGAAAAAAGATAATCACCTAATGAGAAAACGGCCCTTAGTAGTTTAAAATTGTAACAACTCTTTATTTATTTAGAACGTACAACAACAACAGAATTAAATAGTCACTCAATGTCTTTATACACGTATATCAATTCGCAGAAATGCACACAAACTTTATTACGTACAACTTTATATGCACAAGACAGTTGATGTTAACTGTACGATAAATAAATAATTGGCAGATGAGGTCGGGTTAGCTTTGCGATAGAATAGAAGCAAATGAGACATTGAGAAAACCAAATTTCTTTAATCTGCAGTTTTTCGTTGGGAAAAAAGATAATCACCTAATGAGAAAACGGCCCTTAGTAGTTTAAAATTGTAACAACTCTTTATTTATTTAGAACGTACAACAATAACAGAATTAAATAATCACTCAATGTCTTTATACGCGTATATCAATTCGCAGAAATGCACACAAACTTTATTACGTAAAACTTTATATGCACAAGACAGTTGATGTTAACTCTAACAGCGCCAATGATAAACTCAACTCACGACTGCCAGCTCTGCCACTATTTATACACGCGCCATCCATCGGGAATCTTCTACAATGCTCTTAACGGATATACTAGTACATTCGATTTCTAGAGCTTTTCGATGTCAACATTTAGTGTTGCCATACTTACAAACAATGCTAGTCTCCACTAATGGAAGTGTTCATAAACATGATGAATGTTTGCAGGCAGTAGTTACAGACCGTTAAATTCAAATCGTCATTGCACATTCGTAACAATATTTTCAAATATTTTTCGGTGTTCTTTTTCTAATATGAAAGATAATTATAAAAATATAACGAAATCTTTTATAAAAAGTCATATACACGAAATTAGCTCTGAGCCACTGTAGAAAAATGTATAACGTTGCGACAAAAATTATAATCAGAATAATAATTACTTTTCGACTGGAACTTTAGAACATTTTTTAAAGTGATGGTCAAAAAATCATTGCAAAGTTAAAAGTATCTGTGAAATAAATTTTATTTCTCCTATTTAATCTTTAAACAGAATGCCAACCGCATTTTCGAATTCAGATTTTATCAATCAAACATTTTTTTTTTGACGCGAGAAAATTTGGATTAAATTATACTAATCACAGTGGGGAAGGATTGAAAAACAAATTAAATAAATATAAAACTTCAAGTGTCGTCAAATAACACTTGATGCAATCAGACGGTCAATCTAAAACACACAAAAAACATAAATAAAAGCACTGTTTATTGTTGGTGTTTTGTTTAAGCTTTGATATTTTTACAAAAAAAAGCTTGAGTATCTGTAATTCTCATTCACTCTATAGTTTTATTTGTATAATATCTTAAGCTTTTCTAAAGCCTTTTGGGAAAAAGTTTCCTGATGATCTGACCTAAGCAAATAGTGGAATTCATCAATTAACTTGGCAATTTAGCTCATAAAAACTAAATCTTACTAAAAAATTAATTTTGTATTCCCAAAATACCTTTTTAGAGAGTGGCATTTTATATACCAGTTATTCTAAAACCCTTAACTATCGTGTTATTCTCTCAATTTTATGTTTCATTACACTTATACTTCTTCTATCACGTGTGTTATTAAAACAACATACCCTCAGGGTCTCCAACCTTGGAGATAATATATTTTTTGAATTAGAAAATTCTTATTAGCAAAGAATTAAAACAAATGGAAATAATACAATGTTGAGATGTATAATATGCACATTAGAGTGCTCCAAGATTGTATGGACGGAAAAAATTTTCTAGGTACAGGCCGTCCCCCCTCTAGAATTGTTATATTTATTGTAGAAACACGTTGTGTAAAATAATAGGATGATAGGATAACGTTAACTGGTGCCGCAACGACGCTGAAGTTTTGAGGTGCATTTACAAGGGGCGAAAATGCAATTTTTGTAAAAATGTTGCCATTAAATAATTACGGTGAATTACTTTTGCAATTTAAAAGAATCGAAATGTGTACATAATTATCGTTCTAATAAGAATAAAAGACAAAAATAGGTTAAAAAATGTTAAAGTTATTACAAATTCGTCAGGCCAATAACATGTCTCAGGCCACTAAAACAAGAAATGTAGGAACAAAATTAACATATTTTGAGAAATATTAAAATAAAAGTCTTCGTAGGATACGTTGTGTTGTACATAATAATTTAGGTAACCATATGGGCAATTCCACGAGAATGACAACCACGACTGAAAAATAAAAACACTTGAAACTTTTATTCAAGATGATTTGAATAGGAGAAAACACTAAAATGTTACTATGTGGAAGTATTTAGTGCTTATTACATATAACATTTTTAGTGCAAAAATAATTGTTTAAACTGACTATATTTAATTTTTTAATTTAATTGGTGTGTTTTAGGCTGAGATTATGGCGAAAACTAAGCTCCGACTTAGCATGTAGTATGAAATAAATTTATAATAAATAAATTGTTTATTGAAACCGAATATATATTTTGTATTTCTTTTTTTAGTTTTTGTATACATATATTTACATAAAATATATTGGTTTATTATAAGAGAAAAATATGTCACATACGGTATGTCACCTACGATATTAATTTGTATTTGTTACTAGCGGATACCAGGCGTGTGATACTACGCTAATAATTCTTTATTGATGGAAGGGACTTATAATAATTTTTTTTTTACCAATTTAAAAAATAGTTTTGTAAAAAAAGTACAAAAAAGAAGTACGTTCAAATTTCAAAATAGTGCCAGACTCCATATATAATTTTTTAAGAAGGACTGCAATTCCATTTAAATTTAATTTCTGGTATATGGGATACAAAAAAGTATTAAAACTCGAGTTTCGCCCATTTTATCCCCTTAAAAGTACAAAACGTACCACACACCTGTTCACTTATTTCTTGGATAAATTTCCGGAGATATAGATATACCGATTTTACAAATTTTACCGCCTTTGTGGATGTACTCATCATATAGCGAACATAGGTGGAAACATTTTTTGTGTTTTATATATATAGATATTCAAAATTGGGAAAAATTGTTGTATGGGAAAATTCGAAAATCGGCTTTACGAATGGCCGCATGTATATAATGTAGCACTTTAGGTGTCTAAACCCAACCTCAGAAAATTTCCTTTCCAATGATACCAGTTTGGAGGTAATCGGTTGGATAGTTTCAGAGTCAATAACGGACATAGGTAGAAACATTTTTTGTGTTTTACATATATAGATAAAATCATCAAAAGATCAAAAGCCATTAATAATGGGCACATACTAATATTTCTCAGTTTCATAATCTCAGAATCACTTTCTTGTAATATATTAATGAGATTACATGTGCTAATTATTATGTTTTGATGAAACTAAAAGTATTAATTAATACACTATTACACGAAATCCGTTGGGGGTACGCAAAAATGTATGGATTTTTATTTTAAAAAAATTATGTTATAACTCCTAAACTCATACAACGCCTAATAACCAAGATATTTTCAAAAACAGTTATTTTATGATTTTTTACATCCAATATTTTGAATATTATTGGTGTTTTGCAAAAATTATATGTTATCAAAATGCATGATGATAACTGATTTTTTATAATTTTAGACACCCCATATCTCGAAAACCGTTGGAGATACGCACAAAAAGTCCTAAACTTGTAGGACGCATAATAGCCGAGATATATACCAATCGTTGTTAATCAAAATATAGGGATTATTATTCTTTAAAAATGTTGTGACAAGTCCCAAACTCGTAGGATGCATAATAACCAAAATATAAGCAATTTTTTATGACTTTTGACATCTAATATCTGAAAAACCGATGGAGGAACACATTAATTATATGTTACGAACATTAAGGGATTTATATTCTTTAAATATTCTATAATAAGTCATAAACTCATACAATAGCTAATAACCAAGATATGTTAAAAACTGATTTTTGTAATTTTTCATTTTGTTCATCCAATATCTCGTAAATCGCTGGAGGTATGCAAAAGTTTTATGTTACAAAAATGTAGGAATTATTATTCTTTAAAAATGTTGTGATAAGTCCCAAACTCGTAAGACGCATAATAAACGAGATAATATCAATAAACAGATTTTTGCAATTTTTAACATCCAATCTCATAGGACGCATAATAACCGAGATATATACAAAACACTTTAATTTTTGACATCCAATATCTCGAAAACCGTTGGAAGTACGCACAAATTATATATTTAAACAATTTTGGGATTATTATTCTCTAAAAATGTTTTAATAACTCCTTCACTCGTAGGACGCATAATAACCGAGATATATTGCAAAAACAGATTTTTGTAATTTTTGACATCCAATATCTCGAAAATTGTTGGAAGTATGCAAAAATTATATGGTACCAAAATGTTGGTATTATTATTCTTTAAAAATGTTTGAAGGCATAATAAAGAAAATATATTCAAAAATCTGATTTTTTTGATTTTTGACATCTAATATCTCGAAAACCGTTGGAGGTACGCACAAACTATCCGTTGATAATTAAAAAATGCGTCTTTTACATTAAAACAGTCTAAAAAGAAGAAAAATGTATTTTTCATATACAAAAGTCGTTACGTCGACTTTTTGTTTCATCTATAAATCTATTCAAAGCTAATAACCGAGATATGTGATAAAAATTATGTTTGGCATCTAATTTCTCGACTTTTAGTATGCAAGATAATGGTCTATGCCACGCTATGTTTTAATCTTAAATTAATTGCTTTTTTATAAAAAAATCGTAAAAAAAATTTTCAGTAGAAATACTGTTTTATCAAAATTATGCACAGAATTAAACAGTAATAGCAAAATGAGTTAAATAGAGTTAAATTTCTCTGGTCTATCCATACGAAAATATGGCTACCCTGAAAACAATATTTGCTGAGTCATGCAATAATCCAGCCATAGGATAATATGGCAACTCTAAATTATGCGTTTTATAGCGCCATTTTTTTGCCCAAAAAAAAAATTCTGGGCTAAAAATCGCTAGTTTTAGAGCATAAGTACGGCAACATCGATAGTTATATTATTTCTTAAAAACGTATAGATCGGTAGATCGCTGTATACATATATATACATACATATATATATATATATATATATATATACATATATATATATATGCACAGCGCATAGTTTGGGGACAGTAAAAATTGGTCATTTTTTTTAGGTAAAATTATTGATTTTATATTTATTAATCATTTTAAAAAGGAATTTTAAATTTGTTTTGGCTAAATTAATTTTTATTTCAAATTAACTATACTCCGCATACTTTGAGGACAATCATATACGTTGCGCCTAGTTTGGGCACATGTCCCCAAATTATGCGGTATATAGAAAAAAAATCATGTTGCCACATGTTTGCCAATGTTTGGCGATTTTGGCATTTTTTCCAAGTGGTGCCAATGTTACATTTTCTTTGCGAATCGCTACTTCGGTACAATAAATCACCTAAAGAAAGAAAACACGCCACAAATTTATTGAAATTAAGTTAAATCGCTATTTTAGTATTTCCAAATGGCATGACATTTAATTTGGTAGTGTTTTGTGTTTTTATTCATAACTATTTTAATATAAAATGCAACAATATTATTTAATAAACATTATCACATATTTAAAATATTATATATGTTAATAAAATTCAAAATTGTTTTCTAAAAATGCAATAGCACTAATTTTATATTTAACTTAACTTTTAAATATTTATGTCTGGTGTAAGACATAAAATGTCTGTCATATTTTAAAACAAAATGGTTTTAGGAACATATATAAAAAACAAATTTATATAATTAAATTTGACGATAAAAGCCATATATTTTGTTCCATGCTAGTTTACGAGTAGGCAGGGTTGTAAATCATAAAATAATTTTGCTTATATCTTTGAAACTACGGAATGTTCGATGAAAAACTTGTACTATATAATAAATTGTATTGCAAAGTATGGAGCTATGTCTGATTTAAATTTTGGAAGGCTAATAGTCAAGTCAGTGTTCTGCAGGGACATATCCGCAAGTTACAGATATATAGAAGATCAATATTCAATAAATCTTTTTTTAATGTAATATCAAAATGTTCTGCTCACTATTATTCTAAAACAATATTATCGTCAGCCCAAATGCAAGAAATTTGACTATACATAAAAGTTGTAATAACAACAAAATTTATAGATCTTGTAATAAGCAAGATATATGCAAGAAAATGAGTTTTGTGATTTTTCGCATACAAAACCGTTGGATATACGAAAATATTAATTGAAACCAAAATGTAGTGATTTTTTTCTCTATAAATGTTGTTATAACTGCTAAACACATAGGATGCCTAACAAACGAGATATATGCAAAAAACAGATTTTTTGTGATATTTTACATTCAATGTCTCAAAAACCGTTAGAGGTACGCACTAATTGTTATCTAAAAATGTTGTAATAACTCCTTAACTCGTAGGACGCATAATAACCGAGATATATGGAAAAAACAGATTTTATATGATTTTTGACATCCACTATCTCGAAAATCGTTGGAGGTATGCAAAAATTATATTTTACGAAGATATAGTGATTTTTATTCTATAAAAATGTTGTGATAACTCATAAATACATAGGACGCCTAACAACCGAGATATATACAAGAAACTGAGTTTTTGTGATATTTTACATTCAATATCTCAAAAACCGTTGGAGGTACGGCAAATTATATGTTACCAAAATTTAGGGATTACTATTCTCTCAAAATATTGTAATAACTCCTAAACTTATAGTGTGCATAATAACCGAGATAAATCTAAAAAACAGATTTTGTATGATTTTTGACATCCAATATCTCGAAAACCGTTGGAGGTACACACAAATTATTTATCACCCAAATCTAGGGATTATTATTCTCTAAAAATGTTGTAATAACTCCTTAACTCGTAGGACGCATAATAACCGAGATATATGGCAAAAACAGATTTTATATGATTTTTGACATCCAATATCTCGAAAACCGTTGGAGGTACACACATATTATGTGTTACCCAAATGTAGGGATTATTATTCTCTAAAAATGTTGAAATAACTAATAAACTCGTAGAATGCATAATAACCGAGATATATGTCAAAAACTGATTTTTGTAATTTTTGATATCCAAAATCTCGAAAATCGTTGGAGGTATGCAAAAATTGTATGTTACCAAAATATAGGGATTTGTATTCTTTAAATATTTTGTAATAACTCCTAATCTCATACAACGCCTAATAACCGAGATAAATCTAAAAAACAGATTTTTTATGATTTTTGACATCCAATATCTCGAAAACCGTTGGAGGTACACACAAATTATTTATCACCCAAATCTAGGGATTATTATTCTCTAAAAATGTTGTAATAACTCCTTAACTCGTAGGACGCATAATAACAGAGATATATGGCAAAAACAGATTTTATATGATTTTTGACATCCAATATCTCGAAACCCGTTGGAGGTACACACATATTATATGTTACCCGAATGTAGGAATTATTATTCTCTAAAAATGTTGTAATAACTAATAAACTCATACAACGCCTAATAACCGAGATAAATCTAAAAAACTGTATTTTGTAATTTTTGGCATCCTATATCTCGAAAATCGTTGGAAGTATGGAAAAATTATATGTTGCCAAAATGTAGGGATTATTATTCTTTAAAAATGTTGTAATAACTCCTAAACTCATAGGACGCATAAAAACCGAGATATATTGCAAGTACAGTTTTTTTGTAATTTTTTACATTCAATATCTCGAAAACCGTTTGAGGTAACCACGAATTATGTGTAACCAAAATGTAGGGATTGTTATTATCTAAAAATGCTGTACTAACGCCTAAACTCTTAGGACGCCTAACAACTGAGATTTATGCAAAGAATTGATTTTTGACATCCAGTATCTCGAAAACCGTTGGAGGTACTCAAAAATTATGTTACCAAAATGTAGCTCATAGGACGCTAACTAACCGATATATATGCAAAAAATATTTATTTTTGTGATATTTTAGGAACAACATTGACCAAACAAGCAGCAAAAGTAAACATACACCACCTAGTACAATTTCGTCTTGTTCCCGCTTTTTTTGTTCACGCCAAATTTAAACAAGGTGGTGTCGATTCTACAACAACAACATTGACCAAACAAGCAGCAAAAGAAAACAGACACCATCTTCTACAATTTCGTCTTGTTCCCGGTTTTTTTTGTTTATGGTAAATTTAAACAAGGTGGTGTCGGTTCTACAACAACAACATTGACCAAACAAGCAGCAAAAGAAAACAGACACCATCTTCTACAATTTCGTCTTGTTCCCGCTTTTTTTTGTTTATGGTAAATTTAAACAAGGTGGTGTCGGTTCTACAACAACAAGAATTGGTCAAAGTAGTCAACACCATCTTGTATAAATTCGACTTTAAAGGTACATGCAACTAAAATGTAGGAACTTTTATTGTCTAAAAATTTAGTTATAACTCCTAAACTCCTAAAACATGATTTGATTTTGATGTTTGACATCCAATATAGGGGTAGGCAATCATTATGTGTAACCAAAATGTATCGATTATTATTCTCTAAAAATGTTGCGATAACTTCTAAACTAGTAGGACGCATAATAAAAGAGATAAATGCAATAAACAGATTTTTGTAATTTTTAACATCCAATATTTAGCAAATAGTTGGAGGTATGCACGAATTATTTGTAACCAAAATGTAGGGATTGCATAATAATCCAGATATATGCAAAAAATATATATTATTAAAATCGTTGGAGGTAAACAAAATTTATATGTTTTCAAAATGTACACCCAGAGAAAAAACAACTTAAAATCAATAAGAACCATATTAAATCAATTAGAAACATTAACGAAAATTTAGAAATGTTGAATTTTTTTCTTTCAATATGGAACATTATTAATTTATTATTAAGTTAAAAATAATTAATTTATTGTGTTTATGAATGGGTTTTGTATGGTTTTTCTATTAAAATAAACATTATTGAATTAATATATCGCATTCTTGTTTTTAAGTTGCTGTTTTCCCCGAGTGTAGGGATTATTATTCTTTAAAAATTATGTAATAACTCCTAATCTCACAGGAACCGAAATAACCGGTTGGTAAAAAGCCGAATTTTGAACTGCCTAAAAATTTCGTTAAGTTTAAATAGTCGTAGTCTAACTTTTTATCGTGATTATTAAAAAATGCTTGTTTTCATTACTAAATTAGGTAACCATATGTCCTTTATACTAAAACAGTATAAAGTACGAAAAAACTACTTTTCATAAATTAGCAAAAGTCGTAGCGTCGACTTTTTGTTTTATAAATAAATCTATTTAATGATTTTATGATTATTTTTTAAATAAAATGTTGGAATTATTATCTAAAAATAGTAACTATATATATGATTGTGGTAACAATAATATGGTTAATTTACGATTCGCATGAATATTTCAACCATATATATGGTTGCAGTAACCATGTATATGTTTGTGACAACCATTTATATGATGAAGGACTTACCATATTATGATGCTCTCGTATCATAATCTGAGAACAACATATTATGATAAAATTATTCATCATATAAATGGTTGTCACAAACATATACATGTTTACTGTAACCATATATATGGTTGAAACATTCATGTGAATCGTAAATTAACCATATTATTGTTACCACAATCATATATATAGTTACTGTGACTATAATATTGTTAAAAATTTGGATATTGTTACAGCAACCATGCACAAATTTGAAATGGTTACAGTAACAATGTACAACTATATTTTTTTTCTGCGTGTAGGACGCATAATAATTGAGATATATTCCTAAAACTTATTGTTTATGATTTTTGACATTCAATATCTCGAAAATCGTTGGAAGTAGGTAAAAAACATTCTGGAACACTATATTCCACGATTTTCGAGATCTCGATTTAGAGTTCTATAAATCGACTTTATTTTCAACCTTTTGCTTAAACTAAGCCATTATTGATTAACTAAATATAGGCTAATTAAAAAATATCACAAGGTTTTAAAAAATCGCAGTTGGCTACCTTTTTATTGTGAAAATTAAAAAAAATTTTGTATTTAATAATTTAGGTAACAAAAGACGAAAAAACTACTTTTCATAAATTAGCAAATGTAGCAAAGTTGACTTTTTGTTTCATCTATTAATCTATTAAAATATTTTATGTTTGTTTTTTTAAGCCATTAATAATGGGCACATACTGATATTTCTCAGTTTCTTAATCTCTGAATCACTTTCTTGTCCATAGTGTAATATATTAATGAGATTACAAGTCCTAATTATGTTTTGATGAAACTAAAAGGATTAATTAAAAAATTATATAATAACTCCTAAACTCATACGACGCCTAATAACCGAGATCTCGAAAATCGTTGGAGGTATGCACAAATTATATGTTATCAAAATGTAGGGATATTTTGATAACTCCCGAACTCGTAGGACGCATAGTAATTGAGATATATTTCCAAAAATGATTTTTGACATATCTCGAAAACCGTTACATGATACCAAAATTTAGGGATTATTATTCTCTTATAATGTTGAAATAACTAATAAACTCGTAGAATGCATAATAACCGAGATATATGTCAAAAACTGATTTTTGTAATTTTTGATATCCAAAATCTCGAAAATCGTTGGAGGTATGCAAAAATTGTATGTTACCAAAATGTAGGGATTATTATTCTTTAAATATTTTGTAATAACTCCTAATCTCATACAACGCCTAATAACCGAGATAAATCTAAAAAACAGATTTTTTATGATTTTTGACATCCAATATCTCGAAAACCGTTGGAGGTACACACAAATTATTTATCACCCAAATCTAGGGATTATTATTCTCTAAAAATGTTGTAATAACTCCTTAACTCGTAGGACGCATAATAACCGAGATATATGGCAAAAACAGATTTTATATGATTTTTGACATCCAATATCTCGAAAACCGTTGGAGGTACACACAAGTTACATGATACCAAAATTTAGGGATTATTATTCTCTTATAATGTTGAAATAACTAATAAACTCGTAGAATGCATAATAACCGAGAGATATGTCAAAAACTGATTTTTGTAATTTTTGATATCCAAAATCTCGAAAATCGTTGGAGGTATGCAAAAATTGTATGTTACCAAAATATAGGGATTTGTATTCTTTAAATATTTTGTAATAACTCCTAATCTCATACAACGCCTAGTAACCGAGATAAATCTAAAAAACAGATTTTTTGTGATTTTTGACATCCAATATCTCAAAAACCGTTGGAGGTACACACAAATTATATATCATCCAAATCTAGGGATTATTATTCTCTAAAAGTGTTGTAATAACTTCTTAACTCGTAGGACGCATAATAACCGAGATATATGGCAAAAACAGATTTTATATGATTTTTGACATCCAATATCTCGAAAACCGTTGGAGATACACACATATTATATGTTACCCAAATGTAGGGATTATTATTCTCTAAAAATGTTGAAATAACTGATAAACTCGTAGAATGCATAATAACCGAGATATATGTCAAAAACTGATTTTTGTAATTTTTGATATGCAAAATCTCGAAAATCGTTGGAGGTATGGAAAAATTGTATGTTACCAAAATATAGGGATTATTATTCTTTAAATATTTTGTGATAACTCCTAATCTCATACAACGCCTAATAACCGAGATAAATCTAAAAAACAGATTTTTTATGATTTTTGACATCCAATATCTCGAAAACCGTTGGAGGTACACACAAATTATTTATCACCCAAATTTAGGGATTATTATTCTCTAAAAATGTTGAAAAAACTCCTTAACTCGTAGAACGCAGAATAACCGAGATATATGGCAAAAACAGATTTTATATGATTTTTGATATCCAATATCTCGAAAACCGTTGGAGATACACACATATTATGTGTTACCCAAATGTAGGGATTATTATTCTCTAAAAATGTTGTAATAACTCCTTAACTCGTAGGACGCATAATAACCGAGATATATGGCAAAAACAGATTTTATATGATTTTTGACATCCAATATCTCGAAAACCGTTGGAGGTACACACATATTATGTGTTACCCAAATGTAGGGATTATTATTCTCTAAAAATGTTGAAATAACTAATAAACTCGTAGAATGCATAATAACCGAGATATATGTCAAAAACTGATTTTTGTAATTTTTGATATCCAAAATCTCGAAAATCGTTGGAGGTATGCAAAAATTTTATGTTACCAAAATATAGGGATTTGTATTCTTTAAATATTTTGTAATAACTCCTAATCTCATACAACGCCTAATAACCGAGATAAATCTAAAAAACAGATTTTTTATGATTTTTGACATCCAATATCTCGAAAACCGTTGGAGGTACACACAAATTATTTATCACCCAAATCTAGGGATTATTATTCTCTAAAAATGTTGTAATAACTCCTTAACTCGTAGGACGCATAATAACCGAGATATATGGCAAAAACAGATTTTATATGATTTTTGACATCCAATATCTCGAAAACCGTTGGAGGTACACACAAGTTACATGATACCAAAATTTAGGGATTATTATTCTCTTATAATGTTGAAATAACTAATAAACTCGTAGAATGCATAATAACCGAGAGATATGTCAAAAACTGATTTTTGTAATTTTTGATATCCAAAATCTCGAAAATCGTTGGAGGTATGCAAAAATTGTATGTTACCAAAATATAGGGATTTGTATTCTTTAAATATTTTGTAATAACTCCTAATCTCATACAACGCCTAGTAACCGAGATAAATCTAAAAAACAGATTTTTTGTGATTTTTGACATCCAGTATCTCGAAAACCGTTGGAGGTACACACAAATTATATATCACCCAAATCTAGGGATTATTATTCTCTAAAAATGTTGTAATAACTTCTTAACTCGTAGGACGCATAATAACCGAGATATATGGCAAAAACAGATTTTATATGATTTTTGACATCCAATATCTCGAAAACCGTTGGAGATACACACATATTATGTGTTACCCAAATGTAGGGATTATTATTCTCTAAAAATGTTGAAATAACTGATAAACTCGTAGAATGCATAATAACCGAGATATATGTCAAAAACTGATTTTTGTAATTTTTGATATCCAAAATCTCGAAAATCGTTGGAGGTATGGAAAAATTGTATGTTACCAAAATGTAGGGATTATTATTCTTTATATATTTTGTAATAACTCTCATACAACGCCTAATAACCGAGATAAATCTAAAAAACAGATTTTTTATGATTTTTGACATCCAATATCTCGAAAACCGTTGGAGGTACACACAAATTATTTATCACCCAAATCTAGGGATTATTATTCTCTAAAAATGTTGTAATAACTCCTTAACTCGTAGGACGCATAATAACCGAGATATATGGCAAAAACAGATTTTATATGATTTTTGACATCCAATATCTCGAAAACCGTTGGAGGTACACACATATTATGTGTTACCCAAATGTAGGGATTATTATTCTCTAAAAATGTTGAAATAACTAATAAACTCGTAGAATGCATAATAATCGAGATATATGTCAAAAACTGATTTTTGTAATTTTTGATATCCAAAATCTCGAAAATCGTTGGAGGTATGCAAAAATTGTATGTTACCAAAATATAGGGATTTGTATTCTTTAAATATTTTGTAATAACTCCTAATCTCATACAACGCCTAGTAACCGAGATAAATCTAAAAAACAGATTTTTTGTGATTTTTGACATCCAATATCTCGAAAACCGTTGGAGGTACACACAAATTATTTATCACCCAAATTTAGGGATTATTATTCTCTAAAAATGTTGTAAAAACTCCTTAACTCGTAGAACGCATAATAACCGAGATATATGGCAAAAACAGATTTTATATGATTTTTGATATCCAATATCTCGAAAACCGTTGGAGATACACACATATTATGTGTTACCCAAATGTAGGGATTATTATTCTCTAAAAATGTTGTAATAACTCCTTAACTCGTAGGACGCATAATAACAGAGATATATGGCAAAAACAGATTTTATATGATTTTTGACATCCGATATCTCGAAAACCGTTGGAAGTACACACAATTATATATTACCCAAATGTAGGAATTATTATTCTCTAAAAATTTTGTAATAACTAATAAACTCATACAACGCCTAATAACCGAGATAAGTCCAAAAAACTGATTTTTATAGTTTTTTACAGCCAATATCTCGAAAATCGTTGGAGGTATGGAAAAATTATATGTTACCAAAATGTAGGTATTATTATTCTTTAAATATGTTTGATAAGTCCCAAACTCGTAGAAGGCATAATAACCGAGATATATTTAAAAATCTGATTTTTGTTGATTTTTGACATCTAATATCTCGAAAACCGTTGGAGGTACGCACAAACTATCTGTTGAAAATTAATAAATGCATATTTGCATTAATAAATTTGGTAGCTATATGTCTTTTATATTAAAACAGTCTAAAAAGACGAAAAATTTATTTTTCATAAATTAGCAAAAGTCGTAACGTCGACTTTTTGTTTCATCTATAAATCTATTCAAAGATTTTATGATTATTTTTTAAGCTAATAACCGAGATATATGATAAAAACGATTTCTGACATCCAATTTCTCGACTTTAAGTATGAAAGATAATGGTATGTGCCATTTCGCTATGATTTAATCTTATATTACTCGCGTTTTTATAAAAAATCGTATAATAGAGTTAAATTTGTCTGGTCTATCCATATGAAAATATGGCTACCCTGAAAACAATATTTGCTGAGTCATGCAATAATCCAGCCATAGGACAATATGGCAACTCTAAACTATGTGTTTGTTAGCGCCATTTTTTGCCCGGAAAAAAAATTCTTGGCTAAAAATCGCTAATTTTAGAGCATAAGTACGGCAACGTCGATAGTGATATTATTTCTTAAAAACTTAAAATTTTTATACTTAAAGCGTATATATAGCTATTGGAACTAGCTTAAACGATATTTAACATATCGCGGAATCTAATTATGTAATAAAAAAAAAAACCAAAAAAATGTCCCCAAACTATCATGTCCCCAAAGTATGCGCAAGATATATGATTAGTTTGAGGACAGTCCCCAAAGTATGCAATTGTCCTCAAACAATGCGGTAGATCGAAAAAATGTCCCCAAAGCATGCGCTGTGCATATATATATATATATATATATATATATATATATATCCCTTTAAAAATATAAAAAAAGAAAAAAAATATTTGAGTTGAATTGAAAAAAATCGCTAAAAAAAAATATTAATTAATTGTGAAAAAAAACGCTACAGTAGGCAACATGTTCGATGGTTCGATCGAACATAATTGTAATAATCAAAGAGAAACATTACAACGCATACCCTCATTACACACATTCGAGACAGTTCATTACAAGCAGGGCATGAACGATCATGTCGCGGATAATAAATAAATGAAAACAAAACAACAACAAAGCAAACTATTGGCGAGTAATAACAACACGCTAGTGTTTAAAAATAAATAAATAAACAACGGTGTCAAATACAACAGCGAATAAACAAAAATAATGTGTGTAGTGGAAAAGAATTGTGTGATTAGATAATGATGTGAACAAAACTAATATTGTGAATCTACCCTTTGAACATGGATTGAAGAGTAAGTGATTAAAGCACGGGGCCCATTTACAGTAAGTTTAGATGCAATTTTTCCGGGAAGAAAGGAGGAAAAATTCTAGGAATTTAGACCCACATAAATTAAATGTTTACAAACAAAAACTTAGTAATAAGACAAATAAAGAAAGTATTACTAGTTTTATTGGGTAGATGATAGATGACATCCATCATAGTGGGGCGGATTACATCCGCCAATTATTTGGGATTCTTTAATTTCAGACAACCGGAGGACGATGGGGTACAGGAGGTCGAACAAGCCGTACAGTCAGGGGCAGGTGGTGGGTTCAACACTGACTGCGAAATTTAACAACAGAGAGTGTTTACGGCAGAGTATCAACAGCAGAGAGAAGTCAATACCGATGGTGTCAGCAGAGGGGAGTCAACAGAGTGTAAGCAGAGAGGAGTCAACAGAGTGTATCAGAAGAGGATAGTCAGCCGTACTGAAGAGGACACTAGACAAAGAAGTAGCCAAGAATACAACAAACATAATATCAACAAGCAATATAACACACACAAGCATCATAATACAGTACCACACACACAGATCAACAACAAACAAACAGTGATGACGATCAAACAATTGAGATTATGTTAGCAACAACCGCTATCGGTTCGAACATTTTGTACTGCATTAGCTACAAAGCTACAATAGTTGTAGAAAACAAAAATATATAAGCTAATGTAACAGAGCAATCGCTCTCTTTTGTGTTGTGCAAGTGAATTCGAACGTTCGAGTTTTTTTATTTTTGGGATTCTTTATTTCGATTGAGAGTGCGAGAATTTGCCCCTGTTTTTTATATTTACCCAATTTAGTGCGTTTAACATATGATTTATTGATGAATATCTATTGCATTTTAAGATGCTTCTCATTGCCTTATTTTGTAATTTTTGTAGTCTTTCTATTTGTGTGGTTTTACAGCACCAAATGGTGGTTTTACAGTAACCAAATTCAAAATGTGGTTTTATTATGGTATTGTAAATATTTATTGCTGTTATCATTGATATTTTTTTCCAATTCGTTTGAAAAACCCATTTTTTTTGCAATTTTTTTACATATAATCTATATGCTCTTTGAATTTTATTTCTTTGTCTATTATGAAACCAAGGTATTTTAATTGTCTTACTTTTTCTATTTTTTCTCCATTTATTTGAAATATTGCACTACTGTTTATATTTGTTTCTATTATATTTGTTTTATTTTCATTGAGCTTTAATTTGTTAATTTTTAACCAATTAGAAATATTTGGTCAATTCACTAGGTCTCTTATCAGTCATATTGTCATAATGTCCTATTATATCACGACTCGGCGGGTCGGACCTAGGCATTCGGCGTTGGTCTCTGCTGGTTGGTTGCGATAACACAATAAACATATCATAGAAAGTAGTATTATTTTAGGACATTTTTTGCTTGAAAAGCAACAAAAACTATTCCGAAATATTATGACATGATAAGAGACCATGTGAATTGACCAATTACTTATATCATGTCTTAAATTATTATGACACTTTTCCTCACTATCACCCTCTGTAAATATTCAGGTATCGTCAGCATATAAAATATATTCACTTCTCTCCAGTACATTTGGCATATCATTTATGTATATAATAAATAGTAATGGGCCTAGAATGGAATCCTTGCGGAACACCAAAATCAAAATCATTTTCTATTGGATATGATCTTACATTGTTAATTTTAGTTTTTTGTACTCTAATTGTTAAATATGATTGAAACCACTTTAGTTCAGTGTTCTGAATTCCATACATTTTTTTCACATGTTTTTAATACGAAATTCTTCACATCTTTTTGTATTTTTTACATTTTCAATTGGCGTTACCTTTGTTTCTTTCCAACTTTCAGGAAATTCGCCACTTTCTAATGATTTATTTATTATATTTAATAGTGTATTATCCACTATATTCCAATTATCAATTATAATTTCACTCGATATTTTGTTATAATTCTAAAATATTTATTGCACGGAATTTGAATCTTTGTGTTACTGGTTGTATATTATTTATATATTGCACTTTTTCGATGGATTCTCTTATAGTCCTAATACTACTTAGAAAATAATTGTTGAAGTTGTCTGCTATTTGTTTATTATCCTTATATTCTATCTGGTAAAATATAACAGTTTTTATTACAGATTGGTTCTTTCTAAGCACTAAAATTTTAATTTGGTTCCACATTTGTTTTTGGTCTTTGGCTTCATTTGTAATTTGGAATTTAGCTATTTCATGTTTTCTGATTTTATGCATTCTTATAATTCTTAATTCTGTATTAAACCATTTACTAATGTTAATTTGTTGTACTATACTTCTTTTAATCGTACATTTGTTCACCGTTTCTTCAAAACATTTATCTAGTTGTAAGGCTTTCGTATTAATGTTATAATTTTTATTTCGATCTTGTGTTGTACTTAAATTTCTATGAAATAAGTATTATATTATATTTAAATGTTAAAATCTACACTAATTATAATATCACAGATTTCTTCTAATATTGCATCAAACGCCGTATAAAATTCGGCCTCACTACAGCTAGGAGACCTGTATACTGCACCAATTACTATGTATATGGTATCATATTCTGCTTTGCAAATTAATATCCAGTATTTTGAGTCTTCGATTCTTTCAAGTAATTTAGTCATTCTCCATATTTTTTTAAAGTATATAATCACACCTCCCGTTCTTCGGGAATTTGAAATAGATATCATTTGTTCATAATTTTGCAATATTATTTCACTTGTTTAATTTTCGTCTGTAAAATGTGTCTCGGACAGTATTATGAAATCGAAACATCCAATTTCAGTCATTATTTCGATTAAATTAAAGTTATTTATTAATCCTTGAACATTAGTGTATATTCCACGTATATTCTTTAGTTGTTACATAGTATATAAGCTTAATTCCATTTCTTCATTTTCAATTTGTTCTAAAGATGAGCGATCCCGTGATTTTTGAAGAACGTCGTTCTCAGTGAACGTGAACACTGTTCTTTTAAACAGTGACTGTGATCACGTTTTGTCTATGTTAAGCAAAATAACAATAATGTTAAGAATATATTTTAATATTTAAATCTCCTCTTATGTTAACCAAAGACTAATGTTTGCTGATTTAAAAACGTCTTTTAATAAAAACATAGGAAATAAACAGAATTATGCAAAGAGAACAAAAAGTGTAAGAGAACTGATATGTTACTTAACATTTCATTTTATATACTGTGTGAGAGAGACACTCATATAACTATGAATTAACCAGTGTTTAAAAAGCTACGATAACTAAAACATTTTTAACTATTGCTAAAAATACTGCTTCAAAAAATGTTCAGTAGCGGTAGCGGTAGCAGTAGCATTTATCTATTTTTGTCTTTTCTAAAACTACTGCTAATAATAATAATAATACCAAAAATACAAGAAATAAACAGTGTATTGTTGTTGGTTTGAGAGTGTTTGATAGAATAATTGGTTTTTATTCGTCTCAGATTTTCGTGTTGCTAACAGAATGATTGTGTTTTTTGTGTGTACAAATTTACCATCTACATAACAAGTTATTTCATACGTTGCCATATAATTTGCATGGGTAATATATAAGTTCCACATAATTATAAATGCATTTTTGTACATTAAATGTTGTAACAATAAAACTTTTATTAAATGATAGAATTGATTTTTTGGGCTAGTTAGTTTTCTTAATTCTAACATTTTGTGAAAAAAGTTGTGAATCTGTTTTCATAGAATTCGTTATTATTTCAAGTAAATAATACGGCAACGCTTTGTGCCGAACTTTTGTTTACAACACGAACATCTTACGCAAATATACATTCAAAACAACAACAAAAAATATACATTTTTGGTTGAAGATTTTTTTTTTTTGACTACTTTTATTGCTACCTCAACTGCTACATCAACTACTACTTAACTGCTACTTCTTCTACTACGTCAACTGCTACTTCTTTTACTACTAAATTTTAAAAGTAGCAGAAGTAACAGAAAGCAAATGACTCTGCTACTTTAAATCTTTTTCTTTTTTAAAGTAGCAATACAAACAAATTATTCTGTTACTTTTAAATTTGTCTTTTATTGCTACTACTACAACTACTGCTACTAAAATGTGAAGGTAGCAGTAGTAGTAGTAATTGATTGACTCTGAGTTTTTATTAATTTGACTACTTGTGTTTCTTTTGTTGCTACTGCTACTTGTAGTCTAGTTTTTTAAACACTGGAATTAACAGTATATTCAAAACTGTGAAAGAACGACATTAAAAATATCTGTTAATTGCTATACATATCCAGTAACAGTTGTTACCAGTGAATATCGAAAAATATAAAGAACGACCTTTAACAGTTTGTTAATACAGTTGTTCCAGTGATTTTTGAAAAATATAAATGAACAGAATTTAACGATATGAAAAAACTACTTAAGTGTACCAGTTACTTGCTATACTCAGTAACAGTTGTTAACAGTGATTTTTCATGATTAAATCACAGTTATGGAAATATCGCTCATCTCTCAACAAATTTTGTTCTGGTATACTGGACATTCTTTATTATTTGTTACACGATTTTCATCTAAACCTATGTTAAGCCTGTTGTTCATTCTCACACAATTTATACATTTGTTTATTTGTTCATTATTGCATTCCTTTGTTTTGTGATTGCCATGGTATTTTAAACAACTCTCTTTACCCTTTTACATTTTACACATTGGACCACTTCTGTTCCATCGTAAACTCTACATCTTTCCCATCCCAAATTTACTTTTTGTGCTGTTATTAATTTGCTGTATGTATTACTGTCTATTATTAATTTTACCGTGTATATTATTTTATTGTTTATTTTATAATTATATTTTTGTATTATTTTTATTTCACCATCATTTATTATAGCATTTTGTTTTCTTAGTTTTTCAATTATTTCCGATTCTGCATAATCAAATGTTATGTCCGTTATTTTAACTTTTAAATCTTTTTGACTGGACACCTTAATTTCGTAATTTTCATTTAATTGATTTTGTATTGCGTTTCTTATTTTTTCTCTTTCTTCAATATTTTCGCTTTGTATTACCACTGTCCCGTATTTTCTGTTTTGCACCCATGTAATTTTTAAATTTACCGGATCAACTTTATTTAGTTCTTCCTTCGTTTTCTCTACACCCTGTCTTTCTCTTGGCTTTACAATTAGTGGCACTTTTTTATTTTGATCTGGCAACACTAGTTTTTATTCTTGACTGATTCTGCATATGGGCAATTCCATGTCATCGTACGTGACATTTGTACGCCTATAGAGTGGAATAGATTTTGCAAAAATAAGAGTATCTGAATAACAATTTGGTCTTTATGTTACATTCAGAGGGTACTATGTTTTAAAAAAGTAATATGTTCTTTTAAAACATTGTTGTCCAAAATATCCAGCGAAATAAGGGTTTATCGTGACATAAAATTGAAGTCATTTTGAGCTACAGGTAGAAATATCCGAAAATTTGAGAATCGGCAGAGGCGTTATGTTTTTTTTTAATTTCTGACACTAAACCAAATATGTTTTCTTTACAATCTACAAATAAAAACAATCTTTGGATGATTTTATCATAAATACAACTTAATATCGTACGTGACAGATTTTTCTCTTATAGTTAAACAATGTATATTCTGCAAATATATGTATACAAAAACTAAAAAATAAATAGAAAATATATATTCGGTTCTAATAAACAATTTCATAATTAGCAAAAAAATAATCAGAGTCAAATTCATTTCATACAACATGCTAATTGGGAGCATACCAATTGAATTAAAACATTAAATATAGCCAGTTTAAACCAGAGTTTAAAATTACTACTATATTAGTCAAAAAATTGCTAAATATTTTATAATTTTAAATGAAAACTGCAACAAAATAATATTTCCTTATATACATACTAAAAATGTAAACACTATTTATGAATTCCATATATGCTCCAGCTTCATAGAAAAAATATTTGTCGCAGTTTTTCCAAAAATATTTTGCCTTACAAAATATTTTACATTGCAGCTAGAAGACAAAATGAAAATTTTTAATTTTTAAAACATTTGCTGCCCAAATATATTAATATTTTTGGTTAGCAAAAACAAATATATTGCTCGTGTATAATATACAAAAAATTTACTACAAAAACATCAAACAAATTGCAGCGTGAAAACCATAAACTGCAAACGATATGCACAGTAAAAAATTCAAATAATGGAAATATGGAAGATGCTAAATGTAGACTGTCAAACCATACGAAGTTGAAAAATGTAAAATACGAAATTGTGCGAAGTTAAAAATGTTTAAAGCGAATATGTTCATTTATAAAATATTTCCGCCACATATATGGAAATATTTAGCCGCATATAGCCACTGAGTAGAAAAATGTGAAAAAAACTATGAACAACAAGTGTGCGTTGATTTGGGTGTACAAAATAAAAATTTATATTGAATTGTGTGTTAATAAAGAATTTAAGTGCAATAAAATAGAAGTTTTATTTTTTGAGGTATGTAATTGTATTGTGAAAGATAGGAATGCAGTGAAAATACATTAAATTAGATTCTGGGCAAAGGATAGCGGACGATATTATTTTATTGAATTTTTTGATTAATTGATTTTTGTAATACGAATTCAAATGTATTCCTGCTGCTTGTAATAGGAGTCCAGAAAAATTAGTAAGATATAAAAACATTTTTTTTATGTAAAGTGGTGCATTTTTGCAATGCAGATAGATTTGTATTTATTTACACTTGTATGCACTTGTTTTCTGAATGAAATCTATCAAATTAAGTGTTTGAAATGTGTCCATTCATAACATTTGTTGCTTATAAAAATAAGCAACAGAGAAAATAATTGTGCAAGAACAAATACGCACAAAAAATCCATTATAAAAAACAACAATTCAGTGCATATGACAATCTTCATTAATGTAATTTCACTGCATTCCTATCATCCACAATACAAGTACATACCTCAGTACCGCAATTCTGTAACTTTGTCGTTAAGTAATCAAAATTCTTTAGTTAATAATATTTATGGTTAAGAGATATTCCGAATTAAATTTGACCGATTATTTTCGTTAAAAATAGTCGGTAGATAAGGACATTTGTCGATAGGTTAACGACAAATAAAATGTTCTAGTTAAGCCATAACGATAATTGTTTAAGAGTTAGTTTTGTAACATGAATATTCGAAATAAACTGTTCTTTCAAAGTACGATTGATCAACATTTTTGTGTTTGTTAGACACAGGCTGATTTGAGTTTTAAATATACAAATTAACATGCATTAATTATCTTTTTAAGATAAATTCGGACATAGATTATATTGCTTTAAGAAAATAGTATTCGAATTTCAAGAGCAACTTTTATATTTAATACATCTCTGGAGTGTATAATGCTTATCCCTTTATTCAAATTCCCTACTGAGCAATTTAAACCATATTTGGCGATGTGATAGGAGTATAAACTTATATAAAAGTTAAAAATTGTTTTTAAAGCTAGGGTTACACGATTGCCGCAATGCACCAATTTGTACCAATTTTTATTGTGCTAATTTGGAGGACAATAAAACGATTGTCGCAATAAAATTCTCTGCAGTTACACGATTGCTTCAAATTTCATAAATTTGGTTGCCGTAAATTGGCGCACAACTATTAAGGGGCCATAATTGCCGTCTCCCAGTTACACGATTGTTACTAAATGCGGCAACACTGAGAAACAGCTGTTGTGTTTAATTGCATTTTTTGTTTTGCTAACATAAATACCACAGAATATAATAAATACTTATAAATCTGTAAAAAATTTATTAATTGTAGTGAAAATGATTTCTTCTCAAAATAAAATTGCAGCTGCTATAAATATTTTGTTTGAATTGGATAAAGAAAAAAATTAAAAAAGTGTGTTGAAAGCAGTGTTTGGGTAAGAGAGTGGCTCACTAAAAGAAGAACTGAGGGTGCATACGAAAAAACATTAATGGAGTTTAGAGAAATCGAAAATCAAAACTTTTTATTTAAAAATTGCATACGTATGGACGACAAAACCTTAAAGGAATTTGTATTGGTAGCAGATGATGCTTTTCGCATGCAGAAGCATTTACTTAAACCATACCCCGGCAAAAGTTTATCTGCTGGTCAAAGAATATTTAACTACAGTTTATCCAGAGCTGGACGTGTCGTAGAAAATGCATTTGGCATTATGGCAAAGCGTTTTCAAATATTTTTTCGACCTTCAAAACTCAACGCAGAAAAAACGACTTCCACAACTTTAGCTTGCTGTGCTCTGAATAATTGTTTATTAAAAAAAAAATCAAATTATGTAACATCAACGCGTACTGATCGTTATGATGATAATGGTGCTTTTAATCCTGGTTCGTGGAGAAATGAATTTTCTTTAGCTGATGTGAATGGAAACACTCCAAGCTCATATATAAGTAACGAAGCAAAGTCTGTTCGTGAAGAATTTCAAAATTATTTTATGTCGGCAGATGGTGAATTGCCCTGGCAGTATAAATATTGTTACTAAATTGTACTTGAATTTAAATATAACTGTTTTAACGGCTGGTTTAAAGTTGTTTAATGCCTCTCAACAGCAGTGCTTCTCAATCTTTAACAAATGTGTGGGTATTATTGAAATTGCTATAGAACATACAACATTGAATAAAAGCTTTGAGTTGTGCATTGTTTTAAGTATGGAAACACTAAATGATTAATGCCTAACATCGAAAGCTCTAGTATGCGAATATTCCAGTTTAAGGATCATTGTAGAAATAGAGCTTTCTAGATGGTAATACAGTGTATATAAATTGGCCGCGAGAACACCACAGATCAGTCTGATTTGAAGCATCGTTAAGTAAAGACATCAACTGCATTGCCAGTGTATACTTGTACGTTATAAAGTGTGTGTGTGTATTTCTGCGAATTGATATACGTGTATAAAGACACTGAGTGCCTATTTAATTCTGTCGTTGTTGTACATTCTAAATAAATAAGGAGTTGTTACAATTTTAAACTACTAAAACTGCTTTTATTTGCAATCAAAAGTATCCGGTTTATTTAAAGGAAATAAACCCACGTTTTTAAAAGGTAAAAACGTAACAATTGGTGTCAGAAGTGGGATTGCAAAATAAAAAACATGAAGTTTGAAGAGCTTAAAGTTGAACAACTCAAGAGAGAATTGTGTAAGTTGGAGTTGCCGACAGCAGGTAATAAAGCAGTATTACAAAAGAGGATGAATTTAAGCGTCGTGATATTGACATCGGAACTTACGAATTTGAGTATAAAGAAGAAATGAAGTTTCTACCCGTGCGACAACAAGCAGCTTGGATTTAAGCACAATGTTTGCGGCAATGATGGACAACGAGAAACTTCGTGCTGAAGGTCAAGAAACTTCTAAGGTCAATAACGAAAAACTTCTTGCCGACAACGAGAAACTTCGTGCTGAAGTTCAATAAACTTCTAAGGTCAATAACGAGAAACTTCTTGCTGAAGTTAAAGAAGTCAAAGAAGAATTTCAAGAAATTTCTAGAGCCACAAATGAGAAACTTCAGGAAATTTCGGAAGTTATAAACAGCAGAGTGGATAACCTTGAAATGCAAGTCAACAAATTTGATAAAAAGCTATCAGATTTAGAGAATGAGATAACCAAAACGTTGATAATAAACTGCACGATCTGGAAATAAAAATGAATAATCTTCAATGTCAGGATGGTCCTGTGCGAATTATTCCAGATGCATCTAGTAGAATAAAGGCTCCTAGTTTTGATGGCACTACACCATTTAATGTGTTCAAGTTCCAATTTGATACGGTTGCTATTAGAAACATCTGGAACGACGAAGAAAGAGTGCAGAGTGCAGAAGGCCAATGAGACACTACAAGAATTTGCGTTGGAAATAGAGCGTTTGCTACAGCTTACTTACCCAGGGGAAAACAACCCATTTTTGGACCATATCAAGATAGAGGAATTTGTTAATGCCATTCGCCATCCAGAAATAAAACATGCAGTTTGTGTCACACCTAAACCATCATTTGCTGAAACCGTTTCATTCGCGTTGGCACAAGAAACAGCGAAAATAATTTCTAAGCCGCAAATTTGCAAGGTGCGAAATATCGAAGTTATTGCTGAAAATGAGAGAAATATAGTCGACGAATTAAAAAAGGTTTTGGAGGCGTTTACTGATAAACAAGGTAAAGCCAAAATCAAATGCTATAACTGCGGTAAATCTGGTCATATTCAGCGAAACTGCAAAGCATTGAGAAAACGAACTAGATATGTTTCTCGACCTAGGAACGACCAGCAGGCGAATCATCAATCATCACAAGAATCACCTTTAAACTAAAACGAGCTAGCACTATGGGGCAAGAGCTAGCTCCCACATGTGATGGCCCCACAATCTCCATATCCGTAATACAGCAGAAAAATAGCAATCTTACTGCCTGTGGGTACATCAACGGCCAGAAGCACATTTTTACTATAGACACCGGAGCATCGCATTCTTTTGTCAGGCCGGATTTAGTCAAGAAAACAATTGAGCCATTATTTGGGGTAAGTCTGCACACAGATACGGGGGAGCCGGGCACTGTCTATGGTAAAGTAAATGTGAAATTAACTATTGCCAACGTAAGCGTTAATCACGTTTTTATTGTTGCCGACATTGTGGACGAAGTAATAATTGGTGCTGATTTCATGATTAGTCACGGCATTAAATTGCATATGGGGCAAAAAGTTATGATTTGGCGAAATGTAGAAATACCCCTTGACATTGGATATGAAAATATGACTCAAGTAAGAAAGCTAGTTACCGTCGAGCATCAGCAACTACCACCACAGTCAGAAACTGTAGTATGGGCACGTAAGGACAGAGATTGTGAGGACAACAGTTTGTGGGTGGTAGAACCAGCAGAAATAAAAAGTGATCTTATAACAGCAAAAGCCCTCGTTAAACCCAGCAACAAAAGAATAGTTCCTGTAAGAGTGCTTAACCTGTCCAGCTATGAAAAAGTCGTTAAGCCAAATTCCGAAATAGGTCAATGCGCTTCAGCAGAGGCAGTAATCAATTCCGAGGAAAAGCCGGAACCTGCCAATAAGTTCACCAAAGAACACGAGCTACTAGCGGAATATGTGGGGAAATGGGTAGAAGGTTTATCTCAGAAATAAGGCTGAACAACTTCTGAAGAAACACACCTCCGTCTTCGCCTTAAAAAGTCAAAGCCAAGGTAGAACGGCAATTGTAAAGCATCAAATAAATACTGGCGAAGCGAGGCCAATAAAACAGGCGCCCAGAAGTATTCCTTTAGCAAAACGAAGCGAGGTGAAGGAGCTGGTTAACGAAATGGAGCGGAATGGAGTAATCGAACCATCTTCAAGTCCTTGGAGCTCGCCTGTTGTTTTAGTTAAGAAGAAAGATGGCAGCACTAGATTTTGCGTCGATTATAGAAAGCTGAACGACGCCACGAAGAAAGACAGCTACCCGCTACCAAGGATTGACGACACGCTGAACACATTAGCTGGAACAAAATGGTTCTCCACATTGGACCTGCAAAGTGGTTACTGGCAGGTAGAGATTTCAGAGAAAGACAAGGAGAAAACTGCATTTAGTGCGAGTGATGGGTTATGGCAGTTCAACGTGATGCCCTTTGGACTCTGCAATGCTCCAGCCACATTCGAGCGTTTAATGGAACATGTGTTGAAAGGACTTCACTGGAAGACATGCTTGGTGCACCTCGATAACATAATTGTAATGGGGAAGTCTTTCGATGAACACCTGAAGAACCTTGAAGAAGTCCTTAAACGAATATCTGCGGCTGGACTAAAACTTAGTGTAAAGAAATGTGCATTGTTCCAGAAAGAAGTTAAGTATTTAGGGCATCGCGTAACAGCCGTAAAGGACTGCCCTCGTCCGAAAAATCTTCACGAATTACGCAATTTTCTAGGCCTTTGTACGTATTACCGACGAATTTTACCTAATTTTGTCAGTGTTGCCGCAAGCTTACATGAGCTAACCCAGAAGTCGCGACCGTTCCTGTGGAGTGATTCTCAAGAACAGGCATTCCTGCAGTTAAAGGAATTGTTGTGTACAGCACCAATTTTGGCATATCCCATCCCTAGGGCGAAGTTTGTGCTAGATAGCGACGCGAAACTTCCAACTGAAAACCGATCATTCTGCCCTCAAGTGGTTGCTGCAATTTAAACAACCTGAAGGGCAACGGGCTCGTAGGATTGAGCGGCTTCAGTTTAGCATCGAGCACCGGAAGGGTTTGAAGCACGGCAATGCGGACGCTCTCTCGAGACAGCCTTGCAACGTGGGATGCAAGCATTGCGCAAAAGCCGAGGAAAAGGAATGTGTCATCGACGTTCGACTAATGCATATAGAGTCCAGTGAAGATTGGTCTGTAGCGCAGAGAAATGACCCCATACTGGGGAAAATAATATCGGCAAAAGAAGGTAGAAGGCCAGCCCGTAATGAAATATCGGCCGAAAGTCCACTGATGAAATCATATTGGGCCCTATGGAATAGTCTACAGTTGTTAAATGGCTGCTTATACCGCATATGGGAAAGTGCTGACGGTAAAACGGTGACAAATCTAATTGTGGTACCATATTCAAAAATAAACGAAGTAATGAAAGAATTCCATGACGGTTCCAGTGGTGGTCATCTTGGGGTGACAAAAACCCTAGAAAAGTTAAAACAACGTTTTTGTTGGGTGGGTTGTCAGCAAGCAGTAGCCGATTGGGTAGCCAATTGTCCGCAATGCATAGCAGCGAAGGGCCCAGTAAGAAGAAGTCGTGGACAACTTCAGCAGTATAACTCAGGTGCGCCATTCGAGCGGATTGCAATGAATGTAGCAGGCCCTTTCCTTGTCAGTGATGCCGGAAACCGTTACGTTCTAGTGGTTATGGATTATTTCAGCAAATGGCCAGAGGTATATGCCATACCCAACCAGGAAGCTAAAACGGTTATAAGCGTATTTGTGAACAACTGGGTGTGCCGCTATGGTGTTCCACTGGAGTTGCACTCGGATCAGGGTAGAAATTTTGAATCTGCCGTATTCAAGGAAATGTGCGATTTATACGGAATAAGAAAAACCAGAACAACGCCATTGCATCCACAATCTGATGGCATGGTCGAAAGATTCAATCGCACTCTGGAGGAATATTGTGGAAAATAAGTGGTCAGTGCACACCAGAAGGACTGGGATGAACACATACCGAAATTTTTATTGGCATACAGATCAGCTGTTAACGACTCAACCTCTCGAACACCTGCAAAAATTGTCTTCGGGACATAACTCAAGTTGCCTGGCGATTTAGAATTCGGTATTAAACCCTCATCAAGAAATAATGAAAACACTTCCCAAGAGCAAGATGACCTTAACGAACTTCATGAATTCGTACGCAGACGAATAAAAATTACCAGCGACAAAATGAAAGCCAGATACGATCGAGCAGTGAATTCTAAAGGATTTAACGAAGGCCAGGTTGTACTGCTGTATAACCCACAACGTAAGTAAGGACTGTCTCCCAAACTACAAACCCATTGGGGTGGACCATACAAGGTGATTAAGAAATTAAACGACGTGGTGTACAGAATACAGAAAGAAAAGAGCCCGAGATCTAAAATGAAGGTCGCACATTTAGAACGACTAGCTGCCTATGGGAGAAGTGAATCTATGCCTATTCGGGACGAATAGGCTTCAGCGGGGGGCAGTGTTACGAAATTGTACTTAAATTTAAATATTACTGTTTTAACGGCTGGTTTAAAGTTGTTTAATGCCTCTCAACAGCAGTGCTTCTCAAACTTTAACAAATGTGTGGGTATTATTGAAATTGCTATAGAACATACAACATTGAATAAAAACTTTGAGTTGTGCATTGTTTGTAAGTATGGAAACACTAAATGATTAATGCCTAACATCGAAAGCTCTAGTATGCGAATATTCTAGTTTAAAGATCATTGTAGAAATAGAGCTTTCTAGATGGTAATACAGTGTATATAAATTGGCCGTGAGAACACCACAGATCAGTCTGATTTGAAGCATCGTTTAGTAAAGACATCAACTGCATTGCCAGTGTATACTTGTATGTTATAAAGTGTGTGTGTGTATTTCTGCGAATTGATATACGTGTATAAAAACACTGAGTGCCTATTTAATTCTGTTGTTGTTGTATATTCTAAATAAATAAAGAGTTGTTACAATTTTAAACTACTAAAACTTTTATTTGCAATCAAAAGTATCCGGTTCATTTAAAGGAAATAAACCCCGTTTTTTAAAGGTAAAAACGTAACAATATATATAATTAAAACATTTTTGACGAACAAAATTTTCATTTCAAAAAACAAAATATTTTATTTAACACATTAATTCATTTTCAGTCTTTTTAAATAACTTATATGTATATTGTATCACATTCTTATGAAAATATAATAAAAAGCAAATATTAAAAAAATAATGAGTTCAATATCTAAGAATTGTTAGGGTTCGGTTTTCAACTTGTTCAATATTAGTTACTTGTTACTTGTTAAATTTTAAATTATAATTCAAATATTTTTAATTTTTTTTCATTGAGTTGGCTTAGTGTAGAAAAACAAATTAAATTGTTCATGTATTGAAATACGAATGAACTAATTAATAAACGTTTTGGGAACGAGAACAGTTTGAATATAGTTACATAAAATCAAAAATGAAAATCTATTTATACGAATAAAAATTTATAAAAATATCAAAACTTAACAAACTAAATGTGGAAATAAAATAAAATATATACATAAATGAGAAAATAAACAGCAATGCAAATTAAATACAATAGTAATGTGAAAATAATTGAATTTTTCAAATATAAAAAAACTGAATTTTTGAAAGTAATATTGAAAGAAAAAAAAATGGCAATGATAATAACTAGGGGGCGGATTTATATGCAAATGCATGTTTTTTCTCGAACGCCCAAATACAGTGTAGACTTATTATCTATCCGAATCGCACATTTTGCTGTAAAATAGCATCGATTTGTTAGTGCATATTTTTGCATATTTTATTGATAATGCATATTTTGTTATATTTTACTTCAAAATGCATATTTATATGCATATTATCCAAGTTTTTAATAAAAATTTAATTTTTTGTCGTCAATGGGCAACATATTGTCTGGACAAAAACTTCTTCCGACATCGAGAAACTGGCATTAAGTTCTTCATTTCTCTATCAGCAATTGAAAATTATCATTTCAAAACATTTTGCTTCAAAAAAGTCTAGAGTTTTTTATGTATGTATCAACAATTTATTCAATGTATCGAAAACATTCACATTTGTTTTCATCGATTCGATTTATAAGATTTTGTAACTTCATATCCACAATTACAGGTCCTGGCAGCCATTTTATAGCAGTTCTAGGAGACTGTCCTGAACTAGTGATTTTACATATCATTTAGGGTGACAACTAGTTATACAACTAGTTACGTGATTAGTTATTTTAACACGTGAATGTCCTAAGTATAGGGTCAATTGACCCTTTTAGATAACTTAGAGACAAATGCACTACACAGTTAATACTTAAAGTGACTACACTATAGAATAATTTGAGACACTTAAGTGACAATTGTTTTTACGCTAGATTACATGAAATGTATAAAGTAACCAATTGATTTCTATCTGCGTTAAAAATCTCAGAAGAACAATTATATATGTTTTCCTGGTATAATTTAAAGAATCCTAACTTCTGGGAACACTGTTGTGTATTTTTTGGACATTGCACGATCCATTGTTTATTATTATATGTTTCTTCACAAAAATATAAGTGCATATTTTTTAAACTTTTAGGTCATATTTTGATTTTTTTGAAGCATATTTTAGGCGCATATTTTCCAATAATAAATGCATGAAAATCCGCCCCCTAATAATAACTAATATATAAATATTTGTGAACAACTATAATGATTTCAACATAAGCCAACATTTAAAAGAAAGAGATTGTGTATTTTGAGATTTGTTTGCGGGATCGAGAATTTTTAATCAAATACTTAAAATTAGATGGCGTTAATTAAAATATACTTAAAATTGTTAATGATTAAAAAAAAAAATTAATTATAATTTGTTTTTTTTAACTTCAATGTTTGTTTAAAATTAGATATTGCTAAGTTCTTGAATTTAAATTTTTAATTTGTTTCAATTTTCTTTAATTTGCTAATATATAACATAACAAAAATTGTAATATAAACATAATAATTTTCTACAAGATGCTGATATGTACATATCATCGTTGGAGACAATGTAGGTTTTAATTTCGTTTGTGATAATTTATAATTTTTGATGTTATTTTGTGATAAATAATTTATTAATTTCTTAGTGGTTAAAATTATAATATGGAAACAATTTTGAATTTTATTAAATAAATGAATTTTTCGTTAATTTGGAATATTTAAAAACAAATATGGTACACTAAATCTTTTTATTTGGGTTGTGGAGGTATAGTGGGATAGATGGATTAAAATTGCAGTAAAATAAGTGTATTGTTTAGGGATTATATTTTAAAATATTAAAATATAATCATGGTGGTATATTTTACCAAAAAGGGTGGGCATTTATCATGCAAATATTCAAATGCAAATATTCAAATGATTCCAAAAATAGTAACTCATTGATCAGAACCCAAAAATTCGGATAGCAGTGAGTTTACAAATGGAGCATAACGAGGAACATGATTTTTTGATTTTGTTATATCTTAGTTGTCAAATTAATTTTGATTGATAATGAAAATGATTGTTTTGAAGAATTTGTTAAGCAGCAGCCAGTGATATGTTTTGAGTATCAGAGTTGTGTTGTTTAATTTCCTTATTGGATTTCAATCCTACATATAATTCGAAAAGAATTTGAAAAGATTAGTAGTGATGAGATTGAAATTCAATTATCTTTTTGTGAATTGTTTGAATATTTGTATATATATATGGGGCATTTCACGTCAAGTGAACCAACTTTTGAAATCGATGTCTTCCGATCGAGATGAAATTTGCACCAATGTTAGTTCTATTGCATAGTAATTAGGTCTTTTCCTAAGCGACATATATGGTCGCTTAGTCGGATGCGAGTGGGATATCTATCAAAAAAATATTTTGTAACTCAAGATATAAAATTTTTGACTTTTTTTTTGCAAAATCAAAAACTTTGTTGACTTTTTTTAAAAAAATGGACCCATTTTTTAATTTTTTGCTCAGAAGAAAGCTTATGGGATATCTATCAAAAAAATGTTTTGTAACTCAAGACATAAAATTTTTGACTTTTTTTTGCAAAATCAAAAACTTTTTTTTCAAAATGGACCCTTTTTTATTATTTTTTTTTTCTCAAATGAAAGCTTAGGTCTTTTCCTTTAAAACTTTTTTGGTCTCTTAGTGGGATGCGAGTGGGATATCTATCAAAATAAATGTTTTGTAAATCAAGACAAAGGTTTTTAAATTTTTAGCATATGCACTATTTTGGTTCTTTTCATATTTGTGTGTAAACCTTAAAAATTAAACTTACGCAGAGAAACTAGACACATTAGCCTTTCCAATGGTATGTAACATACCTAACTAAATTTTCATAGCCTCGATACTGCAATACTCATAATATGTTAAACTCAGGAATAAAAATCACTTTTTATACCCTACACCACCATAGTGGCGAGGGTATATTAAATTATAGCGATTATGATCCGTCCATAATTAGTCATAGGTCCCATATAATGCCTGCTTTCGATAATCACTTTAACGAGCATAAATCTCCTAAAAATTTTGGTATACACATAAAATGCAACATAAATAACTTTCATATAGACATTAATCACACCACCTAATTTCATGGTGATCTGTCCATAATTTGACATAGCTCCCATATAAGGCCCACTTCCAAAAATCAATCACGAATATAAATTATTGCGCTGAAAACTACCTATAGGATTGACAAAAAAAAAGCCGCAAGATACAAAACTCAGTCAAATTTTTGGGGTGGAAAATTAATAGCTGTCGGCCTCACATTCCACCCCTCCAGTGTCTATTATCGGTCAGTTGTGCTGGTTTTTATTTTTAAGGTTTTAGAAACACTTACACACAAATATGAAAAAAATCAATTTAAAAACCTTTGTCTTGAGGTTCAAAACATTTATTTTAATAGATATCCCACTCGCATCCCACTAAGCTACAAAAAGGTGTTAAAGGAAAACACATAAGCTTTCTTCTGAGCAAAAAAATTAAAAAATGGGTCCATTTTTTTAAAAAAGTCAACAAAGTTTTTGATTTTGCAAAAAAAGTCAAAAATTGTATATTTTGAGTTACAAAATATTTTTTTTGATAGATATCCCACTCGCATCCCACTAAGCGACCATATAGGTCGCTTAGGAAAAGACCTAAGCTTTCTTAAAAAAATATAAAAAAGGGCCCATTTTGAAAAAAAGGTCCAAAATGGTTTTGATTTTTTTTTAAAAAAAAGGCAAAAATATTTTTTTTTTTTTTAATTTTTTTTTTTTTTTGGTTTATTTTGAATTATTTGATTTTTAAAATTTTATTATTTTTATCACTGTTTGTATGTTAATCTGATTTAAATTCGCGAAATTTAATTTAATGGTTAAGCTTGTTAAGATTTGATATTTTTAATTCTTAAAATGGATTGTAAGAGACCGGTCACGCGTAGTTATGCAAAATCTTTAGCAAATATGGGAGGAACTGTTGGTTCAGAACAAGTATCGGACCGTGTTTATAGCGAATCTGAACTAAATTCTACGGTTAGGAATATTGATGAAAATTTATTAAAAGATAGTGATGATAATGTTAAAGTAGCAAATAGTTTCTCTATAGACAATGTTAAGGAATTAGTTATTGAAGTTGTTCAAAATCAAGTAGTAGATCTTTTATCTAATTTGGAACAAAGTCTATTTATGAGAATGAATGAGACAATATCACAGTTAGCTTCACAGGGAAATGAGTTTAAATCTTTTGATGAAAGACATTCTAGAATCTCTAACAAACCTCTGGAAATGCACAGATGGAATGTATGTTATTGAAATGTCAAGCTGCTAATTGGAATTTATTGAAATCAGCGTTAGGAGTTCAATTTAGATCCTGCGAAAGTGATTACGATTTGGAACATAAAATGAGGAATAGGTTACAAAAACATAATGAAACATTTGATAAATTTTATAATGTTATGTTAGATTTAAATTCAAGAATGAGTTGTCCAAGATCAGATAGGGATCTAATGGAAATTATGAAGCGAAATATTTGGAGTAAAATACTAATTTTCATATATAATTCCACTTCACAATCTTTACCTGCGTTTCTGGTAGAATGTCGACGTGCTGAACGACATGTTTTAAAAATAATGAGGTAGAATTAGTAGAAGAAGTTTCATCGGAAGTTTCTAGCAATGATGAATTTATCGAAGCTTTAAATCGTGGGAAGTTATCCAAGGATGTTTCAGATATCACTTGATTTGATTGCAAAGAAAAGGGTCATTTTGCTTTTAACTTTACGAAGAAATCTGGAAGAGTATTTTGTTATCGGTGTGGTAGAGATAACTATGTTGTTTCGAATTGTCCTTTTAGTGCTGAGGGAAACATGAAGAAGAACAGGAAACTTGGGGATCCTGTTCAGTAAATTAAATTTTTCACAAGACGTACAATATAATTTTCATAACAGATGGGTAAAATATTTAGAGGTTAGAACCAAAATATTTAGTGAAATTAATAAGGAAGATTCTGGACAAATATCAGGAAAAATGTTTAAAACTAGACAGAGACATAAGGAGCTTAGAAATGAACACAAAATAGTTTAAAGTGCAATAATTAGTGGTGAAAATAGTGACATTAGACCTTTTGCAGAAGTTGAGATTTTTGGTGAAAGGATAAAAGGTTTATTAGACAGTGGTGTCCCAATTTCTGTTTTAGGGTTAGATTCAATTGAGTTCTTGAAAAACCATAACGTTGAAATCGATCTGAAGTTAGAACGGCTAATGGTTCTAAAATGCCAATTGTAAAAAAAATTATTACAAGTTTGGCATTTAATAGACGTTCAGAACCTATAACTTTTTATATTTGTCCCGGACTTTCTCAGAAACTTTATTTGGTTTTTAATTTTCGGAAACTTTTTGGAACTTTAGGATGAGTTTCGGAGTTATTGAGGAGAGTAATAGTTCTTGGTCATCACCAGTAACTGCAGTCATTAAACCGAATAAGACGAGAATTTGTCTAGATAGTCGTGAACTGAATAATGTTACAGTCAAGGATGCGTATTCCATTCCAAATATTGAGGGTCTATTGATGAGACTTGAAGATATAATTTGTATTAGTGCAATAAATCTCAAGGACGCATTCTGGCAAGTTCCGTTAGAAAAATCTAGTCAGGAGAAGACAGCTTTTACGGTCGCAGGTAGACCGCTTTATCACTTTAAAGTCATGCCATTTGGTATCTGCAATGTCCCACAGACAATGATGAGACTAATGGATAAGGTTATTCCTTCAGAGCTCAGAGAAAGGGTATTTGTTTATCTGGACGATTTCCTTATTTTTTCGAAAAACTTTGATGATCACATATTTTTATTGGAAAATGTTGCCGAATGTTTGCGCAAAAGTGGTCTTACAATAAATGTGGCTAAGTCTAAATTTTGTATGAAGGAAGAGAATTATTTAGGCTTTATAGTAGGTAATGGGGTTATAAGAACATCAGATGAAAAAATAGAAGCTATTAGAAATTTCAAAATTTCCCGAACGGTTCGTGAAGTACGACAGTTTCTTGGTGTAGCCAATTATTATCGTAAATTCGTTACAAACTTTTCAACTTTGACTTCTCCTATATCGGATTTAATAACAAAAGGTAGGAAATTTGAAATTACCGAAGAGGCGTTGGAAGCTATTTTTAATTTGAAGAACGCCTTAACAACTGCTCCGGTACTAGTTCATCCGGACTATTCCAAACCTTTTATGGTTCAGTGTGATGCTTCCAATTCGGGAATTGGTGCAGTCTTATGCCAGATTGATGAAAACGGTTTTGAGAGGCCTATTTACTTCTATTCCAAGAAATTAAATAAATCTCAAAGGAATTATTCCGTTACGGAACTTAGGTGTTTGGCAGCCGTTTCAGCTGTTAAAAAGATTCGCCCCTATTTGGAAATGCAACCTTTCAAAATTATAACCGACCATTCCAGCTTGGGTAATGGGTCAAAAGGACTTGTCTGGTAGTAAAATAAAAGGATATTCTAAATAAAAGAATTATTTAGACAAAATTGATTAAAGACAAATTAGTGAAGAAAAAAACATATTCTGAATATAAAGAATAATTTTAGCTAAAATGAAACAAACTTATTGAAGAAAAAAAATTAAATTGTTCATGTATTGAAATATGAATGAACTAATTAATAAAAGTTTTATCCTTTACATAAAATCAAAAAGGATAAGTAGCAAAAATTAAAATCTATTTATACGAATAAAAATTTATAAAAATATCAAAACTTAACAAACTAAATGTGGAAATAAAATAAAATGTATAAAATATATACACAAATGATAATTAAATACAATAGTAATGTGAAAATATAAAAAAACTGAATTTTTGAAAATAATATTGAAAGAAAAAAAAATAACAATGATCCACTTTGATTGCCGCTCAAGAAACCAATACATATTGGCGAAATTAAAACATTTTATTGTCACATTATTGTCTATCGGGTGGTTACACGGTTGCCGCACCATAGTTGCACTTGATTGGGGCAAATAAGAAAAATATTGTCGATGGTTGCCGTATGAACCAATAAATTGTGAACTTACACGATTGGCGCATCAAGTACACCAATAATTGGTGCATTTCGGCAATCGTGTAATCCTACCTTAATACCGTATTCTAAGAAGGAAATTCATCGGAATTATTTGTTTGTTGTCCTGTTACAAATTTAATGTAAAATGTAGTGTACAAAAAACACTTAATTTTATAGATTTCATTCAGAAAAAGTAATCTATCTGCATTGCATTTTTATGCAACATACTATTTTTTGAAGATCCTGTTATTTTTATCTATCCTTTTTTAACCACTTTACATACAAAATATTTTTTTTTTTTCTATCTTACTAATTTTTCTGGACTCCTATTACAAGCAGCAGGAATACATTTGAATTCGTATTACAAAAAATTCAATAAAATAATATCGTCCGCTATCCTTTGCCCAGAATCTTATTTAATGTATTTTCATACCTTAAAAAATAAAACTTCTATTTTATTGCACTTAAATTCTTTAACACACAATTCAATATAAATTTTTATTTTGTACACCCAAATCAACACACACCTGTTGTTCATAGTTTTTTTCACCTTTTTCTACTCAGTGACTATATAGGGCTAAATATTTCCATATATGTGGCTGAAGTATTTTATAAATGAACACAATTCGCACAATTTCGTATTATACATTTTTCAACTTCGTATGGTATGGCAGTCTACATTTAGCATCTTCCATATTTCCATTGTTTGAATTTTTTACTGCGCATATCGTTTTTGGAAAAACTGCGACAAATATTTCTATTATGAAGCTTGTGCATATATGGCATTGGTTTATAGTTTGTATATTGTATCAGTATATGTGCACATTAATATGAACACGATTCATATTTATTGCGTAGTCGGTAGTCAAATGTAAAAAAGGTTTAACTAAATTTTAAACCCCGGTTTAAAATATTATTTTTGTACTTAAAATGTTGTAATAAGCTCTAAATACTTTCACATAGTAACATTTTAGTGTTTTCTTCTATCCAAATCATCATGAAAAAAAGTTTCAAGGGTTTTGGTTTTTTCAGTTGTGGTAGTCATTCTCGTGGAATTACCCATAGACAGTTTGTTTGGTCTATCGCTTGATTGTTTGATCACTTTTTTATTTCATTGCACATATTGATATTCTTTTCTTCGATTGATTTACATATTTCTTTGTTGTTTTTCATTTACATATCCATATATTGTTTGTATTTCTGAAACATTTTTTTCACATGATTTTTGAACATTTTCCATTTTTTTATTCTTTCTCCAAAACGACTTTCAATAGCTTCCAATAATTGTTTTATTTCACATTCATTTTGGTTTAATAATAATTCGAATTCGTGTTTATAGTCATCCAAAGTTTGTTTATTTTTGAGCACTTTATACTGTATTTCAGTTAATACCAAGTCGACATTATGTATATATTGAACACAATCATTACACATAAAACGAATAAAGTTGTTTGATTCCAAAATGTTTGATGAGTATTGGTCAATACCGAAACATTTAATAAAGGTATGATATGTTTTATTACACACTCCCATACACCTTATACCTGTTTCTCCACGAATTGTTGTTTTACATTTGCTGCACTCAGCCATTCTGAGTGGCTATAAAGCAATTTATATATAATTAAAGAAAATACATATATGTTTTTCAATAAAAAATTAATTATTTTTTTTACCACTATTTGATATTTTTATAGTTTTTAATAGTCCTATCCATTTTATCACTATTTTTTTTTTATTAATTTTTTTCATATTTTTTTCCGCTTTTGACGTTTACAATTATATATATATATATATATATATATGTCAAGTGAACCAACTTTTGAAATCGATGTCTTCCGATTGAGATGAAATTTGCACCACGGTTAGTTCTATTAGATAGTAATTCAGACACAATTCTTAACAAGATTTGACATTTTGGCCAAGCAGGTGATTTTTCTCATTATTGTAACTTATTACCTATTGTTCTTAGCAAAATGTGTCCCAAATAGTTTATAGTGTTTTCACACTGAGCGGTTTTAATGTAAATGCTGGTTTTATCAATAAAACCATTATTAAAACCTGGTTTTACCATACAAAATTATTATGTTAAAACCATCTTAAAACCTTTTTTGAATAGGTTTTAACTAGGTTTTATGAAATACAACCTTGTTTTCTATGTACTAAATTCAGAGCTACCAACATGAAAATGTTAAAAACAACTGATAAAAGAAAACAAAACAAATATAAAAACGAAGAAAGCCGTTGACAAAGTGTAAAAGTTAAAAAATTTAAATGGTGAACGCAGCAGCAATAATAAAAAATACAAGAGAAATATAAGTTTTTAAACAGATCATAACGAAAATGTTTTAGTGAAATGTGGGAGGAAAAAATCGAGTTTGTTCAATAAATGTTAAAACCAGATTTATGAAAAGTTACAGTGTGAACGCAAAATCAGCTGATTATGGTTTTAACGTTAAAACCAGGTTTTAACTTTAGGTGTGAAAACACTATTAGATAGCTATTTCTTCAATCTTTCGAGAAAAAAATTAAAAATAAAAAATGTTTGTATTTTTTTTTTTTCAAAAATCAAAAACTTTTTTTAACTCAAAATATACAATTTTTGACTTTTTTTACAAAATCATAAATGTGATACGCCATCTAGGTGTGATTTACCATACAAAACCCTCAACATATGATGCAAGTTGATCATCTGTCAATCTAGTTCTTAAGCGAATGTAAACATAAAATGAAATAATAAAAACTTACTTATAATTCAATTACTAAACACGATACATCATAGTGGCGACGAGCTCTGATAAAAAAACCAACAGCGTAGATAGCAAATAAATAAGAACCGTTAATTTTTTTTTGTCGTACCTTTTGTATAAATTAACTTTTCACCTTTTTATTTTAAGTCAAACAATATTTTTAGTTTAGTTTTAGTTAATTAATTTTATTTAATTCACTTTTATTTCTTATTTGTCTTTTAACAGAATCTTATATTTTGTTATTCGTATTTTAAATCACTCTCCTTACTATGAGGATAGCTTACTCCATCAAATTCGAGAGACTTATATTGCTCTCTTTACAATAAATGATAAAGCAAGAAATGATAAAGCAATGTAATGAATGTTAGTAGTAATAATAATAACAATAATTACGATCAAATTAAGAATAATTAAGATAAAGAGAATAGGGAAAGTAGACAAAGTAATATTGACTGCCTTAACTATCCTCCCCTTTGAGAAACAGTCGTCCCCGGCTGTTACAATGAATTTTATGGTTTCACTAAAAAAATTGTTACAATTGTATAAATGTTTGAAACATAAAAGATACTTCTATTTAATTAATTACATTGATATTACAAAAAAAGATTAAATTCATATTTTAAATTTTAAGTATTATGTTTTAAGTTCAAAGTATGTAGTTTTATTATCCCTACAAAAATAAAATTTTTTACACAATCCATTTTTTACTAACATACAGTGTTGGAAAAAATAATAGAAACGATAGCATTTTTTTGCAATTTTGTAAGTATATTAGTCAAGTTTAGTTTTGTTAAAAAAAATTATATGCAGTTTTGTTTATCAGACATACAGCATAAGAAAAAACATAATCATTCCTGTTTTAATTAATATTTTAATACACTATATGACTAACAATGTAAAGAGTCAATATTTTTGCTGGAAAAAATAATAGAAACGCGTAAACGGATTGAATTTTTAGAGGCACATCTTTTTATTTTTTGTTAAAAAATCGTTTTATTTTAATGTTTAGAGGCACTAGTTTTGTTTTTCACAACTTCATTGCATCTGCGACACATGGAATCAACCAATTTTTTTGAAAAATTCCTTGTCAATGGAAAACCACTCTTCCTGTTTTTTTTCCCACAATTCGTCATTATTTTTCCGACTGATGCCCTCCAGCTTCCTCTGGAGCACTCCCCAAAGGTGTTCTATTGGTATAAGGTCCGGTGACTGTGAAGGCCATTCCATAAGAGGTACTTTGTTGACAGCAATCATGATATGGGCGTGTTTCTCTTCTTCTGGTGTCTGTTCAATATTTTGGATAAAGATCAAAATATGCGCCCCGGACTACGTAAATATATTGCAAAGCACAATCCTTCCATTTGCTGAGGAAGAGATGTCCTTGAGATGGGAGTTTCAGCTGGACAGTGATCCGAACCACTCTTCAAAATTGGCAAAGGATTGGTTTGCTGTCAACAAAGTACCTCTTATGGAATGGCCTTCACAGTCACCGGACCTTAAACCAATAGAACACCTTTGGGGAGTGCTCCAGAGGAAGCTGGAGGGCATCAGTCGGAAAAATAAGGACGAATTGTGGGGGGAAAAACAGGAAGAGTGGTTTTTCATTGACAAGGACTTTTTCAAAAAAATTGATTCCATGACTCGCAGATGCAATGAAGTTATGAAAAACAAAGGTAGAGCCTCTAAATATTAAAATAAAACAATTTTTTTAAAAAAAATTAAAGATATGCCTTTAAAAATTGAATTCTTTTACGCGTTTCTATTATTTTTTCCAGCAAAAATATTGACTCTTTACATTGTTAGTCATATAGTGTATTAAAATGTTAATGAAAAGAGGATTGATTATGTTTTTTCTTATGCTGTATGTCTGATAAACAAAACTGTATATAAATTTTTTTTAACAAAACTAAACTTGACTAATATACTTACAAAATTGAAAAAAAATGCTATAGTTTCTATTATTTTTTCCAACACTGTATATGTAAGTAAGTTTCCCTACTTTGTTTAAAATTAAATACTATTGCGACATATAAAGGAGTACAAAATTTTAGTTTATATCAATACTGAGGCTTATTATACATCTGAAGGTTTTTATCGTAGATTGTCTTTATGTTGTCGGTTGTCGATAAGAACATAACTTCCAAAATCCTTTTGAATTGTCTTTTCCACATAAAGCTTACTGAACTTATTTCCCAATCTCCTGTTGGCCTTTACAAATACTTTGTCACCATGTAAAGAACTTTTCATTTTCCTGTTTGCATTGTGATACTGTAAATCTTTTTCCTGTGTTGTGGCTAATTTTCTTTTTATATCGGATCTTAATTCTTCAGAAATACCATGTAGTATATCGATAGGACGTTGTCCAGTGACGGAATGTAATGTGCTATTGTATTTGGATACGGCAACAAGAATTAACTCTTTCGTATCATCGTATTTTCCTTCCGCTTTAAGACATCTAGCAATCTCAGCAACAGTGCTGTGGAATCTCTCTACTTGGCCATTACTCGAACTATGCGCAGGTGGAATTGAGAATATTTCAACCCCGAATTGATTGGCAAGTAAAGATTTGATTGTTTCTGAAGTAAAAGACTTTTCATTATCACAAATAATTGTTTTTGCTTTTGGGAAAAAATTCAATATATTTAGCAATGGGATTTTAACATCCATAATCGATCTTGAGTCAATAGGAAATGCAAGAGCGAATTTACTGAATTTGTCGACACAGGTAATGAAATAAGTCCCATCAGTAGAGAAAATATCGATATGCAAAAACTCTCCAGGATCACTTGGAATTGGAGATTTACCTATTTGTATCCTTTTCGGATGTCTGACATATTTTGCTTCCTTACAAGTTCTACATTTTGAAATTATTTCCTCCAATCCCTTATGAACTCCAGGAAAATAATATTCACTCAATATTTGATTTAGATTCTCTCGAATATTTCTATGGGCCCTATTATGCTCACTAGTAATAATTTCCTGTTGGTCACTTGAATGGTCCTAGAATACGACAATCAGAGTGAATACAATTTACTACTTGCGGATTTACAACCTTTTTTAATGACTCAATTAAATCAGATTTTTCAACAAAATGAATCAAATGTCTGGTTTGTTTAGGAAATATGTTTTCTGAAGTTATTTCTGGTTTAGAAGCCTCGACTAGGAGTATTTGATTTTTAAAACAGTTAACAGCACTCTTTATGACTTCGCTTGAAGAAATTTCGCTGTGAACTGTTGTAATAATTGAAGATTCCGTGGCCGTTAATGTATCAGAACTGTTCCTACCTTCTGATGCTGTTTCCGTGTCCGAACCGATTGTGCCATTTACGCTCGCCGAGTCATTTTCCATATGATGAATATACTGCCTAGAAAGAGCGTCAGCAACTATGTTTTCTTTCCCAGGCTTATAAAAGAATTTCGGAGAAAATTCTTCTATAAAAGATCTCCATCTTCTAATTTTCGTATTTGGGTTATTTTCTGACAAAGAAAATGACAAGGCTTGATGGTCCGTAAATATATTAATGTTTTTTGCTCCATAAAGGTAGTTCCTTAATTTTTGCAACGACCAAACAATAGCTAACAATTCGCGCTCATTAGTTGCGTAATTTTGTTCTGTACCAGATAAAGTGCGCGAAATCATCGTGATTGGCTTACCGTTTTGTGAAAGTACGGCGCCGATTGCATTTGATGAGGCGTCGGTAGTTAATTCGAAAGGGTCTTCGAAATTAGGATGAAGTAGCAAAACGTCTTCTGAAGCCAATATGCGTTTTATTTTTTGAAACGCATTCAATGCTTCTTCATCTAGAACGATTTTCACATTTTTCGATTGTTTTGCTGAAATATGACCATTTTCGCCACGCAATAATTTTGTGAGGCTTTGTTATATGCGCGTAATCTTTTACAAAGTGACGGTAATAACCGGCGAGCCCTAAAAAAGATCTCAAACTGCGCAGAGTTGTTGGAATTTCATAGCTAACAATATCTTTAATCTTTTCCGGACAAGTCTTAATGCCATTTTCTGAGACTACAAAGCCCAAAAACTCCACCGATTTTTTAAAAAATTTTGATTTTTCACTAGACACCCTCATATTCGCTTCATACAGTTTTTTTAAAATTCGGTCAATGTCAGTAAGATGTTTTTCGGCAGAAGGTGAAAAAATAATAACATCGTCCATATAAACATGGCATGTTTTACCGATTTCCGCTCGCAGTATATCATCAATTGCACGTTGGAAAATACTGGGTGCATTTTTAAGGCCAAACGGTAATCGGCAGAACTCGAACTTCCCATTATTTACACTAAATGCGGTCTTTTCCCTATCTTTTTCCGCTAAATTAATTTGATGAAACCCCGATTTCAGATCCAAGGTAGAAAAAAATTTTGATTTACCTAGATTTGCCAAAATTGTCGTTGTGTCCGGTATGGGATAGCGATCACTTGTAGTTTTCGAGTTTAGCTTCCTAAAGTCGATTACAAGTCGCTTTTTTGGTTTTCCTGATTCATCGAACCCTTTTTTGTCCACAATCCATATAGGATTATTATATGGCGATCGGGAGGGTCTTATTATTTCATTTTTTAGCAAATCCGAAATTTCTTTATTTACGAAGTCATTGAACGCTAATGGATAAGGATATGACTTTGAATAAACTGGGTCTTGATCAAGTGTTCTTATTGTACCTTTGACATTAGTAGCAAATGGAAGAGCTTCAACAGGATCGGCGAAAACGTGTTTATTATTTTCCAAAATTTCTGAAAATCGGTTGCTTATATTGGTAGGAATATCGCAGGATTCATGATTTAGAAGTCTATTGACAGAATTGGAATAAAAATATGTAAGCTTTTCTTTCCCTTGTTCATGTTTCAATACACCTTCTTGGCAATCAATTTGTGCTTTTATTTCGTTCAGAAAATCGAATCCTATGATACCATCAAATGTTTGCAAATCTGGCAAAACAAAAAATGAAGTAGTTTTTCCTAATAAATTAATTAAACACATTGATGTTACCTTGGAATTGCCATGAATAGATTTTACAATAAAAGGGGTTTGAAGCGATTTGACAGATTTTAAAAAAGAAAAATTTTTAATATAATTTCTTGACGTTCCCGTATCAATCAGTAACTTTAACGTCCTTCCGGTAAATGACCTTTCTATATACGGGAGGAAGGACCCGATTCTAAAAAATTTATATCATCTTCTACATTGCAATCATAATTTCTATCTTGTGAAGCGATGACTTGCAGTGTTCCTGTCCGATCATCATTGAACTCATGTTCAAATGAATCTTCACAAGCGTATACAGGATAAGGATAGAATTGGCTCAAATGATTCACTCTTTGTGCTTTGGCAGTACTTTGTCTAAAAGAATCAGCGGGCCGTTTCGAATAATTTCGAGCCAGGCGATTGCTCATATCAATTTCCATTGGTTCTGGGTGTTGGTTGTGATTATACCCAAATTGCTGCATTGTGCCACTATTTCCATTTACTGTATAACGAAGCATATTTTGAGAAGGGAGACTAGACCTATTTGTGTTTCGGTTTGAGTTTAGAGAATGCTGTGGGGACTCGAATTTGCTGTTTATGTTAGGATGATGCCCAGTGGAAAAATCTGGTTGGCTTTGTCTGTATTGGTAATGGGATGGGTGAGGTAATTGTTGGAAACGGGCTTGATGTATTGGTTGGTAATGTGGTGAATTTTGGAAAGTATTTTGAAAAGTATTTTGTATCGAATGGTTCGCAAATCTAGAGGCAAAATTGTAGAAGGCATATCAGTGGGTTTACATGAAAATAAAACATCCGACATTGGACGTCGTAAACCTGAAATAAAAACACGCAAGGCATCATCTCTATATTTTTGATTCAAAGCTTCGATTAAGCATAGATTCCCTTCATTCATCATAATAACCTTATTTATGATAAGTGTTAATTTTTTTTCCACTTCATCGTAAAAATCAACAATACTTCTTGAACCTTGCCTCAATGTTGAAAGCTCTTGTTCTAGGGTATATATGGAGCGCTTATCTCCGTAAGAAAAGTCCAACCGTGATATAATTGCCTTAAAATTCAGTACGGTGTTGTAAGAACTAAGCACTGTATCAGCCGCACCTACGACTTTATTCCGAATAATGGCCACGGCTTGATAATACCTTGAGCTCCCATCAAATTTTTCATAAAGTTTATGTGCAGTAATCGCGGCTTGCCGCCATGATACGTATTTAGCTGCGTCCCCATTTAATTCTGGGACAGATTTAACAATGTCAAGTAATTCATTACACTCTATTCCAGGCCTAATTTCAATGGGCTTGTACTCCTCTACGCGAACAGGAGTTTCTAATATAGCTAATCTTTGAGTCAAGTCATCGATTTTGCCTTCAAAATTTTGTCGTACTCGGTCAGTTGCTTGGCTGATAGCAGTGTTTAGCATAGTCTGTACAGCGTTTAAGTCCATTGTCTTTTCTGTAGGTTCTCTAGTAGAAAAACTAAAATTTTGTATTACGAGTATAAGGTCGTCTACACTCATTAACACTGAATAAATTTGTTTCTAGTTTTATGTTTATAAAGAATTTTCAGCAATAAGTTTTATTTTATTTAGTTTATAATAGTTATTCTTATAAATTTTATAATACACCTAATTAATGATAACGTAAATTTTAAATAGTAAATTAATAAACTAAATAATTATTAATTAATAATAATAAAATTAATGATATCTAACATTAACAACTGTGAGTTGAGGGTTCAGCAAGTTAGTACGAAAATCAGCGTTAGTTCAATCACTCGTAATACAGCACACAGAACAGCAATATGTTGATTTAATATTTACTCTGAATAAATAATCTTCTTCAAGCAACTCCAACAACACCAACTGACGATTTCATAAAATTACCGTTATTTTTTCAATTTTATTTTGTTAAACACATTTTTTTTTGTCTTATTTAAATAACTTTTATTTTCTTTTTTACACTGCTTAAAATTGTTTCGAAAAATAATATGTGTAAGATTTTAAACAATTGTTATTATTTTATATTGTAGGACTTTTTTTTTACTTAGTTTTATTTAATATCAATATGTTTTTCACTTAACTGGCCAAGCACGTGTTTCATTTTAAATGGATTAAATTCTTATGTTTCGCTATTAAAGTACAATTTTTAATTGTATTCTTTAAATTTTTGTTAAAAATGTTGTTTAAACATAGTTTTATCGTCTTTTTAACATTTTAAACGAAAAAATGTCCATGCAAATTTTTTTAATCACAGCGTGGTGTCATGTTACGATAAAAGTTATCTTTTTTTAATTTTAAAAATTCTTTAAGGCTTTATAAGCGTTTTTATATTATTAAAAAAGTTTAATTCTAATGCCACAATAATGCATTTGATGAAATTACAATTAATTATTATTAATTTTCACATTTGGTTTGCCTCGAGCCCCACGTTGGGCGCCAATTAAGTTTTCACCTTTTTATTTTACGTCAAACAATATTTTTAGTTTAGTTTTAGTTAATTAATTTTATTTAATTCACTTTTATTTCTAATTTGTCTTTTAACAGAATCTTATATTTTGTTATTCGTATTTTAAATCACTCTCCTTACTATGAGGATAGCTTACTTCATCAAATCTAAAAATAGACTAACTTAATTCCTAAGAGTTCAATTCGAGAGACTTATATTGCTCTCTTTACAATAAATGATAAAGCAAGAAATGATAAAGCAATGTAATGAATGTTAGTAGTAATAATAATAACAATAATTACGATCAAATTCAGAATAATTAAGATAAAGAGAATAGGGAAAGTAGACAAAGTAATATTGACTGCCTTAACTTATATAAGGTAGTTTTTATAAAATAAATATTATATAAATAAACAGACTTTCTGCATAAAAAATCGTGGAATTGTAGTGGTTTTATATTTCAAATTGGAATGATGCCTGGACCAAGTGATACAACAATAGCTCACAACGAGAGTCTTTTTGCAACATCTATGGCAACTGGTATAAGAGTATTCCGGCCGGGTGTGGATCGGTGGTGTCATTGGCAAGAGGTGTTAGATTCTCATTTTGTGAAAGCAGCGATAGAAGAAAACCGCATTAAAACGTCGACGTTGTTGAAGGCGGTCGGTCTTGAGGCATATGGTTTGTTAAGGGAATTGTGTTTCCCTGATTTACCAGCCAAGAAGAAGTACAATGAATTATGTGGCATGTTAAATCAATATTATTCACCCCCAGTAATAATTTTTCGAGAGCGTAGAAATTTGTTTGACGGCAAGAAGAAGGTGGATGAATCTGTAGCAGTGTGGTATGCACGTCAAAAAAAATTGGCAATGGAGTGTAAATTCGGATCACAGCTAAAACAGTTTGTTTTAAATAAGTTTGTCACTGGATGTGAGGGCAAAATTTTTGAGAGACTCTGTGAAGAAGACGAAGACCTAACGTTGGAAGTCGCATTAAAAAAAGCGTTGACTATTGAGGCGAAGCTGTATTCACAAACAGATACAAATGAAGAGGTGTACTATATACAAAAAAATAATGCAAATAATGAACGAGGAAACAAGAAGTATAACACCAACAAGAATAAAGAAGAAACTTCTGGTAGCAGTAAATACAACAAACAGTTTAACGTGCATGAGAATAACGGCAGTAAGAAGAAAAAGAAGAAATGTATTCATTGCGGATGGAAGAATCACGCGAGCGAGAAATGCAAATATAAAAGCAGTGTTTGTCATAAGTGCAACAAAATGGGACATTTAGCAAGTATTTGTAGCTCTAATAAAATAAATGTACTTCAAGTATCAAATAATGAGTATAATAACAAAAATATTTTTGAAACGATTAATGATGTTGATGACGACAATGCTTTTTCTATTTATAGTGTAACGGATGAATGTTCTGCTGCTCCATTTCAAGTATCAGTTGAAGTTAATAAGGTAATGCTCGATTTTGTTTTGGATACTGGGGCTGCTTGTTCGTTGATATCAAGTGAAACTTTTCATAAATTTTTTTAAGAAAATCAATTAAATCCATGCGCTAAGAAATTGAGTGCTTACGGTGGAGATGTCATCGATGTTATTGGTGAGTTTTTAGCAATGGTAAAATTTCGTGGCCAAATTAAAAATTTAAATTTTGTTGTTACACACAAAGCCCACCTATATTAGGACGTGATTTTATGTCGATGTTCGATATCGCCCTCTCAAATGTGAATTTAATAAGGGACGTAAATGAGTGTGCTCTAAGTATATGAAAACGGTTTCAAAATGTGTTCAAAGAAGAGTTAGGTTTATTAAAACCTATTTTTTGTAAACCTAGACCGGTCCCGTTGGCGTGGCGTTCAAAAATTTAAATACAATTGCAGGGTTTAGTGGAAAAGGGGGTATTAGTACACGTAGACAATTCAGAGTGGGGCACACCTTTGGTACCCATTATTAAACCAAATGGTCAAATCCGTATTTGCGGAGATTATAAGTCTACCATTAACAAGTATTTAGAAGATGTTATATATCCTCTTCCGTTGATTGACGAGCTGTTTGCTTCTCTTCGTGGAGAGCTTTTTACGAAATTAGATCTCTCAAACGCTTATAATCAGTTGGCTTTAGACGAAGATTCTCAATTGTTGTGCGCATGGAGTACCCATATGGGTATATTCAAAATGATTCGCTTGCCATTTGGGGTTAAACCCGCAGCGGCTATTTTTCAGAGAACCATAGAGAATATTTTACGTGGCATCCCAAACGTAGTTAATTATTTGGATGATATTATCATCACCGGTCGTAATTTTGAGGACCATGTTAAAACTATTGAGTTGGTATTAACTAAACTATCCTCAGTCGGTTTGAGACTTAATAGTGACAAATGTGAATTTTTCAAAGAAAAGGTATCATATTTAGGCTTCAACATTGATCGTTTTGGTTTAAGTATGAACAAAGATCGTATTTCTTCAGTACTGGATGCGCCAGTCCCTAAAAATGTATCTGAGGTTAAAGCGTTTGTGGGGATGCTTAATTATTATTCAAAATTTATTTACAATTTTGCCAATAAAATGTCTCCTCTTTACGAACTTTTGAGAAAGGATGTAGAATTCAAATGGTCGAAATCGTGTCAAAATGCTTTTGAAATGTTAAAAGGGGAGGTAACATCAGATAAAATATTGGTTCATTTTAACCCCAAATTGCCTATATTACTTTCAACCGATGCATCCAACTGAGCGGTAGCTGGAATTTTATCCCACATTGGCGCAGATGGGTCGAAGAAGCCCATAGCTTTTGTTTCTCGTGCACTAACAAAAACCGAAACAAATTATAGCACAATACAAAAGGAGGCATTAGCTATTGTTTTTAGTGTAACAAAACTTAGACAGTATTTGCTCGGTGTTCATTTTACTTTAGAATCCGATCACAAACCACTTTTAGCCATTTTTGGAGAAAATAAAGGTTTGCCAGTGATGGCGGCTGCTCGGATACAAAGATGGGCTTTTATTTTATCCGGTTTTAATTCCACTATGCGTTATGTTAAAGGTACTGAAAATTCTGCAGATAATTTGTCTCGGTTTCCTCAACGTGAAGTTGTAGAGAGTAGTGAGGATTTTGGGTTTATAAACTATATTAGTGGCGATAATAAGTTAAATTTAAATTTTAAAGTTGTTGCTAGGGAATCTAGGCGCGATCCTACCTTATCTAAAGTCAAAGAAGCCATTCAGTTTCGGAAAATTATGTCATTGAAAGGTGAAGAATTTGTCCCTTTCATTAATCGTAAAGATGAGCTTTCGGTTGAATACGATTGTATGTTATGGGGTTTCAGAGTGGTGATTCTACAAAAATTACGTGATAAAGTTTTGCGGCAATTGCACTATTCACATTTTGGAATTGTGAAAACAAAATCTTTAGCTCGTTCATATCTCTGGTGGCTTAAAATAGACCATGATATAGAAAAATACATTTCTAATTGTATTCCGTGTAAGATAAGCCAACCAAGTCCTGAAAAAAGTCCATTAATTCCGTGGAGGCCTACGGATTCTCCTTGGTCCCGTCTCCATATTGATTTTGCGGGTCCAATTAAGGATTTCCATTTTCTTTTAATTATTGATTCGTACTCAAAATGGGTCGAAATATTTAAAACAAATAGTATAACGTCAAGTTTTACTATCAGTAAATTGCGTGAAGTATTTGGAAGGTTTGGTTTAGCAGATATTTTAGTAAGTGATAACGGGCCAATCTGCGAGAAGGTGAAAATCTAGATGAGATTATAAATACATTTTTGTTTGATTATATAACAACAAAACATTGTACTACCGGTGAGACTCCGGCTAAATTATTATTAGGCAAGCAGATAAAAACACGCTTTAGTATGCTTACTCCACCTTTAGTAAAAAACAAAATTGTTGAGAGTCAATGGTCTAACATCAAGAATCATAAAGGGGCACGAAGTATTTATTTTGATACCGGTAAAAAGGTTTTTGTAAGGGATTATTCGAATCCAAACAAAGCTTCATGGCAAGAAGCTACGGCAAAAGAACGTCTAGGTCCGCAATCTTATCACTGTATTTTAACTCGAAATAACAGAATAATTAAAAGGCACGCTAATCAAATGATTAGTGGTACACAGGACAAAAATGAGAATGCTGAGGTTAACGAACAAGGAGCTCCGAGGACTTCCACTGATAAAAATTCATCAGATCCTGATAATTCAGCTTCTGGGGAGGTTAGAGGAGAGCAGAACTCCGAGGCATGAAGAGAATATTTATCGAAATCTAAGGCGATTAAAACGTCCTAATTACAAAGAGTAGCCATGTATATGATGATGAAAATTTATATGTAACAGTAAAAAAAAATATTTACAATAAGTAACATTTATATTTCTAGTATGTAAACTCAAAATTTAATGAATTTTTTAATTATTATTATTACTTATGTTATTAGTATTAATAAACCTCGGAAGGGAATTGTGAAATTACGCCATCTAGGTGTGATTTACCATACAAAACCCTCAACATATGATGCAAGTTGATAATCTGTCAATCTAGTTCTTAAGCGAATGTAAACATAAAATTAAATAATAAAAACTTACTTATAATTCAACTACTAAACTCGATACATCATAATAAACTTTGTTGACATTTTTTTCAAAATGGGCCCTTTTTTAAATTTTGTTTTGCTCAAAAGAAAGCTTAGGTCTATTCCTTTAAGAGGTTTTTGGCCGCTTAGTGAGATGCGAGTGGGATATCTATCAAAATAAATATTTTGTAACCCAATTCATACAATTTTTGAGTTTTTTTTTTTATATCAAAAAAATTTTATTTTTAATTCTTTTTTCCGAAAGATTGAAGAAATATCTATCTAAACTATTTGGGACACATTTTGCTAAAAACAATAGGTAATACGTTACATGGCCAAAATGTCAAATTTTGACCCCCTCTAACTCAGAATATTCTCGACCGATCTTTTTGAAAAATTGTGTCTGAATTACTATCCAATAGAACTAACCATGGTGCAAATTTCAAAAGTTGGTTCACTTGGCATGAAATGCCCCATATACATTGTTATAGTTTCTGTTTCTAATCCAAAAATATCACTATAATCAGAACAAAGATTAGTTAATTGTTTCTTTAACATTCTCATTATTTCTGTTTATCTTTAACAATTACTTATGTTATTATTTGTGACTGTATCATAGTCTGCTAAATTTTCTGATTTTATACTAGATTGCTTTAATACTACAGGGCAATTATTGGTATTTAAAATCCTAATAAAGGCTTTGTCAAACCAACGTGTTAGCTATAAATACACCATCTTGGGGCTCCTAATTGCGAACGAATCACCTCTGCTCTGGCTGGCAAAGTGATATCGTTGTATACACTTATAACTGGTTCTTTTATATGCTGTGGAACATTTTCAGGTCTTAAAATAAAACAATCTTGATCTTGGCTGAATTCAAGGACGCAGTTATATTTTTTAATTAAATCCATTCCAATAATACCATCGCATCGTATGGGGAATTCATCTTTCACAACGTGAAAGTTATGAGGTATTAAAAACTGGCTGTATCTTAGATCAAAAACCATCGTACCAAGAGATCTAATTTTGCCTTCACCTATTCCACTTAATGTTGTTATATACATATATATTATTCGTGTTATTCCCATAGTGGATAGACGTGTTTTAAATCGCTCTCACTTTACATCCAAAAATAAATTGTCGATTTGTTAATGCAAATATTAACAATCACAAAAAAGCAAAGCAAAAAAAAAACAACAACATAAATAAAACCTTAAATAAAGAGTATAGTGTTTGTGTATGAGTTTCTCTTACTCTCCAACAAATGAAACAATGCTCAGCAGCAATGGAGCTCTCCATACAACAGTGATGCTCATGCCATACAATTGTTTAAAAAAAATTTACACACACTTGTTATCAAGGCGAATTCATACAAGGTGGTGGCAGTTCTAGAAAAACAACAATTGGTCTTAACAAATGTCAAAAAACAAAAATTAAAAATTAAACAAATATGTATTAAATCTTAATATAGTGTAGATAATTGAATAGTGAGGGCTTTACTTATTTATGTAAAAAATAATATTTTGTTAATATGCTTAGAATATGTAGATATTTAAATATAGCATTGACAACTGTTAGAACCAAAAAACGAAAAAAAAAGTTATCAGCTGATTGACTGACTCCACCTTGTATAAATTCGCCTTGCTTGTTATGCTCTTTTAAAAACTTTTATTCATTCATCGTTGAGGAAGCGATGAAAACACATGCGGCGGACTATCGTCAATTTTTTCAGATACCATTAAGCATTGTTGTTGGTTGTTTTTGGACGAAGCATAGCAAACACAAGCTTTTCAATTATAATTGAACACAAAAAAACAGTCAGCAATAAATAAAAAATTTAAGAGAATTTCGGCCGTATAATGTGTATTTTTTCTTTTCCTTAACATTTATATTATATTCATTTAATAATTTGGCTAAATCTGACAAAAATTCTATATCTAAACTTTTTTTTATTTTTTTTCTGATTTTAAGTTTTTGACATTATGGTTCTTGGGTAGCACTCTCACCAATACATCTTAATTTTTTTTTGAACACCACTGCCATACAACAATAAAAATACATCTGATCCAAAAGATCACAAAAACTATTTAAGTGTAAGAACAACAACAAACGAGAGATCTCCTCTCTCTAGTGCGCCAAAACAAAATATAAATAAACAAACAACTTATCCAATGGCTGATGATAATAGTATTGCTACTGTGATCAATGTCACAAATAGTAGCAATGATAATATTAACACTATAGGAACCGATGTTGACAATGGAAACCAATCAAGTTCAATGTTAATGGATACTGGTGCCATACCAAAAAATACTCAAAGTATGGTGAAAAACACTGACAAAATCCTAACAGGTATGGACCGTTATGTCACTTTTAGTAAACGCAAATCCAGTCCTAGGATCTCAAAATAGAAATCAAATCCAAAACAGGTGAACAAAAATCCGGTAAGTCAAAATCGTTTCGCAATTCTTGATAATCAAGAAAGTGAAAAAATGTCCGCAAAGCCTGTAAAAGACTATAAGCTAAGAATATAAATGATATAGAATGCGCATCATGTACAAGGAACATTTCCTATGGCGGGTTGTATCATTACGACCCGCTCTCATATAATTTCGCTCTCGAATTTTGCAAAGACAATTTGTTGTTAGTTTGTGTTCACACTTAGAGAACTGAAGAGAGCAAAAATGCACATGCTTTAATTCATAAACATGTTTGCTCTTTTTACCATCCAAAGCAAGGCGAATTCATACAAGGTGGTGGCAGTTCTACAAAAACAACAATTGGTCTTAACAAACGTCAAAAAACTAAAATTAAAAATTAAACAAATATGTATTAAAACTTAATATAGTGTAGATAATTGAATAGTGAGGGCTTTACTTTTTTATGTAAAAAATAAATATTTTGTTAATAAGCTTAAAATATGTAGATATTTAAATATAAACAAAAGCTTTGACAACTGTTAGAACCAAAAGGCGAAAAAAAAAATTATCAGCTGATTGACTGACTCCACCTTGTATAAATTCGCCTTGATCCAAAGTGTGTATGTGTGTTTTTTTTTGTTTCTTTTGCTAAAAACTGGTTTATGATATTTTTTACTTGAATGTGCTTTGTTGTCAAACAATTTATGTGGAAATAACCAACGTAAGAGCTAATGCGACCGATTGCGTAATTGTAGGGCAAAAGTATGTGTTTTATTTTTGTAAAAATTAAACTATATCGATTCGCAACGAATTATAGTTTCCTTTTTGTAGACAATTAAATTATGTACTTACAATGTAGAGACCTGTATTAATACCATTAAAAGAGAAAAATGTGAAAAGTGTTTTCTCTACAATATTAATGGGACCGTTTATTTTTATGGGTCTTTTGCCTGTTTTTGAAAGTGAAATAAAAATTTTCGTTTGGGAATTTATATTGAAACGACAAGAATCTATTAGATGTTTTTTTCATTATCTACTCTTTCTTTTTCTAGTTTTGCAACCACTGTTGTTTTTTTTATATATTAAATTTTTAATGGAGGAAGGACGAGGATTTTTCCACACAATTTCATTTCCACTAAATAGTTTAAGTGGTACAATGGATGTTACAAAAACTGCGGAATCACTTGCACCAGAGCCATGGAAAGCCTGTTTGTAAGAACTATGGCCGGAGCTTCCATCAAAACCCCACTTTGAGTACAATTTTAAATTTGTTAATTTATTTTCCGATAAATCACTAGTACATATTGGAAACGCAACTAGTCGTTCAGCAATGTGATTTAAAAGTCCTTGAAGACTAACTTGTGCTGAAGTTTCACAAATTTGTACGTGCTCACGTTTTGGATAGCATCTTTCTTTTGCTCGTTGAACTTTAGTATATGACGGAAATTTTCTGGAGCAGTTCTTCTTCCCGACATAGTTATAATGTAAACTATGTCGGGTTAATTTTGCTTCTATTAGAACGCTAAGAGCTTCTTCTGCAGTCAGCTGTTGCGATTTAACCTGCTTAAAGCTTTATCTACACTTTGGAGCCCTTGTTGGTGTCGACGTTGTTATTTCTTTAATTAATTTTGACGCGTTAACTTTTCCGGAAGCTCTTAGACCCACTTGTGTAGCATGAGCCAAAACAGATAATGGAGTGCTATCTCTAATGCTTTTACTTTTCTTTGGTTTTCTCATTACATTCTTGAAATGAAATTTCTTTACGACCTCGTTTTTGTGGTGGTGGAACAATTGAGAAGCATCTAACCATTCCTTATTTAAGCTCAAAAAGCGTTCATGTTTATGATGACTTTTATTATGTCGAGTCTTAAAGTTTTTAATGAAGTTCTTAAATCTTATACGTTTAATGACTTTTATTCTAAGAATACTAATTTTGTTTCTCCATTAATTTACTTCGGTATTTTTCATAAAATTGTAAAGTTCTCGGGGAGAAATTAAGATGGTTTTGGGGCTTGTCCCTAAAAAAGATTTGATTCCTTTAAAATAATGTGAAAGTTTTATTCGATTTCCCCTTTACCAAATACCTAATTTTATGCAAAATACATTGAGCACATTAAGGTTGTTCACGGTTGCCAGGGTAATGTGATTATCGGGTTATTTCTACAACAAAAAAATTCATTGAAAAATATAACCAACTTTGCCCAACCCATTATTCTAGTGTTGGAAAATAATACAAATTTATTTCAAAAAATTGATTTGAATTTTCTTTATTTGTTTGTATTTTTATTTTATGTTTATTCTATTTTTAGTTTTGTAATAAAAATCTTAAATGAAAATTTGATTGGAATCAGCTGTAATCCATTCTTCCCAACTAAATAAATACTGTGGAATCGTTATAGCTTCCTGGGCTACCCACATATGCGTGTAATATGCTCAGTATACACAACATGAAGCTTATTGGAGTAAATTTGATGGCGGAAATCTTCAAATATCTTAGCAAAGTCGCCGACGCACTGCCATATTAGTCCAATTCCTGTAAGTCCTGTAATTTCTTTTAAAATAGTCTTTCGGTAATTTTATTCAGAGTACCACCATCTGCCACTTCTTATATTGTTGCAATTTTTCGTAATGAAGCACTCTACAACGACGTTTTCGTACTGCTGTGGACAGCCTCTGCTTTGCAGCAGGTGATATATTATGTTGCCATTCTCTTCTGAGTCTTCTCTTTTCGAGAAGAAGTCTTTTAATATCCGAATATGAAACAGGCGTATTAGTTTTTAGAGTGTTTCAGAGTCGAAATTATCAATAACGTGAAGTCATTGACGGTTTTATTTATGTCTTCCTCACACTGTAAGTTATGATTTGTGTGGATATGGCTGCTGATATATTTCCTATATTTTAGCCAATTTGTCTTAAAATACAAAGAGTCCTTAGGAAATCTTGGGCTTTGGGTCTCTCGCAATAAGTAATAATTACAGGAGAATGGTCAGAAGATAAATCATAGGATATTTCTGTGGATACTGTATTTCGACTAATATTTCTACATATGGCGAAGTCTATTAGATCAGGCATTTTTCTAGGATCAGTTGACCAATAAGTTGGATATCCAGGAGACACGAAATCTAAGCAAGTTTTACGATCAACTAGAGCTTTATACAGCTGTCTACCTCTGGGATTCACCAATCACGAACCCCAATATGTATGTTTGGCATTGTAGTCTCCACATGCCAGAAACCGATCTCCTAGTGTCATAAAGAATTCTTCAAATTTCTCCTTGGTCATCGAAAAACGTGGTGGGCAATATATAGAGCTCAGAGTTAATTCTCCAGCTGGGTATTCAAGTCGAATAGATGTTGCTTACATATAATCCTTTGAAAACGCATCTAGAGCATAGTGTCTCAATCGGTTTCTAATTATGATATCGGTGCCGCCGTGTGCCTTACCATCCGGATGGTTTGTGTAATAGAATGAGTAACCTGATATATTACAGTTATATCTATTTGTAAGATGTGTCTCCGAAATTAACATCACATCGATGCTTATATTTAACATAAAATGGGAAATTTCCGATTTGTGCTGATTTAAACCATTTGCATTCCAGAAACATATCTTTAAAAAATTAATTTTCTTGTTATTAGAATTTGAATCATTTGGTTCTGTGCTCTCAGAAGCTCTTGTATTGTGTTTTGCATGGATTACATGAAGTTAGTCATATTTTGATTAAGAGAGGAAATATTCTCATAAGGTTTTCCAACCCTCCCATATTTTGAGGAACACTGAGCTTTTGATAACCCTATCTTAAAATACTAGCATATAAGCTGGCTCCAGCATTAATTGTAGATCCTTGGTAATTTTGCTGTGATATTGGATGAGCCGCATTTATTTTTTCATTTTAAAAAACTACTCCAGAGCTTAGTGGTCTAGATGTAGATTCCGAATTTGTAACTATTTCACCTCTCAACAGCCTTTGCCTCTCTCTTAATCTTTTTAATAACTATTTATAGATTGGGTATCCGCGGTAATTAGCGGAATGATCTCCACCGCAGTTACCACATTTTCTACTGAGACCATTCTTAACTATATCACATTGCACAGTGGGGCAGAATCAAAATTTTTTGGAAATAAATCTGGCATTTCTAAACGGTTAGTTCGATCAGGATAAAATTTGACGTGGGCGTAGCCAAGGAGTTTATGTTATTAAAATGGACCCTAAACTGCTCCAGGCGCGGCGCTATGGGGCTCAAAGTAGGATACCTTTGACATGTAAAATTTTTAAACACATACCATTTTTTTGTTTCCCATCCGATTTCAAACATGCTTGCGTGTGGTATTTATCTCTTATAATTTCCGACTTATAGGCATTTCAAAATTGAAATTTTAAAATTTTGCCATACCTTGATTCGCTTTTTTTAAAATATAGGGCCTACTTTTGAACCGAATGAACTCAAATTTTTTTGTTAGACAACTAAATTACCAATAATATGCAAAAAATTTCGGAGCAATATCAATTATGGATTCCAAAATAAACGATTTTCAATTTAAAAATTCAGTATTATTTTTTTTTTTTTTTTTGTTTTTTGGGCGAAAAGGTGACTTAACTCTTTTTTGATTAAAATAAAACTATCTTTACGAAAGTATAACAGTCTTACATTTTTCTCTAAGATTTCTTTACGGAGAATATTTTGACTTATTTTTTTTTTTATCAAAATTTTAATTTTGGACCACATGTTCTAAAATCCCAAAGCTGGAATCAGAAAATGGAAAGCAGTTTTGGAAACCTTGATGTGATTCATATTTATTCCCAAAGTATTTTCCCAGCCCCGAAGAAAACGTGGACCCTATGAGCAAAATAGTAAAAAATATAATTTTTGGGACTTTTGCTCAAATTTTTAGGAATTGCGGGATTCCCTTGACCTTTTGACAATTTTTTTTACACTTTGATATTCAGAATAAAAAATTTAGGAAACGTTGAAAATTCATTGAGTTTTGTTAATAAATAAAGATTTTATTACATATTACATATTTATTGAGCTTCTAAAACTAAAATTTGTATAAAAATTTTGATAGGATTGCAAATATTAGAAACTATTTGATCCACATTTTTCCGAACAATTTTTTTTTTGTTTAGATAAGTAAGTAAAATCTTGGCCTTATAAAAAAAATTTCAAGTCAATATCTCAATTAGATTCAAAAAAAAACCACTTTAAAGCTCCGTCCTTCAAAAATATTGCACAAACATGAAGAGCTGAGGTATTTTCGAGTTGATTTGCAGTTGTTCAGCTTCCTAGCGCTAATGGGGGCCAGTACGTAGCCCCTCAAAATTGGTCACCTCGGGTCTAAATTTTTTGTTAAAAATCGCCAAAAATCTATTTATGATCGTAATAAGCTGAAAACTACGCTTACACGTGTAGTTTATCTCTCAATTAGTTGAAAAGATATTTAGATTTATTAATTTTTTTTTTAATTTTGCTCGATCTTTTTATGGTTTTTTAGATGTGACGGCCCTACGCAGGGTCGATTTTTTTTTTTTCTAAAATATCACTTATATTGTTGATAAAATTCTAAATAAAATAAAAAAAATTTCCTAACAGTTATATTGTCCCTATAAAAAGTTAAACGCATCCAAAGTTGGAACATGTAAAAAGTGACATATTTTTTAAGTTTTTTCCCAAAAAGGCCCATATATCTTTTCTTTTGTAGAAAAAATTTTTCTTCGGGACTATATACAATTTTTATATGATCCGGAAAGAGAATTTAATGCAAAAGCGTGTAAAGTTAATTTTTTGCTAATGCCGTTGATTTAAGAATAATTGAGTCTATATTAGTTCCAAATTTTGTTATGTTATCTTCAACTGTTAAAATTTTATATTTTTCTTCATGGAAAATCACCATATTATAATTTTTTAAGTTTTTAAAGTAAATGACGTACCAAAAGTTTATAAATTTATTTAATTTTACTAATATATCAATCTTCAGGTCCTCTGGTTTTCAACAATAGCAAATACCTATATAAAAAGCCTTTATTTACTCCTCAGAAGTTCTGAAACCTTGCCCGCTTTAGAAAATTAGTACATTTTTTCATACATTTCATGCAAAATGTTACTAACATATTAAATGTAAATTCTGAAATCAAACACATACTGACTTAACAGAAAATTTGGTTTAACACATTTTGCATGCAATGTATGAAAGTGGGCAAGGTTTGTGGAACTTCTGAGGAGTAAGTAAAGGCTTTTTATATAAGTATTTGCTATTGTTGAAAACCTTAGGACATGAAGATTGATATTTTGATAAAATTAAATAATTTTATAAATTTTTGGGACGTCATTTACTTTAAAAACTTAAAAAATTATAATATGGTGATTTTGCACGAAGAAAAATATAAAATTTGAATTAATGTAAATAAACGGTTAAAGATATCATAACAAAATTTGGAACTAATATAGACTCAATTATGCTTAAATCAACGACATTATAATTTTTGACAGTTTTTATTTTCAAATTCCGAAATTCCTAAACCGGGTAAAATGTGTTCCTAAAACTGATGTGATAGTAAAAAAAACTTTTTAGATATTTAAGAAGCATATAGGATTATACAAATATGAAGTTTTTTCGCCTTTTTAGAATTTTTTACTTAAATCTAAAATTTTTGTTAAAAATTGGCCAAGTTAGGATAGATCTGGGGGTTGTTGTGTCCGCTTAAGTAAGCCAAAATTTACTTTACACGCTTTTGCATTAAATTCTTTTTCCGGATCATATAAAAATTGCATATAGTCCCAAAGAAAAATTTTTTTCTGCAAAAGAAAAAATATATGGGCCTTTTTGGGAAAAACCTTAAAAATAGGCACTTTTTACGTGTTCCAACTTTGGATGCATTTAACTTTTTATAGGGACAAGATAACTGTTAGGAAGTTTTTTTTTATTTTATTTAGAATTTTACCGCCACATCTAAAAAACCATAAAATGATCGAGCAAAATTAATAAACCTAAATAATACACATGTAAACGTATTTTTGTAGATTTCAGCTCTTTCCGATCATAGATTTTTGGCGATTTTTATACGCGAGGGGCAACGCACAGCAAATCAACTCGAAAATACATAAGCTCCAAGCATGTGATAATATGTCTAATGGTTCGTAATAATATCTCAAATGGTTCCCGAGATACCGAATTATTTAAAAAAAAAAAAAAAAAAACGTTTCTAAACCACTGTGTGTCGTTAGTGGATTATCATAAGCTTGTTTATTTAACATAGTTTAATATAGACTCTGTTGTTTTTACTGCAGTATTTGTTGTTGTTGTACCAGAACACTTTTTATTTTCTTTTCTGCTTTATTCTCAACAATAATTTATAGGTGATAATGTGTGTGCAATATTATTTTCATGTACTTAATTGTATCACGGGGGAACAAGAGCGCGCTCTCTCAATCGGTTTGGCGGTTAAATAATTTTTGTTAAAGTCTGTATCTCTTATATTTTTATTTACACTTCTATTTTCACCCTCCCCGTTCAGAAATGTGTAGGCATATGTAGGCCGTTTAAACTGAGCCTACTCTCATTGTGAGAGTTCATATGCTCAAAGTAATTTAACGAAATTTGAAAAAAGAAAATAAAGAACAGACTTTTAAATAAATTTCAATTTTTTTGATAATATATTGTAATATTTATTTATTTATCGCTAAATTTTTTATTTTGTGGTTAAGTTTTCACTTAAACTTAACCACAAAAACACGTCTGCTTCTCATGAGAATACAGAATACGAGCGAACAAAAAAGTTTTTTGCTTCGAAAATTTCGAATTTTGTACCAGCGAATCGAGTCTTATGGGGGAAGTTTTGCTTTACTTCTTTAGTTAGAAAAAAGTACCGCTGAAGCACACCGATTGTTCACCAAAATGAATGTGTTTCAGCCCGGCCAACCAGCCGAATCGATACCATCACTGTGACCCTGTACTGAATGCAACTGATTTCTTTGAAGGGAAGTTTTGCCTTAACTGAAAGTTTGAACAATGCCGCACTTTTTAGTTATACACCTAATATGATATAATTAATCTTACCTTTTAGAAAAATATAAACATATTATTTATTTTGATTTTATCTTCTTCATAACTAAACATTAATGTAAGGACTTTTTTCGAAAAAAAATTCGCGACAAAACTACTTTTTTTTAAATTTAAATGCACATTATTTTTGACTTAGTATCAAAATTGGAATAATTCTTTTTTTTCTAATACTTATAAATTTGTTGTTAATTTTAAAAAATCGATAGAGATTTAGATTCGCAAGTAGCAAAAATCCGGAATATGGTAGGTAAAAAACCTGAAATTATAATTTTCAAATGTGAATATCTCGTAAACTATAAGAGATAAAATAGTTATGGCTATGTTTTTTGTAGCTCTTCTTGAATATTTTACATATGCACAAACCTTTGAAATAGGATCGAGAACAAACATTTGGTATCATTTTCAATTTTCACACCTTCTCTGTAGTTCTAGGATATTTTATTAAAGCCGATAAGAAGTTATAGATTTATTTCCACTATTTTTTTCATTTCACCCAATGTGCAACATTTATGAAAAAATTGATTAGGGATTATCGCATGAGATAAATCACTTGACTTGTTTCTGCATTAAACACGGTTTTTTCGGTCTTGCTTCACCATTATAGAGTGGTAGTATTTTATTTTTTTGCATTAAACGATGCATTTACCTTTACAAAATAGTAATCACCCAATTATTAAATTTTAGATTTTTTGTTGCTTGACTGGTTGTTGCAACAAACGATTCAACTGTATATTTATTGAGTTTTTCCTTTGAAACACAACAAGATTTATCAAAATCGGTTGAAAAACGGCTGAGTTATGGTAGTTTTAAAGATGTTCTCCAGCTAATGAAGAAAACAACAATCTTAAAATCAGTTTCAAAACAACATACTTATAATTTTTTGAAGTTGTACAATAAGAATATCATTATTTCACAACATTTGCTTATAAAAAAGGACTAAACGAAGTGATCGAGAATAACTATATGTATTTCCGAACTCTCTGGACTCCAACAAAACAGACTTGCTTTATTAGACCCTCTGCATAGTAGGGTGACAGCCGTTTTTTTTTAGATTTCATAAAATGCCGGGTGTAATATTGTGATACTAGGTCTAAAAGTTAAGTGCTGAAAATTTGAGGCAAATCGGACAACGATTTCGGGACGCGCATCGAGGTCAAAGGTCAGATATACATATGCAAAATTTTACTATTTATATGAAATACATTTGTGAAACTCTTCAACTTTCTGTATTATGTTACAGAAATATGTAGATTTATTTATATTAATGAAAATTACAGTAAAAAAACATTTAGAGATTAAACCCATATCTCCTTTGGGTCAAATTGACCCAAAAACTGTATTATCGCAAATTTTTCAGTTTTTGTAAAAATGTTGCTACTAAATAATTATTTTTGCAATCGAATGCAAAAGAATCGAAATGTGTACGTAATTTTCGTTTTAATCAGACATAAATGATAAAAATCGGTTAAAAAATGTTAAAGTTATTAAAAATTCCTCAGACCATTAACGTGTCTCAGGCCACTTGAACAATAAATGTAGGGTCAAAATTAACATATTTTGAGAAATATTAAAATAAAAGCTAATTTTTAATTAAAATATATCTGTATTTACATTTATATGAGTTTTTGTCTTTGTAGGATACCGTTAACCTATTCGCAGGGATGGCCAAAAAATTTATTTTTTGTAACGGCAGTTTCGAATCCCCATTTTCAAAATTTTAGAAATTTTTATTAAAAAAATTTCAGGATTTTTTGGGATTTATTGAGATCATAATAGTGAATAAAAATATTAAAAAATTATGGCAATACCTCTTAAAGTTTTTTCGTACTTACTATTTGAATTTTTTTGGCCATATTTTGGCGAATGAGAGCAATTTCCTTCCTTACTCTTACGAATTTTAAGTAAAGCCTATAAAGAATCTTATAGCTCAGATAATTTTAGATATACTATGAAAGTTTTACTAAAATCGGAAGAAGTTAACCTTTAAACCGTGTAGGTCAAAGGTAAAATGTTTCAATATTTGAAATTTTCCAAATATTGCTACTAAATATGATTGTTTTATAATAGAGAAGGGCATATACATGTAAATATACAATAAGCTTAAATGTAATAGATATAATTAAAACAACATGTACACTGATATCACCTGATCTCAGTTCGACCTTTGAACCACGGTCGAATGTTCCCAACCGCCCATACACCCTTGTAAGGGTTACGGGACTGTTGAAAACCTTCTATGTCCTCTAAAAGATATTTATCATTACGCAAAATCTTGGACACCTTATAAGGGGCCCTGAATTTAGGTATTAGTTTCCGGGATACACCAGCATGCGAATCAAAATTCTTTACCATAACGTAATCGTCCACTAAATACCGAATTGGCTGTCTTTTTTTCCTGTTAACGTAATCCCTATTATAATCCTGTAAAGTCACTTGCCTATCTGACGCTGTCCTCCTGACCTTGGCAAGATCAGCCCTTACCGCATCACGTACTTTGTCCATTAAATTTTCCAGTAGATAGTCCATAACCTTCCCTTTTTGTCCTATTCCAAATAACATTACACTAGGATGATTCCCAATAGTCCTGTGAACAGTATTATTCATGGTATGCTCGACCCTATCCAACACAGTATCCCAATATATATTATCCTCCGGTCGCACTAATATCGCTATCATTGGACTAATACTCCTGTTCACCCTCTCTACTTGACCATTTGCCTGTAGAGAACCTGTTGCAACCTTTATACATATGTCGAATATTTTGATCCTCCAGAAATTACTGAAATTCCGCGGAAGTGAAAGTAGTCCCCCTGTCACTTACTATATACCTAGGACGACTATAGGATCTAAAATATTCCCTCAAATGACAAACAACCTCCTTTGTATTCGTAGACTTCGTAGGATACAGCCTTACAAATTTTGTTCCAGCATCAATAACTACCAAAATATACTTAAGTAACCTACCGTTATCAACGGGTCCATAATGGTCTATGTGAACCATATCGAAAGGAACTGTTGGTTTAGAAATATTATTCAACAACCCTTCATCCTTTCCATTCTTGGGAGAATATGCTATACATTTCAAACAATTTCGTATATGCTCCGATGATTTATCCCCAATTTTCGGACCAACCACTAACTTTTCAAAAAAAGTTCCGTCATCTTTTCCGTCATCAATTCCCACGTGGCCGATTTCATCATGATACTTGTACAAAACATGATGTTTCATATCCTCAGGTACATAAAACAACAGAGCACCCTCATTTGACTTTCTGTAAACAACACCATTTCTCATCACAAACATTGCATGTTGCCTCCTCTGAAGTTCTTCCTTAAGTCGCACTAATTTCGTATCCTTGTTCTGACAAATAACTAAATGTTCCTCAAAAGTATTACTCTCAATTACCATAATTCTCAAACATCTACTAAGTGCATCGAAGTGTTTCATACGTGATGTTCCAAACTATAGTCGTAATTCTGCAATTCAAGACCCCACCTTGCAGTCCTCGGATATATCTCCTTTTTATTGAGTGTCATGGTCAATGAATTGCAATCCGTAACGATCGCTTCAAATCAAAAATTATAGCGAGAGTCTCTAACTCAAAACTATGATACTGCAATTCAGCCTCAGTCGTCCTTTTAGAAAAATAAAAAATGGGATGCATCTTCCCATCATCCTTCCTCTGTAACAAGACTGCCCCAAACCCAATACTACTGGCATCGCAATGCAATTCCGTATCATCCTTCGGATCTGAACTAATTTATCCTTCAATAAATCAAACGCGTGCAATTCGTCCTGCCCAAACTTAAATGTCCTATCCTTTCTAGTCAAATCATACAATGGCTTTGTCATAATCGAAAAATCCTTCACAAATCTCCTGAAATATGAACAAAGTCCTAAAAGCTCTGAACCGAATGGGCATTCGTAGGTAATGGAAAATTCTTTATTGCCCGTATGCCCCTATCATCTGCACCAATCCTATTCCCATCAATCTTATAACCTAAGTATGTAACAGTCGTCTGTAAGAACTCACACTTGTCCATCCTCAATTCCAATTTATTATCAATCAGGCGATCGAAAACTACCCTTAAAATTAAGAAATGTTCATTGACGTACACCGTTGCCACCATAATATCATGCAGATACATTATTATTCTCCCGTCCGCAACCATATCCGCAAAAATCTTATTAACGAATCTTTGAAACACTGAAGGAGCATTCTTTAGTCCAAATGGCATTCTCAGGAATTCGTATTGCCCTAATGGAGTCACGAAAGATGTGTATTTTACAGAATGTTCATCGACATACTCATGAAAAAATCCATTCTTCAGATCCAATATTGTAAAATATTTCTTACCTGCCGTCTTTTTCTTTACTAAAACTATCGGGGATACAAATTCTCATTCGCTTGGCCTGATGTATCTCTTTTCCAAGTATTCATTAAAAATCACCTGTAACCGTTCCCTTTCATCATATGAAAATCTTCACGGAGCACAACTAAAAGGTTTTGCGTTATCAAGAATCAGTTTAATTTCACTTCTCACCTTTGGTTCAACAGGTCGTTTAAGACTCAGATAGTAACTATAAAACATGTCACACAATCTTTCCCTGTCATCAAAACTAATATCACTACCAACAATCAGATCAGCCCTATCATTACCACAATCAATTGACATTATCATTTCCAGCGCCTCATCAACTGAAGAAATATCACCTAACACATTAGTTGAGTCCCTCGAAACTAATTCCAAACTTGCCCTTTGCAAAAAATCCCTGCCCAAAACACAGTCATAAAAAGTTGACTCATCAGTTACAATAAGAATTTCCAATTCAATAGTTTTATTATCAAAAGAAACATAAAATAAAAATTTTCCAATAGTATTCAATTTGCTTAAATTAATTCCATTGTGAGTCAACATTCCTAACCAAATCCAAATTCATTCTCTCCGTAACCATAGATTCTCTAACAAAACTCACAGGACTCCTTGAATCTAACAGGCATTCTAAATAAAAAAATTACCGAAATTATTACAAGAACTAAACTTAAGATACCCTAAAAATTTATTGATGTTCACCTCACGTACCGTCTTCTTCTCAGGGCAGGCTGCAACACGATGCTCAAGACTTCCACAACCAAAACATGCTCCCATTTCTCGTTTAGGGTTTCTACACTCGGAAGCAAAATGTCCAAAAGAATTGCAGTATCTGTACTTGGTTTCTCACTTGCTTGTTGACGCTGGCTCTTAAATTTGTATTTTAGAGAATACCTGCAACAGCATAGACTTGTAGCACTGCATGTTGGCATGAGTCTTCAGATTATCATCTGGAATTCTTTCAATTATAAAATCGATGAGTTCTTATTCATCCATTCCGATTTTGTTTGCCAATATGATTTTTCATTATAATATTCAATAAAGCTTACACCGGCTATCCACTTACAGGCTTCAAAATTACGGCGCATCATCAATTGGTTTTCCTTTGAACTAAACATATCGATCAAATCCTTAAATAACACCTCAATATTTTCGTTCATATAATTTGACTTCGAGTGCAACCACAATTGAGCTTGCCTCTTACTTTTACCATGAACATTGCCTTCAAAGATTTTTCATCCACTTCATACATACTGGCAATACTTTTTAATTGCGATATCCACACTTCATAAAATATGTGAAACACTGCTATTGTTTATGTTGATACTGTAAACATGTGTTGAATTGTTTGGTATGTTGTCATTTTCTTTATTATTAACACTGCTTATTAAAATATTTCGTTCTTTTTCATTCTTCTCCTTAATTTTATTCCGTTCCCTCTCAAACTATTCATTTATTCTATAAAAATTATTTTCCTTTTCCAATAGTTCTTTTTTTCTTTTTAGTAGCTCTAATTCTCTTTTCATCATATTATTCTGTTCGACAACATCTCTTTCATGTTCACCTACAACAATATTTGCACTCATTTGCTCGTCCACACTAATCATTAAATATGATTGTTTTATAATAGAGAAGGACAAATACATGTAAATATACAATAAGCTTAAACGTAATGGACATAAATAAAACAACATGTACACTGCGAAAATATAATTACACTGATATAAATAAACCATACCATGCAATATATTGCTACAAATGTAAATACGGATATATTTTAAGTAAAAATTAGCTTTTATTTTAATATTTCTCAAAATATTTTAATTTTGACCCTACATTTCTTGTTCAAGTGCCCTGAAACACGTTAATGGTCTGAGGAATTTTTAATAACTTTAACATTTTTAAACCAATTCTTGTCATTTATGTCTGATTAAAACGAAAATTACGTACACATTTCGATTCTTTTGCATTCGATTGCAAAAATAATTATTTAGTAGCAATATTTTTACAAATACTGAAACATTTGCATTTTTTTCGAATTTTAGCGATAATACAGTTTTTGGGTCAATTTGACCCAAAGGAGATATGGGTTTAATCTTAAAAAGATTTTTTTACTGTAATTTTCATTAATATAAATAAGTCTACATATTTCTGTAACATAATACAGAAAGTTAAGGAGTTTCACAAATTTATTTCATATAAATAGTAAAATTTTGCATATATCTGACCTTTGACCTCGATGCGCGTCCCGAAATCGTTGTCCGATTTTCAGCATTTAACTTTTAGACCTAGTGTCACAATATTCCACTCGGCGCCCTTCAACATTTTTCCCATACAACTGATTGTCAACAATCAATAAACAATTTTTCGTCCGGCACTGGCTGGACTAATTAATTATAATTATTAGATATAAGATTTGAAATACTTGTTGTTAGTTCATTAAGTAATGAAGATACAATAAATAAAAAATTAAATTGAAAAAAAAAAAAAAAAACTGATTGTCACTCTACATAGTGTAATTAATGCTAAAGTTACAATAAATAAAAATGTAATTTTATTTCTTACTGGCATATACTTACATTTTTATGATTTACTAATTTCATTAGCTTGAATTCTCTATAAGCCCTCTTAGCGTGAGTAACATTTTGGAATGGACGTGAAAGTTTTTTAATCGCAACATTTTGTTCAGTAATTGTATCGTATGCAGCACTGAAAGACAAATTTTAAATATAGATATCATTATTAGATAAGTTTGCACTTATGCGATTTTCATAGTTTTCAATGTCTAAAATTTAAAAATTTTAGCAAAATCAAATAACGTTTAGAGGTTGTGAGGCATTTGTTGTTGGTTGAACACTACTTTATAAATTTATATTTAAAATTTTTTGTTAAATAAACATAGATGCTTTGAAATTTGATTCAAACGTTTTTTTTAAGAAAATTAATTTTTTTTCTTAAAATTTTTATTCTTATTTGAAGCGGCATACAATTAAAGGAGAATTATTATTCTTGTCTACTGTATTATATAAAAATATGAAAATTTAGAATCAAGATAGCTATTTGTTTGGTTATTTAGCAATTTTTTTTATTTTTATGTCGTTTAAAGGTCTTGTCCAAACGAATTTGGACACTCAAATTATAATTAATTGAATTTCTTCGTTAAGAAAACATTTTTTCAGGGGCAGAAAATAATTATTAAGTATTACTGAAATTTAAAACAAAAAAATCATATACAAGAAACAAGACCATCATGGATTTGAGTATACCAATTTCATTCCCAGTAGATGTATTGTCAGAAAATGTTATGATTTTTCAAAGAGTTATACGGGAATACAAAATTAATATTTTAGTAAGAATTGTGCTAAATTTCCCAATTAATTATTGATAAATTCACTGAAATTTATTGTTGGGGGATAAGCTAGTTCCTATGCGCATTTCACTGGTTGCTTAGTCCAGATCATCAGGAAACCTTTTCCCAAAAGGCTTTAGAAAAACTAAAGATATTGTACAAATAAAACTATAGAGTGAATGAGAAATACAGACACTCAAGCTTTACTTGTAAGTTATGATTTTTATTTCTTAAGTTTTATTTAAAAAACTTAATATTAATAATTATTTTTTAAGTTTTATTTATCACTCAAAAAATAATCATTATATTTTAAGTTTTATTTATTACTCAAAAAATAATCATTATATTTTAAGTTTTATTTTTTGTTCAAATTATAATAATTATTTTTGAGTTTTATTTTTTTCATTGGAAAATAAATATTATTCGTGAGTTTTATAAGTTTTGTTCATTTATAAAACTTAATAGAATGAAGATTTTCTAAGTTTGAAATAGAATTCTTAACTTTAAAGTTTATTGATAATACCAATTCAAATTTTGTATTTACTTAATATTGTCTTATATTTGAAGAACTTTTATTAAAATATTAAATCGGCCCACCTTGGAGATGACTCTTAAAAATTATAAAATTTTAAAAAATTATATTCTGAAATACACAAATGAATAAATCTCGTGATGAAAGACATTGTGCTAAAAATTATTATAAATATCCATCTTGACGTTCTGTGTAATATATTAAAAGTCTTATATAATAACTTTCTTTTAAGGGTGATCTAAAATATACATGGATGGAAATACATAAGAGACCTGAATAGAACAATAAAAAGTCATAGTTCAAATTAAATTCCAAATATTCCCCCTATAACATAAAAATGGTTAATTTTACAGAAAAAATTAACAACAACCAAAATGTTTAAAAATCCCTATAATTTTATAAAAACTCCAATAATGGGAATATTTCGCGTAATATATCTAGTTACAATATTAGGTGGGTGATCTTGTTGAGAACATCAAGGTAAGTATGTATATATGACAATTTGTTACTTATTTTCTTTCAATTCGTGGTTGAACCCTTATTTGGTCGTAAAGGTTTTGTAATTCTATAAAATATATCCATCTTTAGAAATATGTTTTATTTTTTAACAATAAAATAAAACTGAAGGGGGGTTAAAATTTCCCAGCTCTGGCACATTCTTATTGCTAATCGGCATAAGAAACCATGTGACCCTTACATTTTAAGTATAAAATATGTTCGGCAAATTTATGTAGAATGTTACGGAGAACTTTTTTGTATTTAGTTATTTAATTTTATTTGACCTTTTTGTTTCACTTTAATATTCAAGCTTGAGGTCTTTTTTATAAAAATATTTCAATTTTTATTTCAATATTTTTTTGAAATAACAAAAACAAATATTTTCCTGAAGATGCTACACATTGATGTAGCGAAATATTTAAATAAAAATTGAAATATTTTTATAAAAAAGACCTCAAGCTTGAATAATTATCATATTAAAGAGAACATCCTCAAGGCATGGGTCTTTTTTGTCCTTCTTTTAAAAAAGAGCAAAAAACACCTTTATAACAGGATTTAAGGAGTTAAAATGTTTCGAAAAAATATTTTCCGTGAAATTTTACTATAAGTCCCTGAATAAACCAAAGCGGAAAATTTAACCAGAAAGTCAGAAATAAGACACAACAATAGAGAGTTTAGGGTTAATTTCGCATTTATTAAGAATTTTATTTTAAACTACCCCAAAAATGTCCAATTGTTTGGAAAAATTTGATTTGTTTTGCTATATCTGATCCAGGTGAACATAATGACGATACGCGCTATATCAATGTTGAATTGATATAGCCGAAAGAGTTTTGTATACAAAGCTGTACCATCAGCCATGCTCCCAGTTCCGCATTCTGACGAACTCCCAGTACCTGTGCTACAACTTCGAAGTCCTAGTCATTTTGTTTATGGAACAATCGCTGAAACAGGAACCTTTTATTCCGCAGGTAGTGATTACACAGGAATTGAAGTTATCCCAAGAGCAATATTAATGTCGCAAGAGCATTTAAATAAATTGGCTCGGAGACTGAATCTGTATAAAAATAAATCACAAATTTTAGCTGCAGACTTAAAAAGTCTTCATCTACTTTAACATGCTGCAGACAGCTTTCTGCCGTTCTTTTCAGTTAACGATGATAACACGTTTGCTTATTGCAACAATATTAAAGGAATAATTAATGCAATGACTTTTTACTACAACCACGAGGACTGGCGTATATTTATTGATTCATCTAATAAGAGTCTAAAAGCTGTACTTCTGTATTACGATAATACCAAAAATCCTATACCAATTGCCTATAGAATGAACATTAAAGAAAGCTATGATTCCATAAAATTAATACTAGACTCCGAAAATATGAAGACCATAAGTGGCTGATCTGTTGTGACTTAAAAGTCGTTAGTTTTCTTTCTGGTATGCAGGCCAGATACGTTAAGTACGGATGTTTTTTATGCACTTGGGATAGGATACTTTTTATAGATGTCTTCAACTTTACTATTGAAAAAACTAACTTTATATTTATGTATAGTATGTTTACCACAGATATAGCAAAACAAATCAAATGTTTCCAAGCAATTTGACATTTTTGGGGTACTTTAAAATAAAATTCTTAATAAATAAGCAATTAACCCTAAGCTCTCTTTTGTTGTGTCTTATTTCTGACTTTCTGGTTGATTTTTTCGTGTTGGTGTATTCAGGGCTTATATTAAACTTTCACGGATAATATCTTTGCGGAACATTTTAGCACCTTAAATCCCTGTTCTAAAGGTGTTTTTTGCACTTTTTTAAGAAGGACAAAAAAGACCCATACCTTGAGGAGTTAAAGGGTTAACATATTCTACAAAAATGTTCTCCGTAATATTTTACATAAATTTTCTGAACACATTTTATACTTAAAATGTAAGGGTAACATGGTTTCTTATGCCGATTAACAATAAGAATGTGCCAGAGCTGGGAAACTTTAACCCCCTTCAAATGAAATTCACATGTATGCTTTCAAAACGACGATACACGTGTCTTTTTTATTGTCTCCTCTATCAAAATTTATAGGCCGGACCTTGTAATTTTGGAAAAAATTAGATTTTATTGTAATTATTAAAATTTAAGTTTTATAATATAACTTATAATCGTTACGGTCTCTGCATTGTTTAGAAAATTAATTTTATCCTTCAAGTTAATTAAACTAATGATAAGATTAATATAAAGTTTATTGAAAAAAATTTTTATTCGATTTTGTTTCATATTTATTAATACATTCATATATTTTATGTTTGCATGTATTTCATTGAAAACAATATTGTTTATTTAAAAAAATAAAGAACTGACGACAGATTTAAAAAAAAAAATTGAAGAGGTCTCTTCTTCCAAAACATTTTTTTCATACAATTATATCACGCTGATAACAAATATGGCAAACATTTTGAAGTAGTACCGTCAGTTTTCGAGACTACTGCACTTTTAAGTCTTCACTAAAAGCCATGTTTTTTTTTGCAGTTTTACTTAAAGAGAGTGGAGTTCAACTAAAAGGAGTAAGTATAGAAACTAGACAACTTTTTATAAATATTTTGTATTAAGTAAAATTTGAAAAACATTGAATATTTTAAAAACTATCGATAAATATCTGCAAGATAATCTCCAAGTTCTTAAAGAAAATCTGATAAAAACAAGACTTTTAGTGAAAACATAAAAGTGTAAAAATCTCGAAAACTGACGGAACGGCTTTAACCTTCTAACTGGTAAGACCGCCTCAAGGCAACCTTCGATTTTTTGGCGCCAGTGCTGTATTAAACATTTTTTCGGTTTAAAATAGTGAGAACTGTCTTTAGGTAACACTTTTTTGCATTTGTTATACTTCCCAATAATTTTCAACAAGTCGTTTGTCAGCTATGTTCAATCAAGTGCAAAAAGTCAACAAATTGACATCCAAAATTATTTCGCAAATTTATATATTAAAAAAGAACATTTAGAATAAAATGATCGACTTCAAAATTTTACAGTAACTGGATAACGTTTCATATTTAAGTTTTAAAAAGTATTTGAAGTGAAAAAAAAATAAAAAGAAGGCCTCCTCAAGGCGGTCTGCTGTTGTTTTCACCTTTTTTCATAAAACTCTTTTGTTTGCTTATGGTTCTATTATGTGCATCATTTTATTTTACTATTGTGTTAAAGATGGTTATTAATAAACGTCCTTATACGAAAAATATCAATTTGGAGTAAATGTCTGATGAACAATTTCTCGAGTTCATAGATTCTGTAGAGTTCTGTAGACAGCACAGATTAAAGTATTGATACCGATGACAGTGTTGCTGATTCCACTTATATTCCAAAGACGAAACACCATCTCCGAAAATACATGGCAAATATGCCGCATAAAAGGGGGATCAAATTGTTCGTGCTTTGTAATTCAAACGGTTTTGCCTAAAATCTACAATGGGTCCGGAGATAATATCATTTTACCTGATACACCGGACATTGGAGCTAACTTTAAAATTTGGAGATTCCTAATTTCATGCATCACATCTTGTATTTTGATAACTTTCACAAATCGAAACCGTTGTTAGTCTATTTATGAGCCAAAGGAATTTATGGTTTAGGCACGTTGAGAGGTATTAATTTTGTTTGTCATATTTCTTGTTGATCATGATTTGCTTTTGTGAAAGCTGCGAAATGAACAAAGAGCAGAGATGATTTTGCGTATGATATATGACCTCAATACATATAGTCGATGTGAATACTCTATTATGAAATGATAACAAATATTTCCTTCCGTCATCGACATATGTAGGTACTGAACGATCCTGGAGAACAACAATCAAAGGTTCCTCAGTATAATAGAAAGCAGAAGAAATTCATCGAGATCAACTGCCATCAAATTATTCGAGAATACAATGATCGCATGGGTGGAGTAGATCTCAATGATCAAAATACACAACAAAAATAAGAAACACCAATATTGTAATGTACTTTATTGTTTAAATAATCCGGGTTGTTATATTATTTTTTTTGATAACCTTGTTTTTATTGTTTGACTTTTTTATTTAGATATGACATTTCAACGTTAAAACTTAGTGGAAAAAACATCCCGTCTTCCGCTTTTATTTAGGTAGGCCTGTTAGTTCTATATTATTATTAGTTTGGTTTTATTATATTGAAAATTTTCGTTCTTAATTCTTGACATTTATTTTTATTATTTATTGTACATTATTTTTATTATTTATTGTACATTATTTTTATTATTTAAGAACAGTTTGAAGGTTTATTTTAAAACATTTATTTTTCATACCAAAGCTCAATACTGTGGGAAGGTTGTACTGTATTTAGTATTGTTACGTTTTTACCTTTTAAAAACGTGGGTTTATTTCCTTTAAATAAACCGGATACTTTTGATTGCAAATAAAAATCAGTTTTAGTAGTTTAAAATTGTAACAACTCTTTATTTATTTAGAATGTACAACAACTACAGAATTAAATAGTCACTCAGTATCTTTATACACGTTTATCAATTCGCAGAAACGCACACAAACTTTATAATGTACAAACACACATGTACACGACAATTGATGTTAACTCTAACAGCGACAATGATCAACTCACGACTGCCAGCTCTGCCACTATTTATACACGCGCCATCTATCGGGAATCTTATACAATGCTCTCAGCGGACATACTAGTACATTCGAATTCTAGAGCTTTCGATGTTAATGTTAGCAGCTTAAACATGCTGTGTTGCCATTCTTACAAACAATGCTAATAACAGCATGCTATCAACTAGAGTTTCCAGATCGGTTTTAACCGAAACCGAAACCGCGGTTTTTCAAGGCCTAAAACCGAAACCGACAATTATTCTTCGGTTTTACATCTATTTTCAGTAGAAAAATTCAAAACTTAGAAATGAGAAACAAACTTTTTTAACCAATATCTCTTAAAACAAATATCTTAAGATTTGTTTAAATTTTTTAAATTGTATTCAATAATTGCTTCAGATGATATAGCAGGCTACTTTTCGCAGGCTAAATAATTATACATTTTTGTAACAAAGTCTTAGTTATGTTCAAATATCCGATAAAAGTATGGAGTACTAGCTGACCCGGTGCGCTTCGCCACCCCAATTGGAAGGAAGAAATAGTACTATTAAGTCTCCCTTTGTGAATTAATACTAATTCAGGAAAACATGTCTCTAGTTTCATGTTTATTGATTCATTGTAATGTTGATTCTAGCTCATTCTAAACGTATTATTATAAATTCTAACTCATTCAGAATCATTTGTGCCTAATTTTCAATTTTAAGGTTTATTATTATAAAATATTCAAAAACTACCTTTACAATAAAGAAATAGTAACATTAATTATCCCTTTTGAATTCGAGTTTCTAGGTCCACGTTATAAAATATTCAAAAAGTACTATTAGTTGGAAAAAGTACCTGCAAGTCCCTTTTTTATATTCTAACTCAGTCAGGATCATGTATGATTAATTTCCTGCTTATAGGTTCATTATTATGGAAATTTCAATAATAGTTTCTGTTACCTCAATATCATTATGCCCTCTATCCTTGATTCTTTCTTTACTTAGAAGCATATCAGCCAACTATTGTGTATACATATAAGTATCATAATTTAATATAATAAAAAGTACCATTAGAAGAAAAAGTAGCAATTTTCCACACTTAAACCACGCTCAAGTTTGAAATTTCAAAGTAATTTCTTGATTCTAGGTTCAATATTATAGAAAATTCAAAACGTACTATTTGAAGAACAAAAAAATACTTCTTAGTTTATTTTAATTGTCCATTTTTGGTATCATAATACAATTGAGCACCCTATTCTTGATTATTTCTGTACTGAGTAGCTTATTAGCCAACTTTTATGTATATAAACTAACTAATTTAATATGTATATTAAAAAGGTACCATAAAAGAAAAAGTACCAATTTTCATTTATCCTCTTGAACACTCGTCGTTCGAACTTTAAATTTGTATAGCATTTCCTATATTATCAACCGATTTAATAGTTAATAAATTATCACAAAACTGAACCGAAACCGAAATTTTTCGGTTTTTTTGGAAACTTTACTATCAACATTGTTGATAAGTAGTAGCTTCCACTGATGGCGTGTTTATAAACATGATGAATGTTTGCAGGCAGTAGTTACAGACCGTTAAATTCAAATCGTTTTTGCAAGTTCGTAACAGTGTTTTCATTGGGGCTTTATATTCAAAACCCAGCTCAAATGAAAGTGTATATGGAAAAACAAAACATTAAACTTTAAAAAATTAGTTTTCAATACAAATAAAAAATGAAATCAACGCCAGAATACGTACATATGGGCAATTCCACGAGATTGACTACCACGACTGAAAAAACAAAAACCCTTGAAACTTTTTTCAAGATGATTTGATAGAAGAAAACACTAAAATGTTACTATGTGAAAGTATTAAGCTTTAAATACATTTTAAGTGCAAAAATAATAGTTTAAACTTACTTTATTTAATTTTTTAATTTAATTGGTATGTTTTAGGCTAAAATTGCGGCGAAAACTAAGCTCCCAATTAGCATGTAGTGTGAAATGAATTTGACTCTGATTGTTTTTTTGTTATTATGAAATTGTTTATTAGAACCGAATATATATTTTCTATTTATTTTTTAGTTTTTGTATACATATATTTACAGAATATACATTGTTTTACTATAAGAGAAAAATCTGTCACGTACGGAATGTCACGTACGATATTAAATTGAATTTATTATAAAATCATCCAATGATTGTTTTTATCTAAATATGATGGATTGTAAAGGAAAAATGTTTGGTTTAGTGTAAGAAATGAAAAGAAAACCTACCCCTCTCACAATTCGCAAATTTTCGCATATTTCTACATGTACCTTAAAATGACTTCCGATTTATGTCACGTACGATATACTCTTATTTTGCTCGATATTTTGGACAACAATGTTTCGAAAGAACTTATTATTTGAAATATAAAGACCAAATTATTTTTGCAAAATCAATTCCACTCTATATGTCACGTACGATGACATGGAATTGCCCATATGTGTTGCTTTGCCTTTTCGTGAAAACAAAATCAATTTTTGTAATTTTTTAATATTTTGTTTTGGTGCCGGGATTTAGAAAATACGCTCTTAGTTTTTATTTGGTTTTCATTAAAAACTAGTTGAAAGGTTTTTTTATTTGTATGAAAAAACTAAAGAAATTTGAGGAAACTACTAATTTTTCACTGGTGTAAACGACTGATTGTTTCTCACCTTATGTTTACTTTTAATAGTGAAAATTAAATGTTTTTTAAGGGATAATTAAATATGTCGTCGCAACTCTATCTAATCAACCGATTTGTGCTGAAGGCAATAATAAAACACAATGTATTTCAATTTAAAATTTTTGGAAGTTCCGACTTGAATTTTTAGCAAACTTTTGCATATATATAAATGTGTAGAATCTTGAAATGTGTAGCAAAATAAATAAATCTAGAAGTTTTAAAATTTTCTAACATTTCTTGTAAAAGTTTTACATGAACGCATAGTCCATTCATGAAACTACTGAACAATATCCAAACTAGCTTCTATGGTTAGATTTATTACATGTATTAATGCCATTTTTCAATTCATTAATAAATAACTTAAAATACAACTCAACAAATAAGTGTTTTAATTATAAAAACGTATATGCTACACAAAAAGGTTAGACACAAACTAATTATTTATTGCATATAGATATCACCACTATCATTGAGAACAACGTTACATTTACATACATATATAAAAAATCAAACTTGTTTCTTTAAGATTTCTAAAATTTATAATTCCTCCTTTATTTACTTTGTTCAATTTATTGTCATTCAATAGTAAAGAAATTGAAAGAATTAGATAAAAATATTGTCAATTGTGTGCGTGTCATGCTTTTAAAGTCAAATATTTTATGTCATTTTAAAACAAATTTGATTTTTGTACATTTGATCAGAAGTAAAATTTCATTACTCGCAAACTATTATCGATAATTGGACGATTTTTTTATTATGTTGGTGGGATAAGAACTGGTATGATTTGTCACTGTATTGTTTATACCTGTTGTGTTATTAAATTTTTTCTCAGATACTATATTTTAATCAAATTTGAATATCAGTAGAATAAAAGTGCTTATACAAATTATACTACCCATATCAGTCTCAGTTGTGCTTTTAAAGAGATTAGTTGTTCGCAATGTCGTCGGATAAAAAAATCATTTGTTCAAAATGCTATAAAAACATTCAAAATAATGCATGTATTACTTGTGAAATTTGCCAATGAAAATTCCATAGAGTATGTGCTAAAGTTGAAAATGAGAGTGCGGTCATTGCCCTTTCGAGTTTTATAAATATTGTTTACAATTGTGACAATTGTTTACAAACATCAAGTGATTTGGTGAAAAAAATAAGCCTACTAACATATGAAGTAGAGCAATTAAAAATGTTATTCTCACAATTTATGAATAACAATGCTAAAAACAATAATAAATCAGTTTCATTTCATTTATTAAGTCAATGGAAATACAAATTCCTTACAGACTACGAATAAGTATAAAAATAAAATTAACAATGTTTTTGAAAATATTATTTAAATTATTTTACATAAATAATTTTTAAAGAGATTTTTTGATATGCAGAACTCTATTATTTGTGGATTAAAACAATTTCTTTGTTGTTTGGTATTAATAGCATTAAGGCGTATAAACGCACGAGTAAGTGTACTGTTAAGACCATGATTGGTATGGTGATAAGGCACATTAAAAATTGTATTATACCTAAGCATTCTAGGTGGAACATAAAACGGAATTAATGCAAGCAGATCCGGACAGTCAATACTTCCATTAATTAAATCAAAAACCAGCATAGAAGACTGAAGTTGCCTACGCAATTCCAAAGACTGTAGTCCTAGCCACGAACACTGTAATTCATATGTAGGCAAAGGATTAACTAACCTAAAGATTAACTAAATTAAAGATAGAACAAATTTCATAAATTTTCTTTGGATTCTCTCAATACGAGAAATATGATTATCACTATGAGGAGCCCAAACCACAGCAGCATACTCTAACTTCGATCTAACAAGAGATGTGTAAATTAATTTAAGTGTATTTGGATCCGAAAATTCAGTACAATTTCTCCTTATGAACCCAAGCACTTTATATGCCTTAGGAATAATGTAGTCAATATGTTGTATAAAGGATAATGACGAGTCAAAGACAACACCGAGGTCGAGAGTAGATTTGACAGTTTTCAAATTATTATTGCCAATTTTAAAAATATATTGAATTGGATTATTAGATCTAAAATATGACATATGCAAACATTTGGAAAAATTAAAATGAAGATTATTTACAGCACACCATCTATGCAAATTATTCAGGTCACTTTGTAGATCAAATATATCTCGTAATGAGTCAATTTTAAAAAATATTTTCAGATCGTCTGCATATAAAAGATCATTTATGAATAAATTGAAAAAAGCGGACCCAAAATGCTACCCTGAGGTACACCTGATGATTGCAGATAAGGCACAGATTGAAAACCTTCAACAACTACCCTACACACTCTTCCTGAAAAGTACAATTTTAACCATTTTAAAAAGTTAGAATGAAAACCCATTAATTGCAATTTCTTGAAAAGAATGCTGTGAGACACTTTATCAAATGCCTTTGAAAAATCAGTATAAATTGCCTCGACCTGACTACCTTTTTCAAAAGCAGTTATACAGTATTCTGTAAATACTGTCAAATTTGATGTAGTAGACCTACCTGAAAAAAACCATGTTGATTAGGAGTAATCCACTGCTTTGTGATAAAAAACAAGCGTTTATAAATTATATGTTCAAAAACTTTTGACACACAAGTTAATTTGGAGATCGGTCTGTAACAAGTTACATCCTCCCGTTTTCCATCTTTAAAAACTGGTGTAATAATTGCGGACTTCCACCGATCAATAAACACACCCTCTCTAATAGACATATTAAAAATGAAAGCAAGTGGCATAGTAATGGAAGATGCACATTTTTTTAATAAATGTGCACATAGACCATCACAATCTGACTTATAACCATTATTGATTTGCATAATTGCATTTAAAACTTCGTCCTCAGATATTACAAATGTACCAACGTCAAGCATGGTTACCGAATTTAAAAAATCCGGAGGCCTACATGTAGATTGATCAAAATTAGATTTAAAAAAGTTACCGAACATATTAACGGATTCACAACAGGATTTTGAAATATCATTACCATATTTAACAGTAGATGGAATATCCGAAACTTGCTTTTTAGATTTAATATAAAGAAATTTATTTAAAAAATTGAATTCCCGCTGATATTGAAAAAATTTTGCTTCGTTTTCAGAGCTACCAGTTTCAAGAAAGCGTTTATGAAATTTATTTCGAAGATTTTTTAATTTTTTTAGACCTCTGGTATACCAGGGAAGTTTATAAGATTTAATTTGTTTAAACGGTATATTTTCCCTACAAACTTCAAAATATCAACCCAATCAACTCCACTCAAAATAAAGTTTAGCACATCAAAATTACATACATTGAATTTAAAATCAGTTGAATTTGAACATTTTGATAATTTAAAAAATTTATAAGATTTTAATACAACTGCCAAAGGCAAATGATGAATATTAGGCGGGGATATATGCAGTAAACTCTCATATAATAAAAATTCACAATCGAATGGCACAAAAATTAAATCTAAGAATCGATTTAATTTATTAGCGATGTCATTAACTTGGATCAAATTTAAGCTTAGTAAACTATCAACAACATTAATTTCGTGAGTTTTATTCACATTACAAGGTAATAAAACATCATTTTCAGAAAAACGCGACCAATTTACATCCTTCAGGTTGAAATCACCCAAAACACAAACATGAGAGTTTACTGCACTATTAGCATTTAACAATAAAATATTCGAAACATGTGAATCATAAAGTGCTTCAGAACTGCCCGGTGGAATATATGACACACACAAAAACAATAGCATCTTAAAGCCAGAAATAGATACTATTAGTTGATCCAGCAAACCAGTAGGATTATCAATAGGACATATTGCAGATTTATATTGCGATTTAACTGCTACTAAAACACCACCACCTTTTGAACAACCAGTAATAAGAGCATTTCTGTCTTTACGATAAATATTATACTGCTTTGTATCGAAAAATTCTCCATCATTGAAATCACTGTTCAGCCATGTTTCCACCAAAACAATAATATCAAACTCACTCTCTGACGAAAAATTAAATTATGATAATATAACTTAAATCCAGTTTTATCCAAAGTTACGGCAGCTCTACTGGCTTTGTTCTCCTTTGAAAATTTACAAAGGGACGTACCCTAATGTCAATTGGCCAAATTGATGGATTTATAATATCATTATAAAAACATGACGATACACCGAGTTTAAAATTAACTCGTTTAAGCTGACTAACATCAGTATCTTTTTTGACTAATGGATAGCACTCCATATGTTCCTTACCAAATTCAGTATGTTTTTCAACATAACTTATTATTTGATCACTTAATACAGTTGGCTTGAAAGATGACAAATGCACCCATTTCTTTTGCACAACCACCTGAAGGTCATCAGAATTATTCGTACCATATACAATTGGTTGTCTATTACGCCTACGCCTCTGAACTCGAACCCAATTATTTGCATTTTGTTGCGGTTGTGTGTCGCCATCCAACGTGTTAGCAGTATTTGATACATCAGACACAACAGTTGGTAAAGAAGAAATAGAAGAAGTAGCAGACAAAAATTGTTGATTATTAAATGCATTAGCATCAGCATCCAGAACATTTGTTTTTTTAACGACACCAACAACATTACCAATTGCATTGTTACTATTTTGATTTTTTTTCCTTTTGCTGATTTTTGTTGGTTTGTTTTGATTTCGGCAGCTCAAGGTTTTTAACAAGTTCATCGAACCCTTTTTTCAGCATATCAATATCATCACACATTGTTTGTGTTTTCATTATGCATTTCTTTAACTCTCTTACTTCGTTTGTTAAAGTAGAAATATGTTCGATCATTTTAGATGATACACTACGGCAGTCATCACAATTAAAAACAAGATTTTTATTGTTATTAAACATTTCAATAAATGGCTCATCAACTTTAGCACATTCATAGTGAAATTTTGCTCTACATACATGGCAGGCAATAAATTGATTTTTTAAAGAAATGTAACACTACGCACACAACGTATTAGGCGGATTATTCATTATAACGCGTCAATGCAGTTCGGCTGACAACTGTAGACAACTGTAGTTTGCCTGTTCTCAAAACTGGTTTGGATTCTATGCCTACTAACACATCTTCAATTAATCTTGATGCTCATCGTTTAATCTCAAATGAAAATAAATGTCTTTGTGATGGTACTTCTGTTGTTGTTGCTAAAGCCAGTTCTGTGGATGCTGTTAATGATGTTGTTGTTGGTAAACCTAACTCTGTTGATGCTAATAATGCTGCTGCTGTTGTTACTAAAGCCAATACTGAGGATTCTGATAAAGCTGCTAATTATGTTAATGCTAATGGTGATGTAAATGCTGTGATTTTAAATGCTGAAACCTCTGAAAATGTTGAAGATTGGACTAATGTTACTAGGAGGAAAGACTGCAAAATCCCGTAAAGTTGTTTTTGGTGACAATAATAATAATGAATTAGATGTTGTTATTAAAATGAAATGGGTGCATTTATCTTCATTTAAGCCAACAGTTACTGAAGAAAATATTATTAGTTATGTAGAAAAGCATCTAAATATAGATAAGATGCATTTATCTTGCTATAAATTAGTTAAGAAGGATGTTTCATTTGAAGATTTGAAATTTGTTAATTTTAAACTTGGTATATCTCCAGCTTTTTATCAAGAACTTTTTAAACCTGAACTTTGGACTTCAGATATAAGAGTCCGTCCATTTAAGTTTTTACCAAAGAATCCTATTGTGGAAAAGAACGGCTAACAATAAAGTCGAATCCTTTTAAATCTTTAAAAATTCATTACCAAAATGTTTCTGGAATGCGAACTAAAACTTCATTATTTACCTTATTTACATGTGATTATGAATTTGATGTTATTGTTATCACTGAAACTTGGTTAAATTCTGTTTTTTATGATGAAGAATTTTTTAATCCATATAATTTTGTTGTTTATCGTAAAGATAGAGATTCTTTAAAAACTGGCCTTACGAGAGGTGGTGGTGTTCTTATAGCTGTTAAAAATACACTACTTTCTAAAGTGCATTTATTACATAACTGTGACACATTAATTGATCAACTTTGTGTTTCTGTTAAATCTACTAGTGGAAAATTTTACATTTGTGTTTCATATATCCCATCTAAGGGCTCTGATGAATTGTATGCTGCCCATTCATTAAATATTGTTAATTTATTTGAAGGAATTAATGATGATGATAAGATATGTATTGGGTGATTTTAATTTGAATGAAATTGTTTGGTCTGAAATTCCTAATTCCAATTTGTTTCTTCCTAGTAATATTAATAAATTATATGAAATTAATTTCATAGATTCAATTTATAGTATTGATTTAGTACAGATTAATACAGCTTTTAATAGTTTTAATAAACTTCTTGATTTAGTGTTTGTTAGTTCTGATTTAAAATTCAATATTAAAGAGTATAATTTTCCAATTTCTCCTTCTAAAAGTTGAAATAGAATTTTATGAATTTGCTAATAATTTTAATATAAATAATATACGTTATAACTATTTTGCTTGTGATTTTAATAATTTAAACTACATTATAAATAGTTTAGATTGGTTCAATTTGTTAGATAATAAAATTGTTTCCATTTATTATGAAAACATTTTCAATAATATTTTAAGAATTTTTCGTGAAAATATCCCTTTGGCTAAACCTAAGGTATATAAATTACCATGGTATACCAAAGGTTTGAAGAAATTGAAAAATCTTAGAAATAAATTCTATAAGAAATTTAAATATACTAATGGTGCCACTGACAAACAATATTTTCTTCATTATGAAAGAGAATTTAACTTTCTTAATAAGTTTCTTTATAACCAATATATTTTGAATATAAACAATTCTATAAAATATAATCCAAAACGTTTTTGGACTTTCATAAATTCTAAAAGAAATAAATCAGCTATACCAATTTTAATGCAATATGATGATATGAGTTCTGATAATTTAAATGGTTCTCTTAATTTATTTGCTAAATATTTTCAAAGTAATTTTAATAACAGTAATTTTCATTATGGTTTTGACCTATGCAAATTACGGATGAAGATGTTATTGCAGGAATTTCTAAACTTTCTAATTCTTTTTCATGTGATGTTGATGGTATATCGGCTTTTCTTTTAAAGCAATGTTTTTCTTCTATTATATTACCATTAAAAATTATATTTAATCTTTCACTAAAAGAAGGCTTTTTTATTAAAAAATGGAAATTTACTACAATTGTTCCTGTTTTTAAGTCTGGTAATAGGAATATAATTTCCAATTATAGACCAATTTCTAAGTTGACCAATATAGCTAAAGTTTTTGAGCATATAGTTTATGATAAAATATTTTTTCATTTAAAAAGATATTTTTCTATTTCACAGCATGGTTTTATGCCTGGTAGATCCACTACCACAAATTTAGCGGTTTTCACTAAATTTTGTATATCGCATTTTGAAAATGGAGCTCAAGTTGATGCTGTTTATACAGATTTTTCTAAAGCCTTTGATAGTGTTCCACATGATTTGTTATTATTAAAGATGTCAAAAATTGGTTTCCATTCTCAAATGTTAAGCTCGTTTCGTCATTATTTAACTAATAGATATTGTATAGTTTCTATTGATGGAATGTGTTCCGAATATTTTATTCCTTCATCAGGAATTCCTCAAGGTAGCATTTTAGGTCCATTACTTTTTAATATTTTCATTAATGACATATGTCATTGTTTTCGCAATTCTAAATTTCTCCTATATGCGGATGATCTAAAAATGTTTAAGCCTATTTATACTATTCAAGATTTTAGGGATTTACAGAATGATATAAATAGAAATATTGTCTGGTCTGAAAGTAATGGGCTTCCTTTTAATCTTAAAAAATATCGTCATATGATTTACCATAGATGTCGTCATATTTTAATTACACATTATTTTATGAAGAATCAAATGTTGCAATCTGTTGATGAAATCCTAGACTTAGGTGTTGTTTTTGACAATAAACTAACTTTTGTAAGTAACTTAAACTATATTATTCCGAGATCTTATTCTCTTTTAAGTTTTATCAAGCGAAATGCTGTTAACTTTGATTTCCATACTAAAAAGATTTTGTTTTCATCTTTTGTCTGATCTATATTGGAATATGCTTCATTTATTTGGAGTCCAAATGCTTGTACACATATTAATCGTCTTGAAAAGATCCAAATTAAATTTTTAAAATTTGCATTTTCTTCTTTAAATTTTTCAACTCCTCTTTCTTCATATGAAAACAGATGTATCTGGATTTCAATGAAGTCCTTAGAAGTTAGAAGAAATATTTCTTCGTTATTATTCCTTCATGGAATTGTTTGTGGTACCATTGACTGTCCTGATCTATTCAATAATATTAATATTTCTGTTCCTCAGAGATCTCTAAGGAATTTTCAATTTTTTCATACTTATTTTCATAGAACTGATTATGCCAAAAATGAACCACTTAATAAATCAATTAGGTTATTTAATACTTTCTGCCAATATTTAGATATAAGTCAATCTAAAACTATATTTAAATCCCACTTAAATAATTTATTATAAATGTTAAATTTAGTTTTAAGTTTCTAGTCTGTAAGGATTTTTTGTATCCATAGACTAAATAAATGAATTAAATTCAATATGACAAAAATATAAATAGACCAAGCAATATAAGTTGTGATAGGTATCTTTAGGTATATTTTACTAATTTTTGTGCGTATTTTACTTAATTTTGGGCCTTTTTAGCTTTTATCACTTTTTATTGAACTTATTTATGCTACATAGGATGTAAGTATAGGATAAAAGCCAGCGGTATTCGAATATTTTAAAATCTTTATAAAACATGGCTAGCTTCAGATATAAAGAATTATCCGAAGAGTATTCAAAAAAAAGCAAACTTATATCCAACAATGCGCTACAAAAAATTGGATGGAGCAAACTAATATTTTATACCATGTTTGAAAACTGGTTAAAGGGCAAACTTACTGTCCAGGTATCTTCAGAAAGTACAAATCAAAACAATCTTGGCACACCACCAAAATCAGTCAACAACTGTACCGATAGATCTAAAAGACGGAAACTTGAGGATATTAATGAAGAAATCGGATGTGAAAATATACAAGAAACTTTGCTACGATGAAAAACATGAAGAAGCATTAGCATTATTTTTGGATCTGAAGTTAACAAAACAGCAATATAATCAGCTCAGATTGCGTGCGATTAAAAAAGACTCAAATCTCTATCCATCGTATCATCATATAACTGCTGCTAAGAAGGATTGTTTGCCACCAGTGGACACTATTACAATCACATCGATTTCGGCAGAGGTACTACTTCAAGATCTACTTAATCATACAGCTCAGCGCTTGCTACTGTCATTTAGAGGAACTGATTTGAAATATGGATAATACAAAGAATATTTGGAAAAATCAAACACCATCTTCTACAAAATACTGCAGACCATTTAAATTTGAATTTAAAAAGGACACTCATATTAGAGCCCAAATTGCAACACTACAGCCATTCAAATGCTACAAAAGCATGCCAACGAGAATACTGAAATATTAAAAAAAATGAGAATTGCGCAAGATAGGATTTGATTTTGGACGTATGGTTTCTTGGAGAAATTTTCTTAGAATTTTCCGTAGAATGCGTTTCTGCTATACGATTTTTCGTGAAAAAAATCGACCCACCCTAAAGCATAAGTTTCATAGTAGAAATATTTGTCGCAAGTTTTCCAAAAATATCTTGCCTTACAAAATATTTTACGTTGCAGAAGACATTTCTAAAATATTTGCTGCCCAAATATATTAATATTTTTGGTTAACAAAAACAAATATATTGCTTAAATTTACTACAAAAACATCAAACATGCAAACAAACATTATTGACCATCAACTGAATTTTTCTCACCATATTAATTCTATTATTTCAAAGGTATCATGGACATTACGAAGGTTATATAATATGAGTTGATATTTTCCACTAGCAATGAGAAGACGAGTAGGAGTTGCTTTGTGTCTTCCCATGTTTTCATATGGTCTAGAGATGTATGGCTGCACTTCTCGTGATAACTTAGCTAGACTTAAATTATGTTTGAACAGAGTGGTTAGATATGTTTTTGGTTTGAAAATGGGACAACATGTGTCAGCTTTTAGAATGGAATTGTTAGGATATGACTTTGAAGACAACATATGTTCCCGCCAGAACATATTGTTTTTCAAAATCATAAAGAACAATTGCCCATGATACCTGGCTGATAAATTTGTTTTTGGTGGTTGTGGATACTTTGTAATTTACATACTTAGTACTTAATATACTTTATAAACAATTTAATTTTTAAGTTTTCATGCAGTTTTAAATTTGAAAAATGTTTGTATGAGAACATAAAATATATAATAATTATTATTGATTTTTTAACAAACTGATAAACACAAATAAAATTTTGTTTTCCATTTTATAATAAAAATTATAATTATTATTATAAAATACAACCACTACATATTGGTGATCCTGCCAGGAGCATATATTTAAATCAAGTGCAAATTTTGACCAGTAACGATAAGAAATTGAATACTCAAGATATAACTTTTAATCGCAAATGTTGATCAGTTACGAAAAGAAATTCAATACTCAAGATTTTTTTTTTTAAAAAAATATCAATTTCAAATATTGTTCAAAATATATGTATGCAGAGAACTTATAACAATTATTGGGCATCGATATTTTTTCGGAGGGGGAGTAGTGTGGATACTTTGTAATTTACATACTTAGTACTTAATATACTTTATAAACAATTTAATTTTTAAGTTTTCATGGAGTTTTAAATTTGAAAAATGTATGAAAACATAAAATATATAATAATTATTATTGATTTTTTAACAAACTGATAAACACAAATAAAATTTTGTTTTCCATTTTATAATAAAAATTATAATTATTATTATAAAATATAACCACTACAGTGGTTCAATAAGATCGAGTACGATAATCTACCCAATGCATTCTACTCTTATTATGCACAGATCTTATATTATGAAAGTGGCGAGAATATGGAACTCAATTATTCCATATACTGAAAGAAGATTCTCACATAGTGTGGCGCAATTTGAAAATATTTTCAAGATGGCAGTTTGAAGTTTGAACGAAATCTTTATTTTATATAAATTATCAAATTCCTTTTATTAAGGTTGATGCTAATCATCACTCTTCTTTCTTGTCAGTTGTGTTTGTATAGAAAAAATGGGGGGTAATTGTTAAGTACTTTTTCATAAATATGTATAGCTCTGTTCAATAACTAAAAATTGTTACTAGTTTGTAACAATTGTTACTGGAAAAGCGTTCATTAACTCAAAAAACTAGCAAGTAGAGAAAAAATCAAGAGCGTATAAATTTTAGAGAGTGTTCTCTCGTTGCAAACTATTACAAGTTCTATTTTGGACTCGTAATAGTTAGCAGCTTATATTTCATATGTTTTGTGTTATTGTTTATTTATTTACAATTTTATTTTTGTGGTGAAAAAAATAAAATTGAAGAAAATGTGAATATTTATACATTTTAAAAGGAAAAAATATGAAAATTGTGTGTATAAATTTTTTGTTGCTGGAAAAGCGTTCATTTACTTTTTACTATTTTTGAGAATTTAAGAGAGTAATTTTGTATATTTTGATTTTATTCTCTCGTTGCAAGTATTTACTGGGAAAGTAAATGAACAGACCTTATATAAATTTATTTAAATATACAGTGTTGGAAAAAATAAAAGAAACGAAAGCATTTTTTCCAAAACACAGCGGTGGATCCATCATGCAATGGGGTATTTCTCTTCTTCTGGTGTCTGTTCAATATTTTGGATAAAGAATAAAATATGCGCCTCGGACTACGTAAATATATTGCAAAGCTTAATCCTTCCATTTGCTGAAGAGATGTCCTTGAGATGGGAGTTTCAGCTGGACAGTGATCCGAACCACTCTTCAAAATTGGCAAAGGATTGGTTTGCTGTCAACAAAGTACCTCTTATGGAATGGCCTTCATAGTCACCGTACCTTAAACCAATAGAACACCTTTGGGGAGTGCTCAAGAGGAAGCTGTAGGGCATCAGTCCGAAAAATGAGGACTAATTGTGGGAAAAAAACCAGTAAGAGTGGTTTTCCATTGACAAGGAATTTTTCAAAAAAATTGGTTGATTCCATGTGTCGCAGATCCAATGAAGTTGTGAAAAACAAAGGTAGAGCCTCTAAATATTAAAATAAAATAAATGTTTACTAAAAAATAAAAATATGTGCCTCTAAAAATTGAATCCATTTACGCGTTTCTATTATTTTTTCCAGCTAAAATATTGACTCTTTATATTGTTAGTCATATAGTGTATTAAAATATTAATGAAAAGAGGAATGATTATGTTTTTTCTTATGTTGTATGTCTGATAAACAAAACTGCATATAAATTTTTTTTAACAAAACTACACTTGACTAATATACTTACAAAATTGGAAAAAAAAATGGTTTCGTTTCTATTGCGTTGATTTGGGTGTACAAAACAGAAATTTATATTGAATTGTGTGTTAATAAAGAATTTAAGTGCAATAAAATAGAAGTTTTATTTTTTGAGGTATGTAATTGTATTGTGAAAGATAGGAATGCAGTGAAAATACATTAAATAAGATTATGGGCAAAGGATAGCATACGATATTATTTTATTGAATTTTTTGATTAATTGATTTTTGTACTAGGAGTCCAGAAAAATTAGTAAGATAAAAAAATAATTTTGTATGTAAAGTGGTTAAAAAAGAATAGATGAATGCAATGTAATAGGATCTACAAAAAAATTTATGTTTCATAGAAAATGCAATGCAAATCGATTTTTTGCTGAATGAAATCTATTAAATTAAGTGTTTGTACATTCAAATGTATCCTTTCGTAAAATTTGTAACAGCCATGAGTACAACAGGAGCAAAAGGAAATTAACTGGAACAATTTATACACACAAGTACGTAATTATCTATATAAATATATAAATGTCTTTGTAAGTTTGTTTGTTTATTTGTTTGTTTGTTTGTTTGTTTGAGCATCACGCCTAAACGGCTGAATCGATTTTATTGAAATTTGGAACGTAGATAGATCCTTACTTGGAAGCGTCAATAGGCTATAACTTTTTTTAATACTTGGACCAGAAAGGGGTAAACAGGGGGAAAACCGGTAAAATTGGCACCTTTAGTTCTTAAACAATAAATACTAAACGGCCGAAACGATTTTATTGAAATTTCCAACATAGACTACGACAGGGGTAGCGAAGCGCACCGGGTCAAGCTAGTTATATATAAAACTGCTGTCTGTATGTTCATGTATTATGAAACTGCATAATGAAATAACATTTTTTGCAAAAAACATAAACAAATATATAAATAGGTTCAAAGATGATCGTGATTGATTTTGTAGCAGGATAAATAATAGAAAATGTAAGCTTCAACGTGATATGACAAAAGAAAGGAAAATTGTTAAAAAGGGGATAGAAAATGTAACAACAAAATTATGGAAGGACAAATGAATGAAAGCAAGAATAATTTATCACTACAAATGAAACTACTACAAAGAGGTAATGAATAACAGGAGATACGAAATATAATTAAGTTCCAGAAAATATAATTATGCAGTGAAGAAAATTTTACTATACATATTGTTACGAATGTTCAATGACGATTTGAATTCAACGGTCTGTAACGACTGCCTGCAGCGTTCATCATTCGCATTTCTGCGAATTGATATACGTATATAAAGACACTGAGTGACTATTTAATTCTGTTGTTGTTGTACATTCTAAATAAATAAAGAGTTGTTACAATTTTAAACTAATTAAACTGCTTTTATTTGCAGTCAAAAGTATCCGGTTTATTTAAAGGAAATAAACCCACGCTTTTAAAAGGTAAAAACGTAACAATTGGTGTCAGAAGTGGGATTGCAAAATAAAAAATGAAGAGCTTAAAGTTGAACAACCCAAGAGAGAATTGTGTAAGTTGGAGTTGGCGACAGCAGGTAATAAAGCAGAATTACAAAAGAGGCTGATAGATGAATTTAAGCGTCGTGATATTGACATAGGAACTTACGAATTTGAGTATAAAGAAGAAATGGAAGTTTCTACCCGTGCGACAACAAGCAGCTTGGATTTAAGCACAATGTTTGCGGCAATGATGGAAAAGATGGAAGTCAACAACGAAAAACTTCTTGCCGACAAAGAGAAACTTCGTGCTGAAGTTCAAGAAACTTCTAAGGTCAATAACGAGAAACTTCTTGCTGAAGTCAAAGAAGAATTTCAAGAAATTTCTAGAGCCACAAATGAGAAACTTCAGGAAATTTCGGAAGTTATAAACAGCAGAGTGGATAACCTTGAAATGCAAGTCAACAAATTTGATAAAAAGCTGTCAGTTTTAGATAATGAGATAACCAAAGACGTTGATAATAAACTGCACGATCTGGAAATATAAATGAATAATCTTCAATGTCAGGATGGTCCTGTGCGAATTATTCCAGATGCATCTAGTAGAATAAAGGCTCCTAGTTTTGATGGCACCACACCATTTAATGTGTTCAAGTTCCAATTTGATACGGTTGCTATTAGAAACATCTGGAACGACGAAGAAAAAGCTATCGAGTTAATTTTGGCCTTAAAAGGAAATGCAGCGGTTGTTCTTGAAAGTGTGCCAGCGAGCAACAGAAATTGTTATGGTGAACATAAAAAAGAATTGTACCGAATGGAATTGCGTGGTAGAGTGCAGAATGTCAATGAGACGTTACAAGACTTTGCGATGGAAATCGAGCGTTTGCTACAGCTAATTTATCCAGGGGAAAACCATCCGATTTTGGAGCATTTGAAGATAGAGGCATTTGTGAATGGTATTCGTGATCCTGAAATAAAACATGCGGTATGTGCCACACCAAAGTCATCATTCACTGAAACCGTCACATTCGCGATGGTACAAGAAACAGCAAAGATAATTTCAAAGCCCAAAATATGTAATGTGTGGAAAATCGAGGTTGTCGCTGAAAATGAGAGAAATAAAGCCAACGAATTAAAGGAATTAATAGAGGCAGTTTTAAAGGCTTTAAGTAAAAAAAACAAAGTAAAGTCAAAGTTAAATGTTATAACTGTGGTAAAATTGGTCACATTCAGCGAAACTGTAGATTACCAAGAACACGAACCAGATATGTTTCTCCGCCAATAAACAACCAGCAGTCGAATCAACAAGCATTACAAGACCCACCTTTAAAACGAGCTAGCACTGAGGGACAGAATCTGACACCTGACGGCCCTACCATCTCCATATCAGTAATGCAGCAGGAAAATAACAATCTTACTGCTAGTGGGTATATCAACGGTCAGAAGCACATCCTTACTATGGACACGGGAGCGTCACAATCTATTATTAGATCAGATTTAGTAAAGAAAGCAATTGAACCAATTTGCAATGTAAGTCTACACACCGCTACTGGAGAGTCTGCCACTGTCCATGGTAAAGGTAATGTGAAACTAACTATTGGTGAGAATTTAGTATGGGCCCATGAGGAAGTGGAGGATTGTATAGACAATGGTTTGTTGGTGTTGGAACCAGCGGATGTGAAAAGTGGCCATGTAAAGATAGAGGCTCTCGTTGAACAGTGCAATGACGGAATGGTTCTAGTTGGAGTGCTTGGTCTGTCCCGCAGTGAAAATATGATCAGGACGGCTTCCGAGATGGGTGAATGTGCTTCAGCAGAGGCAGTGAAAAATTGTGAGGAAGATACTGCCAATGAGTTTACCAAGGAAGTGCATGGATTCGTTCGGAGACGAATTGGAATGACCGACGACCGGGTGAAAGCCAGATACAGCACACAACGTAATAAAGGTTTGTCTTCCAAACTACAGAATCACTGGAAAGGACCACATAGGGTAGTAGAGAAATTGGATGACATGGTCTATAGAATACGGAAGTGTGGAAGACCGATATCGAGAATCAAATTTAAACATCTGAAACGACTAGCTGACCACTGGAAAGGTGAATCTGTGCCTATTCGGGACGAACAGGCTTAAGTGGGGGACAGTGTTACGAATGTTCAATGACGATTTGAATTCAACGGTCTGTAACGACTGCCTGCAGCATTCATCATGTTTGAAGGCACGTCCATCATTTTGTAAGTATGGCAACACTAAATGTTTGGGCTGCTGGCAATGACATCGAAAGCTCTAGAATTCGAATGTACTTGTATGTCCGTTAAGAGCATTGTAAATGATTCCCGATAGATGGCGCGTGTATAAATAGTGGCAGTGCTGGCAGTCGTGAGTGAAGTTTATCATTGGCGCTGTTAGAGTTAACATCAACTGTCGTGTATGTGTGTGTTTGTACATTATAAAGTTTGTGTGCATTTCTGCGAATTGATATACGTGTATAAAGACATTGAGTGACTATTGAATTCTGTTGTTGTTGTACATTCTAAATAAATAAAGAGTTGTTACAATTTTAAACTACTAAAACTGCTTTTATTTGCAATCAAAAGTATCCGGTTTATTTAAAGGAAATAAACCCACGTTTTTAAAAGGTAAAAACGTAACAATATGTACATAAGGGATGTAACTATTAACAATTTTAGCGAATATGGAAATTGGCATAGCATAGTCGAATAGAGCATTAAAAAAATATGAAAAACCACGTTATTATTTTTTCGCGGTTGTTAAAAAAGTTCACGCACCAAACGCAATAAAGTTTTTCATTAAATATTTTCAATTATTTTGAAATACAATATATTTTATTTTCATAATAACTGCGGAAATACTTCAAAAGATAATTTTTAAATACGCGAAGTTCCCTTATACTTGCAAAAAAAATATGAAGTTATGAATATAATTTTTCAGAGAAAAAAAAAAATTTGGTTTATCTTAGAAATTGGTGTTGGTGCGTGATGTTTTTGATTCGAAATGACATAAAAAAATGATTTTCATAACTTATACATCATTGGCCATCACGTGGTGGTATGCCAAATATTTCGCCAAAATTAGTTATATACCTAATGTACATACATAATTATGCATGACTTATATTCTGAAATAATCCATTTATAAATACAAATATAAAGTGAGAGCGTAAATGATCGATTTTGTTTATGTTTTTAAATGCACATTCATATGTATCTATTCGTAATATTTCTAACAGGCGAACATAAAACAAATAAGCAACAGAGAACAAATTATGCAACGAAGGCACAACAAATTTTTTACATTGGCACGAGTACAGCTGGAGAAAAGGAAGTACAACAACAGCTATGTATACCCTCAAATAATGTGAAATACAACTGTTGTATCTGTGTCCTCTAGCTGCAAAAAGCAACAACAACTTGTACAATCTGAAATGCAAATGAGTATGATTGGCTGAGCGTTTGTAACAGGAGTAAAATAAAACTGTATAGAATGCTGAAAAAAAATTTAATTATACAATAAAGAATCTGAGGTATGTATTTGTATTGTGAACGATAGGAATGCAGTGAAAGTACATTAAAGAAGATTATGGGCAAATGATAGCGGATATTATTATTGCATTGTTTGTGTAGAACTGGGGGCAGATTATCGCACTCGTAATCGAAATTAATTTCGAACGCTTATTAGCGTTCGAGTAAAAACTCGTTCGTTATCGAGCACAAACATTATAATTTTCTATACATTGTATTGGATATCGAATAAGAGAATCCCAAAAATAGAAAAAAATCGCACGTTCGAATAAGAATTCGATCGTGTTCGACTGCGGTAATTAGCCCCCTGATTTTTTTTAGTACCGTTACTGATAATTTTTATTACACATTTTGGATTATTTTTAGCTCGAGCAATTTTTGTCATGTGCACTGAATTGTTGTTTTTTATAATGGATTTTTGTGCGTATTTGTTCTTATTTATTTGTTTGTTCTCCTGTTGCAAATGTTATGAAAGGATATATTTGAACGTACAAACACTTAATTTGATAGATTTCGTTCAGAAAACAAGTGCATACAAGTGTAAATAAATAAAAAATGTATCTGCATTGCAAATTTATTCAACATATTTTTTTTTTTTTGTAGAGCCTATTATTTATTATTACATTGTACAGTGGGGCAGAATCAAAATTTTTTGGAAATAAATCTGTCATTTCTAAACGGATGACCCGATCGGCATAAAATTTGACGTGGGTGTAACCAAGGAGTATTTGAGTTCAATTTATTAAAATGGACCCTACAAATGCTCAATGGGGGCTCAAAGTGGGGTACCTTTTTAAACACGTGCCATTTTTTTGTTTTCCATCCGATTTCAAAGATTTTTAAATTTTGCAATATTTTTGAAGGACGGAATTTTAAAGTTGGATATTTTTGAATACAATTGAGATATTGACTTGAAATTGTTTTTGTAATGTCAGAAATTAACTTATCTTAACAAAAAAAAAATGTGGACCAAATTGTTCCTAATATTTGCAATCCTCTCAAAATTTTGATACAAATTTTAGTTCTAGAGCTCAATTAATATGTAATATGTAATAAAATCTTTATTTATTAACAAAACTAAACGAAATATGCAAGGTTTTTTAAATTTTTCAATCTAAATAACAAAGTGTAAAAAAACTTGTCAAAAGGTCAAAGGGAATCCCGCAATTCCTAAAAACTGGAGCGAAAATGCCAAAAATTATATTTTGTACTATTTTGACCATTTTTGACTATTTTTCTTTGGGCTGGGAAAATACTTTAAAAATAAATAGGAATCACATTAAGGTTTCCAAAGCTGCTTTCCGTTTTCTGATGCCAGCTTTGGGATTTTAGAACATGTGGTCCAAAATTAAAATTTTGATAAAAAATGGGTCAAATTGCGAAGGGCGTAGGGGCGACATGTTCGAAAAATATGACATGTTTTTTATATCAAAATATTCTCCGTAAAGATATCTTACAGAAAACCATAAAACTGTTATATGTTCTTAAAGAGAGTTTTATTTTAATAAAAAACAAATTTTTGAATTTTTAAATTTAAAATTGTTTATTTTCGGATCCGTAATTGGTATTGCTCTGAAATTTTCTGCATATTATTGATAATTTAGTTATTTAACTAATGAAAGAAATTCGAGTCCATTCGGTTCAAAAGTACACCCTATATTTTTAAAAAAGCGGACCAAGGTATGGCAAAATTTGAACATGTCAATTTTGAAATGCTTATAAGAGATAGATAGCACACGCAAGCATGTTTTTTCAAGATCTAGCCCAAAAATTTAAAAATATTTGAAATCGGATGGGAAACAAAAAAATGGCACGTGTTTAAAAATGTTACATTTGTAAAATAGCGCCGCGCCTGGAGCATTTGTAGGGTCCATTTTAATAAACTGAACTCAAATACTCCTTTAGAGTCATCCGTTTAGAAATGCCAGATTTATTTCCAAAAAATTTTGATTCACTTTGCATTGTATTCATTGGCTGTTTTGTTTAGGTTGTTGTTGCATTTTGTTCTTGCATTTTCTATCCTTTTGAACCTCTTTACATACAAAATTTTACGTTACTAATTTTACTGGACTCCTATTAAAAGCATACATTTGAATTCGTATTATAAAAATCAATTTATCAAAAAATTCAATAAAATAATATTGTATGCTATCCTTTGCCCATAATCTTATTTAATGTATTTTCACTGCATTCCTATCTTTAACAATATCATACCTCAAAAAAATAAAACTTCTATTTTATAATAAAGAATTTAATTAACAACAAATTCAATATATATTTTTATTATGTACACCCAAATCAACGCACACATATTCATAGTTTTTTTTCGCATTTTTCTACTCAGTGATTATATGCAGCAAAATATGTTCATATATGTGGAAGAAATATTTTATAAATAAACATATTCCCTTTAAACATTTTGAAATTCGCACAATTTCGTATTTTACATTTTTCAACTTCGTATGGTTTGGCAGTCTACATTTAGCATCTTCCATATTTCCATTGTTTGAATTTTTTACTGCGCATATCGTTTGCAGTTTATGGTTTTCACGCTGCAATTTGTTTGCATGTTTGATGTTTTTGTAGTAAACTTTTTGTATATTATACACAAGCAATATATTTGTGTTTGCTAACCAAAAATATTAATATATTTGGGAGGCAAATGTTTTAAAAATGAAAAATTTCCATTTTCATTTTGTCTTTTAGTTGCAACGTAAAATATTTTGTAAGGCAAAATATTTTTGGAAAAACCGACAAATATTTCTAGCATGAATCTTGCGCATATATGGAATTCGTAAATAGTATTTATATTTTTAGTATGTATATAAGGAAATATTATTTTGTTAAATATTTGTTGCAGTTTTCATTGAAAATTATGAAATATTTAGAAATTTGTTGACTAATATAGTATTAATTTTAAACTCTGTATTTAATATATTACTGGAAACGTCAGATCCGCACATCACTAGCATTGGAAGTCAATGGGAAGTAGAACATCGGGACTTAGATGAAGAAGCAAAAGTGTTGCTAAAGGACAGAAATAATTTAAAACAAAATATGGAATTTTTGCAGGCTATTTTCCAACCGAATGAATAATAGTTATAATTTTCTTTTATTGTTACTTAACCCTTTGACGACCACAGGGACACCGGTGTCCCAACACAAAAATATTGAATAACTAAATAACGAAAAATTGAATCGGTGCCATTTTAATTAGTTCGTAAACGTGTCTCTTATTAATGTGTTTAGATTAAAACAAGTTCGGTTATAGCCTTTATTTTTTATTGTCTTCGAAAACTGACAGTTTTATTTTGGTACTGTGTTCAAGAATCGTGCCCAAGTATTTTTAAGTGTAAAACTGATGTTTTTAGTTTTATATTGGGATATATATTAGGCCTGGTAAGTGCATTCTTGTTATACAAATTTATAAAATCATTATTCATGTTCCGTTCATTGATATGTAGTCCATAAACATGAGTATGTAGAACGAACATTTGCACTTTACGACCAAAATTCCACTAAATCAGATAAAATTTGTTTCTGATTCAAATTAAATAGAAAAAATTATTACTTTTATCCAAATAGTCTTATGGTCGTGAAAGGGTTAAGTACAAAATAAACAAAAAATGTTTGTTATTATAAAAACTAAAAATATTTGTTCTTAATGTTATAGAAATAAAAAATATAATAAACGTTTAAAATCATAATTTTTTTTCCAAAAACAACCGATTCTAGTGGAACCGGTTCTTTAAAAAGCAGTTTTAGTGGAACGTGTTCTACAATTGATAAAGTGGGAACTGATTGAAAAAACAAAAAAATCGCATTTTCATACTTAATGCTATACAAAAATTAAAAGTTCAACTTTAACCTTAAAGTTCTTAACAACTGCTGAACCGTTTTTAATGAAATTAAACTGGAGAAAAATTCAAGAAGATATTTGTCCATCAGAAAAAACGTTTATAAAATATCTCTATCGGTTCAAAGTTTACAGAGTTTTGGCCGATGAAAAACGATCCTGAGTCACTGTGCGGCGGATGAGGTGGTCATATGACAAAGTTGTAGCAGATATCTATAAGTACAGTGTTCAAGGCAAATGCGATATTATATTTATGAATTCATCTTTCATGTTTTTTATAAGCCAGCAATAGTCAATTATTGGCCTTGTGCTTTGTTAATGATTATAGCAAAGGAAAGACGAAACAGGAACTGGATCCGCTTGAATTCAAGTCGTTGGAAATCATCGGTATGCATGAAATCAGTACGTCTTCGCCTTTGAATCTTCCACCGATGGTTGTTGCCTCAATTAAATTTGGTGAACATTTTTTTATAGTCAATTTGCTCATTGAGCTTGTTGACATCATCATTTTTTGGTGCCAAAATTTCACGTAAGTAAGAAAAGATAAAATCACTGTTAAATGTTGGTGTTTTGTTTAAGCTTTGATACTTTTACAAATAAAGCTTGAGTGTTTGTAATTCTCATTCACTCTATAGTTTTATTTGTATAATATCTTTAGTTTTTCTAAAGCCTTTTGGGAAAATGTTTCCTGATGATCTGGCCTAAGCAACCACTGAAATGCGCATAGGAACTAGCTTATCCCCCAACAATAAATTTCAGTGAATTTATCAATAATTAATTGGGAAATTTAGCACAATTCTTACTAAAATATTAATTTTGTATTCCCGAATAACCTTTTAATGATAAATTTGCAGGTGCCAGTGCATCAAGACTATACTGGCAACTCGCTTTATATTGATTTTCTCGCGAAAACAATAAAGCAAGTTGTTTTATTTTTTCTTTACTCACTTACACACTACAGTTTGTGTCGGCAAGAAACCAACCAATTGTAGTAGAAAATGTAAGAAAATATAAAATCACTGTTAATTGTTGGTGTTTTGTTTAAGCTTTGATATTTTTACAAATAAAGCTTGAGTGTCTGTAATTCTCATTCACTCTATAGTTTTATTTTTATAATATCTTTAGTTTTTCTAAAGCCTTTTGGGAAAAGGTGTCCTGATGATCTGGCCTAAGCAACCAGTGAAATGCGCATTGGAACTAGCTTATCCCCCAACAATAAATTTCAGTGAATTTATCAATAAAATTGGGAATTTAGCATAAGAAAATCTTACTAAAAAAAAAAGAAAATTATCATTGTTTGAACGTTAGGAATGAAAAAAAAACATTTATTTGTCTTTTTTGTTGATTACTGAAACGAGTCTTTTATAAGAACTTATCGAAATTATTTAAAGTATGTATTCAAAATCTGAAAAAATCCAAAAAGGACTCCAATGATATATCGGATATTCTTTATCATGCTTTACTTTCGATTTCTCCAGCATCCACAATCAGCGAGAGAGAATTTTTTCCAAGTCAGGTTTTATTTAAATATACAAAAGAAAATAAACATTTTCTTTAGTTTATTTTGTATGTTTTGTTTTTCATTTTATTAATAAAATACTTAAATAAGTACACAAAATTCGCGGTTTTATTTTCAGTTTAAACTTAAAATATAATTATTCGGATAATCGAATAATTTAAAATTAAATCTAAACCCCGATTAATTATTTGCTTGATTAACCGATTAAACTAGAAATCTGATTAATTGAATACCCTAGCAAAGTCTCTTTGTATAAATCGCTCAAATAAATTAGACATCTGATCGCTAAAAACAGTGTAAAAGAAGTACGATAAGTTACGGTGGTTAAACGGAACACCTGTAGCGGATCGGAAGAATTTTGCATCCAAAGGATCACTTGAAAATTTCTATCATTATCGCCAACCAAAACTTGGCGATACATTTTTTCAATATCAGCAGTGATCACAAATTTATGAAAATAAATCTTCATGCACAGTAGGCCCAAGTTTGGAAGTCGAACTTTGAGGTCTTAAAACCAAGGTTGGCAACCGATACCGTTATTAAGGAGTGAGATCGTATAATTCTTAACACACGTTTTTCATTAAAACTTTTAACCCAAGTATTATTCGATTTTTATACCCTTCACCTTCGTGAGAAGGTTCCGTTTGTAATTTCCATAATATAATTTTCCGACCCTATAAAGTATATATATTCTGGACCCTTATAGATAGCGGAGTCGATTAAGCCATGTCCGTCTGTCTGTCTGTTGAAATCAATTTTCTGAAGACCCCAGTTATCTTCGGGATCCAAATCTTCAATAATTCTGTCAGACATGCTATCGAGAAGTTTGCTATTTAAAATCAGCAAAATCCGTCCAATAATAACAGAGATATGTGCAAAAATCCGAAACAACCTCTGAAAATTTCATCAAAAAAAGACAATTTATTGCATGCTTTGACAAAAAAGTAACAAAGCGTATGTTTGGATGTGTGTTGGATATTGCTTTGCGTATTTTGTTTTTCTACCCTTCACCAAGAGTGGCAAGGGTATATATAAAGAGAGAGTTGTTTATAATGAGTTTTCATATGAGCAACTCTATCATACGTAAACACCACACACACCCAACAACAACATTCTACTACAATGGTGCGCAGCAAAATCAAATCAAACGTATTCTTATGCTCTTACAATTTAGTAGTCGTATTCCACTCAACGAGACAACTACAAAAGCGCATGAGCAATTTTTGTATTTGTTTGTTTGTAGGTGCACTGAACTAAATAAAGAATTGAATGTGTTGGTGAGAGAATTTACTTTTGCGCACCTCTGTTCTACAATGTGGAATGAGATGAAATGAATAAGAATTATAATACCAAACGCATGCATAATTTGTATGTATTTGAGTGCGTTTCGTTTATTTTTGTTGTTATTTTTTCAACATACAGTTGTGTTTATTTGGTTAGTTATCAGTGAGCACCAGTGTTGCCAATTTAGCTCTTTTCAATTTTGTTTAGCCTCAAAAAATCAATTTAGCCTTTAGCCATTTTTTTAGCCTTTTTTACTTTCATTTAGCCATTTACTCTAATAATTTTAAATTGTTTGCTGTTGAAAATTAGTAAAAGCAGTTCGAAAAAACTGACAGGAATATTATAACAAAAATTAACTGAAAATGTTGAATCAGTAAACAATTTATGCACATACAAACATTCCATATATTCTTCAAACTTGCTCTAGTCCTCAAATTATATCATTAAATGTTTGCTCGAGTATTTTATTATTTGCATCAAGGACGCATTCAAAATACATGTTCCATTCTTGCCTGGGACGCACAGTTGCTCAGAATTGTTTGTCATCGGCCAAAACTCTGTAACTTTAAAACGATTGAGATATTTTAGTATTTTTTTAATGTGCAGATAACATCTTGAACTCCCATAGTTAAGGCTTCGCGTATATTAGACTCATAAATATAAGCTGGTAAAATGAACACGACTATTTAAATTAAAATGCCATAAATAATATAGAGAATATTAGCGTTATTTGAAGAAAAATTGTTAATATTAAAAAATATATACAGGGTCCGGGCGTTTACAAAGGTATATATAGAATTAATAAAATACTTTCAACTTTATCTGGCCGATGTATTTTTTGATCCTTAAAAGTTACTTTTCTCTAAAATTAAATTTTGACGTAAATATAGTACTTTAAAAAATATTGTTTAACACCTTACACAGGCCATGTATTTTAAAGACTACAATCCAACCAATTTAGAAAAAAAATTCAGTCCATTAATGATAATAGTTAGCTATGATCATTTATATCTGATCAAATATTAAAAATTAACTTTTTTCTAAAATTAAATATTTATGATTACTTGCATGTCACACCCGTAATTTCAAATATTTTGGCTACCTTTGTTTTGATATGTTTACTAACTAATGGCAAAATTTATGTTTTGACCAATGAAAATCAATTCTCTCCGACGACGTGTATTATTTTTAGAATATTTTTTTTGCATTACTTGAGACGCATATTAGCCATATATTCACTTATCAAAATATTCTTCATCGATTTCGAAGTTATCACAAAGGATTACTTTAAAATATAAAAAAATTTGAGCTCTTGCAGGCCAGGTGATAAATACGAGATTTTGAAAACATCGGTGTATGATATAAGTGTGGCCAGGAATAAGAATAAATATTCTTATTTTCTTCCATTTGAACGTTTGTTATATTCATAAATTTTTGTTTGTCTATGCGGCATATGCGGCATTTAGAGCTGCCAGATATACGTTACACTTGAAGAATTTTGTTTAATTTGTGAACATTTATATGAGTGAAATTAAAATTAATATTAATAAATACTTTCATAAATCTTGGTAAAATATTTTTGTTTTTACCAATGGCTTGTTGCAACTCACGGACAAAATGCAGAACGAGGTTATTTTTGAATAATAATAATAATAATAATAATAATAATAATAATAATAATAATAATAGTACTGAAACAAAATAATAACATTAAAGTAATTTCATTTGTGGAATTTTAATAACATATAGAAATAAACTAAATAAGTACTTGATAAATTTAATCATTTTTACGAATTTGCTGGCGAGATAAAGCATTTATTGTGAATTAATATTGTTATTTAACACTGAATATAGTTTATTTAATTATTGATCGAATTTGTGTGTACCAGAACAAATTTATATAAAAAAAGTAAGGGACCTATATACGGCTGTGCCGAATCTTATATACCCTTCATAAAATTATTTTTTTTTTTTTTTCGAAATTGTATTTTTTTTTTTTTCTTTAATTAAATTTTTTGTGAAAAAAATTTGGGTTAAAAAATATTTTTACCGATTTTGCCGTTAATTTGAGCTGAATACCGTACTCTGACAAACATTTTATAAAAGATGTACAAGTAAATTGTGTACCGTTGTCTGTAACCAAACATTTTGGTGTTCCAAATCGACCTATTATTCTTTCGCTAAGACCCTTATGCACCACCTCACTTGTAGCCTTTCTCGCTGTTATTACCGAGAAAGGCTACAAAGAAAACTAATAACATCGCATTACCATGTTTTGATCGTGGTAGAGGTCCTACAAAATCTGCACAGACAATCGCCCAAGGCTCCTCTGGAATCTGTGTAAACATCATTCCTGATAGTTTCTGTTGGCTGGCCTTATACCGCTGACATGACTAACAATTCATTACGTATTTTGCTACTTGTCTGAATAACCCAGGCCAATAATAACGGTTACATATGCGCGTGAGTTTTCCGGATCCCCATATGACCTAATGACTTTCTCGTAACACTCGTTCTAGCAGATGTTTAGGCACGCAAAGTTTCCAAGGTGTACAACCATCCATCTCATCACGACTAGATATATGTCGATATAACTGTCCATTTTCCACTAAAAAATCTGAAATTTTTGCTGGTTTCTCTTTGACCTACTTGATTTTCCGCTCTAGCCATGCACATTTCTCATTACATGGTTCTACGGATGCTGTGCATAATATGTTCAGTGGTTCCCGTGATAACGCGTCAGCTACCACATTATTCTTACCTCTACGATGTTTTACCTCAAAAGAATACTGTTACAACTTTAACGAAAAATGGTCCGTTATAACTTTGAAATGATACCCAAGTACGGCCTCATTTTACGTATAGCTACATTCTGCCTTGTTCAATCTTCGATTAGCATATGCAATTACTCGTTCTTCTCCGTCGATGTTCTGTGTTAAAACCGCACCTAAACCAAAATCACAAGCATCTGTCTGTAAAATAAATTGTTTGGAAAAGTCCGGAGATGCTAGAATTGGGGCTCCTGTTAGGCGATCCTTTAATTTTTCAAATGCCTCCTGTTGTTCATGCCTCCACTTCCATCTTATTCCCTTCTTCAGCTGTGCTGTATAAGGCTCCACAATTTTTGAAAAATTTGGGACAAATCGGCGACTCCATGATGTGACTCCTAACACCATTTTTACCCCTTTTACATCCCTTGGTGATGACATCTCTTTTATTGCTACAATCTTCTCAAGATACGTTTGAATTCCATTTTCTCCCACATAGCCAAGGTATTTAATTTCCTTCTTCAAGAATTCAAATTTTTCCGTATTTATCTTAAGATTTGCCACCCGTAATCTATCAAAAACTTAATTCAAATTATCCATGTGTTCCTCTAAGCTTTTATCTGTAATGATTATGTCGTCTAGATAAGCGAACGCGTATGGGTCCATTTCGGGACCTATAACCTGATCCAATGCCCGTCGGAATGTAGCAGGGGCCGAGTGTAAGCCAAAAGACATTACCTTACATTGGAACAGTCCTCGACCAGGTACTTCAAATGCTGTGTATTTTCTACTCCTTTCCTCCATTGGGATTTGCCAGTATCCATTTTTTAAATCAATGGTACTAATGGTACTTGGTGTCTCTTAAGCGTTTTAAGATAGAATTTATATGAGGTAGAGGATATGCATCTGAAACTGACCTACTATTTAACTGTCGAAAATCACAACATAACCTCCATCTACCATTTTTCTTCGGGGCTAGCTCAATTTGAGAACTATATGGACTGTGTGAAGGCTCAATAAACCCTGGTTTGATTAACTCATCTACCAAATAGCTTATAATTCCTTGCTTGGCTGGATTTGTAGGAATATATCTTTGCTTGAAACGTGTTTCGTCTTTCATATTCATATATTTCATATTCATATATTTACACGTTAATACCATCAAAAAGTTCTCCAGAAACTCCTTGACTTGCGCCTCCTCTTCATGTACATTTTGTCCTTTTTGTATTTGCCGTAACCTTGTTATCGAAATGAAATTCCTCTCACCCGCATTTTATTGTTGCGCCCATCGCCGTTGGAAAATCAATTCCCAGAATCATATCATCCAGAACACTGGGTAATATTAGCAAACTAAATCGTACTTCTTTATTTGCACATGTTATTGGTACATTCACTCCCTCGTGTACTCCGGTAGTCGTTCCATCCGCTAATGAAACAATTACATCACTACGAAACAGCTCAACACCTTCGATCAGCTTCTGTGCATATTGGGAGCTGATAAAACTCTTAGATTAATCGTCGCCTTTGCCTCCTTTCCGCCTGCACTGACTCTCACAAACATGTGTCCCTCGTGCGCATAAAGTGTACTTAATCTTGGATTAGACTGATAGGGTTTATCACTGCAGGTCTCATCTACCCTTGTCACTAAACGTGAACGTCAAAGGTTGAAAATAAAAACATAATCGTTTGGCGATACTTTACTTTAATCAAAAATAAGAAATATGTTTATTAGTTAATTCATTTGTTCTTACGAAGACGTTTTTAAATATATAAAGAATTTAAGTAAAATAAAAATGATGATTCTCGACTGTTCGAGGCGCGCGCATCTTTACTAATACTATATAAACTACTTTTCGCAAATAGAATCATAACAAAAGGAAAAGTTAACAACTATGCAGTTTTATTTTCACAAGGTGACAGCTCGGCACATTCTGACCCTTAATCGTCCTCGATTTCCCAAGATGACTCGTCAAGAGTTTGGCAACTGCTGCACCAGGGTTTGATCTTCTCAGCTGTATAGACCGCAGAGACTTTCTTTTCGTAATTTGAATTCCGGGAATGTCCTCAATAAGATACCTGTCGTTGCCCAGGGCTTTAGTAATAATGTAAGGGCTTCGAAATGTCCAGATAGAAGATAATGTTTCCAATTCTGCTTCTTGCATTAAAATTGAAATATTTTATTGCATTCCAGTTATGAAAACACTTTGCATATACTTATTTACATTACATATAAATAAAATAATGATATAAATAAATTCAATATGACTTTAATTAAAAAATAGAATATAAAATAAGTTTCACTAATTAATTGGAATACGTATTTACCTTTTTTAAAAAATATTCACTAATTATTGCACTAATTCTACACTTTTGAAAAAAAAACTTTATTTGTTAACTCACTTTTAACAAACAATTTAATTACAAATATAATTTTATTACTAACTAATTAATAAAACTTTATAAATTGTTAGTTAAAAACACACACTTTTTATTTAACACAACCGATGATTTTAAAATTCATAAATATAGTGAGTATTGTCAAGAAATTCTTCTTTCTTTTAAAATGTAAACAGTAAAAAGTCGATACTAATGTAATTTGTTATTGTAAAATTTGTTTCTAACGAAAAATTATATTATTTTGTATACTAAAATGGATCGCTTTTGTATTATAATGTACTTTTTAATATTGTCTATTAAGCTAATTTTGAGGAATCTTTGTTTATAACTAAAATGTACATTGAGATGAGTAATGTAATTTGTTTTTGTAAAATGTTTTTTATATGCTGAATAACGTTTTTGCGACACAAAATAGACACATTTTAGTATACATATCGAAAATATAGTTTCCAATTATTGGCAGGGATGTCAGATCCCAGTCCTTTGGAACTGGAACGGTAGTGCGAATGTACGAGAGAATGGTCTGATTTGCACGTTCGACCTGACCGTTTACTCTTGGAGTACGAACCGCAGTCTTCATATGCCTAATTGAATTGTGATTGCAATGGTATTCAAACACTTTTGAAGTAAAAGCAGTTCCCCGATCGCTGACAATACACTTAGGAAGACCAAAGTAGGTTGTAATTTAATTCAGAGCGTTGACTAGCGTAGCTGTTGTAGTGCGTACTGGTTTCACAACCAAGTATTTTGTAAATGAATCGGAAATAGCCAAAATGTAGCACTGTCCCCTCTTGGTTCTCGTAAAAGGTCCCATGTGATCGATATAAATCTTCTGGAACGGAATTGGCTGGACGCACTATATAAATTGTGTCTCGGATTTACCACTACGGTTATGTAACGATAAAAGTCGTCGCCTCGTTTTTATAGTACAATTATTGTTTTTATTATTTTGTAGTTTTTATGGTATAATTGATTTGAAATGAATTAAAGTTACTTTGTATTGTTAAGCAACGCCATCTAGGTGTAAAAATCGTACTTAAGCTAAGATCACATACAATTAAATGCAACTATGTATATTAAGATACCTTTTTAGCAACTAAGGATTTGACTGCTGTCGTCAGTGTGTTTTATGATAAGATTTTGGTATATAAGGAGGTTAGTTAGAGTAAAAACTAACTGAGCTTCGTGGTAGGTAAGACAAATTACTTGTACGGTGGTTGGACCGCTGGCAAATAGTTTATCTTATTGAGTGAGTTATTATGAAGTAAAGGTTCTGGTGGTTGGACCGCTTCGATCCTTCGCTTGAGAATACTCTGTTGGTAGATGAAGTGGTGTTGTTGTGGAGTTTGGAATTCCCAACAACACACTTATCTGAAGAGTGGAAGTTGCACCGGTTGCGAATACTCTCGTGGTTGGACCGCAAGAGTATAGCCGCTCGTGAGAACTCCACGGAGGCGAAAGTGTAAAGAATAAAGTTTATAACGTACATTGAAAACGTTGTGTTCTTATTTCTCTCAGTCTACAAAATATAAATTTTTGTAATGAACCACTGGCACCGGCGAGTATACCCCAGCCAGAGACAACGTTACAATGGCGCCCGAGCAGGGACTGAGAGATTAAGAAAGTTGTGCTGTTATTAAGAGTGTGCTGTTATTAAGAGAATAACCTTATCGAGAGATTAAGAGAGAACTGTTACCGAGAGTTCAAGAGAACGTGGTGTTAAATGAAAAATTAAGGAACCGTGAGAGAATAGGTTACTGGAAATAAAGTGTATCAGTTGTGAAGAGAAATGCGGAGTATAAGAAAAGTATATGTGAAAAAACAGAACTAAGTAAATAAGAGAATAAATAAAAAAAAGGGTTTAAAAGTGAAGACTGTAACAAGAACTGTGAAAGTAAACGGAAAAATATAGAGAAAGCACTTATGAAAGAACTGTGCAACGGGACATTGTTGAGTAATTTATAGAAGAATACAAATATCTGTTGTTTTGTGAAATCGTGTTGTGTGTTTTTGTAATAACTGTCGTCCAAAAATTTTAATAACGGAAAATTAAATAACTGAAAAAAAAATATATATAAATCTAAAAATGTTAAAATCAAGTTGGGCATATTCGTTAAAGCGTGACGAATTATTTTCATACTTAAATGAATTTAAATTAGATACCGTCGGTACGGTCGAAGAAATAAGAAAACGATTCGCGAAATTTATTAATGCCGAACATGATGCGGATGAAACTAAAAGATTATTAACTATACAAGGAAATCATGAACAAAACTCACTGATGTTACCTAGTTTGAAAAACGGTTCCACCCCTTCGCCTGTTAAAATGGAAACAAATCATCCAGTTAGCCAGCCGTCAGCTGCAGTGTCGATTCCAGCTCGTAACACAGATGACATCAAAACGAATTTAATTGAGTATGTAAGAAAATGGGGACTTTCGTATGATGGTGGACGAGAGCCTTTAGCATTCATCGAACGAATAGAAGAGTTAGCCGAAATTTATAACGTACCTTTAAATCAATTCCCACGAATTATGCCAGAATTTTTACGTGATAGAGCGCTAATTTGGTTCAGGAACAACAATGGACACTGGCAAGTATGGAAATCATTCAAATCAGATTTTTTATAATTTTTCCTCCCCGCGAGATATTTTGAGAAAATAGAAGATGAAATCCGTAAAAGAGTTCAACGTCCGAGAGAAGTTTTCAAAAATTATGTTTTATCAATTCAAAATTTAATGCGGCATACCAACTTATCAGAAGAACAAAAGTTGCAACGAATATTTCAAAATGCTCTTCCAGACTACCAGTGGTACATTAAACGAAAAGATTTTTCATCCTTAGCTGAATTAATAACATTAGCTGAAGATTTAGAATGCATCCCTTCAACACATTCACAAACACGCGTAGAAAATCAACGTGTCTTATCCAGTACAACAACAGGTCCACAAAATAATTGTTATCGTTGTGGAAACTCTGGACATTATGCAGCAAGTTGCCCTAATAACAACCGATCGGGAAATGCTTCAGGAGGTCGTCGGAATTGAGGGACGTCGAGCCTCCAAAAACACAACCCTCAAATACTAAAACTAGCTTACAAAGTGAAGATTCGCGTTTAACCGCCTCGTTACTAATATGTGGAAAAATCGTCAAAGCAACTATAGATACCGGAGCAAGTAGAAATGTTATCCAAGAAGATTTTGTGAAAACACTTAGCAATAATCCAACATATGTAAATGAAGATATCGATGTATTGTTAGCTGATGGCTCCTCCAAATCTTTATCAAAGGCAGTAGAATTTAATGTAGAATTAGGAAAAATATCAAAAAGATGTAATTTTCTCGTGATGTCCGAAACTAGCGAAAATATTATTATTGGATTAGATTTTATGCGTAATTTTAACACAACGATACAAATGGCTGGTTTAACCCTAGATTGTACTAAGATAGATGCAAAGTGTATGAGTGTCGATGAAATCAATAATGAGGAGACGCCTCATGAAGATAAGGAAGAACGTATACATGACGGTAATATAAGATTAAATGAAAAAGTCAAGAGATCATCAACAAATTTTTAGAGACTGAGCTGTCGAAATTCCAAAACATGCGTGGTCTATCAACAATTACAACGCATAAAATAATCATCACGGATGATCGTCCTGTTAAAATTAGCTACGGTCCCAGAAACCCAGCTATGCAAAAAATAATTGATGCCGAAATCAACAAATTAATTTCACAAGGATGTATAGAGCCATCACATAGCCCATATTGCTTCCCAATCACCCTCGTTAAGAAGAAAAACGGATCCTGGAGAACATGTATGGATTTTCGACAATTAAATGCTAGGTCAGTACCCGACGCATACCCTCTTCCTCGTATAGACAGTATTTTGAACAGACTACGTGAAGCAAAATATATTAGCTGTTTAGATTTGAAAAACGGATATTGGCAGATTCCAATGGATGAAGGCAGTAAAGGGTTTACCGCTTTCGCTGTTCCTGGTCGAGGTTTATACCAATGGCGAGTGATGCCATTCGGACTTCACTCCGCGCCAGCAACTTTTCAGCGGGCATTAGATAGTGTAATCGGACCCGAAATGGAACCCCATGCTTTTGCATATCTTGATGATATTATAGTTGTCGGAAAATCGTTGGAAGAACATATGAAAAACCTGAAAGAAGTTTTTCGAAGATTGAGAAGCGCTAATTTAAAGATTAATGTAGAGAAATGTAAATTCTTCAAAAGTGAGACCAAATATTTAGGTCATGTGGTGAGTGAGGAAGGTATAAAAACTAATCCGGATAAAGTATCCGCTTATGCTAGTCGTCACCTTAACAGTGCGGAAAAAAACTATTCAGCAACGGAAAAGGAGTGCTTAGCCATTTTATGGGGCATTCGTAAAATGCGAGCTTACTTCGAAGGTTATAAATTTGTAGTTATCACCGATCATCTAGCTCTAAAGTGGCTCAATTCCATCGAGAGTCCTGCAGGCAGATTAGCCCGGTGGGCACTTGAATTGCAACAATACAACTTTATAGTAAAATATAGAAAAGGAAAACTCAACGTCGTCGCTGACGCACTATCACGTCAACCCGTAGAAGTCGCAAATTTAGCTAACTGTGAATCAGTAAAAACGAACGAGTGTGTTTGGATCCAGAAAATGAAGAAGAAAGTGAAAGAAAACCCGGTAATATATTCCGATTTTGCAATTGTGGACAATCAACTATACCGCCATTTTCCACAAGAGTTAAGAGATGGAGATGATACTGCATGGAAACTATGTGTACCCGTTCAAGTAAGGAACAGAGTTCTTGAAGAAAATCATGACCATGTCACTGCTGGACATTTAGGTATACGTAAAACGATTAATAGAATCGCTAGTCGTTACTATTGGCCTGGAATGTCGAGAGATATAAGTCGTTATGTTCGTCGATGTTTGTACTGCCAACGTTACAAGATTAGTCAACAGAAACCAGTTGGAGAAATGTTAACAAGATTGCCCGATGAACCATGGGCCACCCTTTGTGCTGACTTTGTAGGTCCTCTGCCCAGGTCTAAACATGAAAATTCTATGTTATTGGTCTTCTTCGATAAATTCTCTAAATGGTGTGAATTGGTTCCGATGCGCAAAGCTACATCAGATGGAGTAATAAAAGCGTTTCGTGAACGTATACTTTCTCGATATGGTATCCCTAAAGTTCTAATCACAGATAATGGAACACAATTTACTGCGAGAAATTTTAAGCGTTTTCTAAGTGAATTAGGCGTACACCAACAGTTAACTGCACCATACACGCCGCAGGAAAATCCTACTGAACGAGCTAATAGAACAATCAAGACAATAATCGCGCAATTCTCTAGTGATCAACACAATAGATGGGACGAGTTACTCCCCGAGATTATGTTGGCTATAAACACGAGCGTATCTGAGTCAACAGGATTTTCACCAGCATTTATAACTCAAGGAAGAGATCCACGTTTACCAAAAACACTGTACGACGAGGTAACAATTGGTACAGGAGTAGAAAGTTCGAGTTTATCGAGACGAAAAGAGGAGATGAAAGACATATTCGAAATTGTTAAAAGAAATTTGAGCAAATCAGCAGAAAACCAAAAACGATATTACAACTTACGAAGATGTAAATGGAAACCGAAAGTTGGTGAATTAGTTTGGCTTCGACTGCACCCACTGTCGAAAGCAACAGAAAATTTTGCGGCAAAACTGGCTCCAAAATTTGGAGGCCCGTATTCAGTTAAATATTTTCTATCCCCTGTTATAATAAAAATTCAGAGTATAGAAAATAAAGAAGTTAGAACAGCTCATTTAAATGATATTAAACCTTATATAAATTAGTATTTCTTATTTGCTAATTCTATATTTTTGTGTTCAACTATTCCTTAGACAACATACGGAAATAAAAAGAAAAATGGACGGTGAAGACAAATTTGATGACACCAGCAAGAAGTTTCGAAGACGTATGGAAGAAGAGAAGGCTAAGGTCCGTAAAACCATATTTATTGATGATGAGATGCCCACAACCAGTAAAGGAAGAAAGACCAGCAATCAACCCAGAAAAACGGCAACGTACTATCGTATGAGCACAGCAAAACCTCAAGCAACAGTCAGGACGAAAGATAAATTGCCTGAGAAGATGAAGGAGAATAGCAGTAAGAAGATTCAGTCGACATCTAAAGGAGAAGATACCTGATCCAATAAAAGTAAAGTTCCTGTATGCGATGATAAAAACGATGAAGTTATCATACTGTCATCGGACGAAGAAGAAGACAATGGCAAAGGATGTTGCCAGGAAGATAACGTAACCATAGCAAAGAGTGGAACATTCTTTTAAATTGATGGAAGGGAGGAACTGTAACGATAAAAGTCGTCGCCTCGTTTTTATAGTACAATTATTGTTTTTATTATTTTGTAGTGTTTATGGTATAATTGATTTGAAATGAATATAAGTTACTTTGTATTGTTAAGCAACGCCATCTAGGTGTAAAAATCGTACTTAAGCTAAGATCACATACAATTAAATGCAACTATGTATATTAAGATACCTTTTTAGCAACTAAGGATTTGACTGCTGTCGTCAGTGTGTTTTATGATAAGATTTTGGTATATAAGGAGGTTAGTTAGAGTAAAAAGAGGCAGTCTTCACTGATCTTCGTGGTAGGTAAGACAAATTACTTGTACGGTGGTTGGACCGCTGGCAAATAGTTTATCTTATTGAGTGAGTTATTGTGAAGTAAAGGTTCTGGTGGTTGGACCGCTTCGATCCTTCGCTTGAGAATACTCTGTTGGTAGATGAAGTGGTGTTGTTGTGGAGTTTGGAATTCCCAACAACACACTTATCTGAAGAGTGGAAGTTGCACCGGTTGCGAATACTCTCGTGGTTGGACCGCAAGAGTATAGCCGCTCGTGAGAACTCCACGGCGAAAGTGTAAAGTATAAGAATAAAGTTTATAACGTACATTGAAAACGTTGTGTTCTTATTTCTCTCAGTCTACAGAATATAAATTTTTGTAATGAACCACTGGCACCGGCGAGTATACCCCAGCCAGAGACGTTACATTTTGTAGCAACAAGCGATACAGCTGGCGAAACCAGAATTTTTGCTGAATTCGCTGAATCGTCTTATCCAAAATTACCCATGTCGTCGTGAGAGTATTTCACGATTCTCCATCGGATGTCTTTTGGAATTACTAATTTTAGACCATCGTTGTCCTTGTGATAAAGTCGGTGATTACGTAAGGAGTACCGGATCTTATATGTTTCTCCTGGTCTTACTTTAATTCTCCTTTCAGCACAGCCATTATATTAATAAGTTTTTATATAGTAACGACCCAATCGTCCACCTCAACGGTGACCTTCATAACAAACCCAGCTGGTTCGATTTCGGATGCCAGGTTATCTGGGGCACGGGTTAAGGAGTCTACGTGTGCCATACGGCTACCTTCACGATGAACCAGAGTAAAATCATATTACAGAAGCCGCATCCACCATCTAGCAATCTTAGGTTTGAGTTCCTTGTGAGTCCTTACACTGGTAATGGATGAACAATCAGTTACCAAGCGGAATTATTTCCCCAACAGATAAATCCTAAAACGATCGAGCGACTCCACCACGGCGAGGACTCAAGCTCTTAACTGTGATATCGACTCTCGGGGTCAGTACAGTGGCGGCTATAATAGAAAACTGGTTTCCACTGATTACCATCAACAGCTTGTAGTAAAATACCTGCGAGACATAAACTGCTGGTATCTGGCATTACTATCGTAAAGTGGGAGAACTGGTTGATTCGTGAAAACTTCGATACATTTTTCAAAGGATTTTTGTTGATCTTCACCCCAAACAAAAACATCATCCTTTTGTAACATCACCGTCATCAGTCTCGAGATCATTGAATAATCCTGTACCAATTTTCTAATAAACCCCGTTAAGCCGTTAAGATTCTTATTCTTACCTCGGTTACGTTTTTCGGTGGACTGAAATTTCCAATTGCACTTGACTTTTCGTTACGCGGCCGTTTGCCATCGCCATCAATTATATGTCCCAGGTAAGAAATTCTCGTTGAAAGAAAAGAACATTTTTCGAATCGTTAGGTATGACCACTTTTAGTCAAGATGTCCAAAAATGTTAGTGATGTCCGTCAATATCGAACGTTTTGCGAATGGAACCCGATACGCTTTCGACTACTACCAGGATATACAAATGAATTTGATTCGTGTCCGTTGACATTAACCCTTTTCACGATATCATTTTAAGCCGTCGGTATGGATGTTGAATCAATTTGATTAACGGATGTTCTCTGCGTTGATTTTTCTGGCCATTTATCGACCGTGTGTGTAGTACGTTTACAGTTGGTACATCTGGTTTCTTAGACGGCTCAGGACAATTTACAGAAAAATGTCCTAGTTGCGAACAGTTGAAACACTTTACCTTGCTCGATGAAGAAGTAGTATTGTCGTTTCTTCTAATACCTTTCGTACTGTTTACAGTGTTCTGATTTGACGACGTTTGTTTGACGTGCCTTTGTACTGTCTAGTTCATGGCAGCATTGTAGTTGCAATAACTAATAATGTCTTTAAGCAGCTGATTACACGAATCATATTCATTCGAGATCTTCTTTCTTAAATCCGGTTCGTTAATACCATTTATGACGTGCCTAGCTATTGCAGATTCGGGTAAACCACCTTTAGTACCTAGAGCATACATCTTGAAAAAATATTCATGCGGTGGTTCGTCAGAACGTCGGTTCGTGTGGCACATTTTAATATGAATATCGGCCGAATTATCCACATAAGGAAAATCTCTCAAAAATTTGTCTACAAACTGCTGCCATGAACAAAAAACGATTTGTAATGAGTCAACCCAATACTTTGCGGGGCCCTGCATCTTCTGCTGGACTGCAAATATTAAATTGTGGTCATTCCACCAGTACGCTGCCTTTAACACGTTAACACGCTTAACGAACTGAGAAGAATTTAGAGATTCCTCTATTGATGAATTGAATTCCGGTAGAATTGCTATCATATCTCTTACGTCATTATACGGGCTAGAAATATTAGAGTTGTTAGGCGGCAAATATTGTTGTTGTTCACATACGTTGACTACCATATTGCATTGGGACGTAGTTTGACGATGGGCCTGCAACATGAGCACCTATTACGTAGCACGAAGCTTGTTGTGGCATCTGTATGTTGTTTGCAGAAATTGTATATTGTTGATCAATAACACGAGGCTTTGGGGACGAAACACAAACTGTCGGCTGGTATGCATTACCACTTTCCAAAACATATTGTGAAGTCGGTAGCTGCCTGGCAGAGCTGGAAATGACGTGTTGTGTTAATGGAGGAAACATTTCAGTCTGATAACATGAGGAGCTTGAAGAAATAACGTGTTGCATTGGCGTTCGCAACATTAGCAATTTGTTTATATTACATCCTTTTGCGGCTGTGGCTATTGTATTGACACCATTAAACGTGTTGTCTGACGTAACAACAGGGGGATATTTCAGTGTGAAATAGCAACGAACCTTCAATCGAAGCAAATGTCTGCATCGGCGAAGACGCTTGCGACGGTTGGAACCGCTTTGACGTTGCACGCATATCCGCTAATGTCTTCTCCAACTGTATAACTCGTTCCGTCATTACGCATTTCATAAATATCCTCCAGTCGTGCAATTAATTGTTTCTTATTTCCCGAGCACGACACACCGATTTCATACGATGTAAGTTTTCCATGTTCGTGCGTTTCGTTTAAGTCCGTTGTCTAATTCGATTGCCAATTAGCGTTCGTATTTAGACTTATTGGATTTACGATCCACTTCTGAAATAATGTCACTATGCACAACTATGCACTGTTTTTATTGATGAGACCTCTGAGAGTTTTCCGACTGCTTTCTGAAACAATCAATTGTCTTGACGTCTGCTTGCAAAATAGCTTGTTCTCGTTTCTACAAAATCTATATCCATGACCCTCCTTACCACATTGTCGACATCCTAAGCTGGGGTTAAATCGCTCTGGCTCATTTGAGGCATTCCTTACGGTGCGGCGTTGGGCAGTTTCCTTTTGTCCCCTTTGTGGTGCTATTTCTGTCTTTGGTTGGTTTTGTAAATGCTCTGACTCCACCTCCTCATAATCTTCTGCCAACTGTGTCATTCTAAAACCTGTTGTTGTATTGGTATATAATCTATCTAACCTCTGTTCCTCACTGAGTCTGTCTCATCAGTTCTTGTAAATCCACCATATATATTTGAAAAAACTCACCCGCGTGCTGTTTTCTACCCCGTATCATGTCTTCTAGCTTATTAAGATAACCTGACGGCAAGAAAAACGCTAAAGAGTCTCGTGTGAAGCTATTCCATGAGGTCATCGCCTGTTGTTGTTTCGATACCATGTTAACGCGAAATCCCGAGGAAGTAAATCCATGCGTATTTCATATACATCTGCCAATTTTTCAACTCGTTCCAGCCACGCAATAGGGTTCTTGGTGCCATCAAATTTAAACGGCCACTTTCTTACCTGCTCAATTATTTGCAAATATTCTGCTCGTTCATCTCGCTGCTGCTCGTGATAAGTGGTCGAATTTGGTTGATCGTGTACGTGGTTCCTGAAAGTCTCACCTGTTGTTTCGCTACCATTTACCTGAATCTGGGGAACTATTGAAGATAGTCCTGCACCGTTGTACCATGGCATAGCTTCCTGTTTTGCTGTTTCGCCGACTTTAATAAACTCGGAAAATCGTTTCCCTAACTCCTCTACCGTGCCGCTTGACTCCACACCAAATTCCTCGGAATAAGCTACGAGTTCTTCCCTTATCAGACTGTACACCCAGTTGATCTTCACCATCCTGTTCACTTGTTTCTGTCTTTGATACTCCTTGATGTCTGTATTAAGTGCCTGCAACGATTTTATTCCGGGGTATACTCATCCTTACCTGGGTCCGTTACAAGAAAATTATGACACGTTGTTTTATATATATTTTCATTCTAATGAATTTTATTTATTATCAAAATATTAATTTATTTGAAATAAATGTATTTGTTCTCGAGTTCGCCTCTGTCAGTAACTTCTTTTCACGTTATAGTTCCTTCGGCTTGGCTGTCGTTGGTTTCTCGCTCGGCTGTCGTTGTAACACTCGTTCTTCGCTGATTTGTAACCTCCAATAACTCCTTAGCCCTTTCTTTACACTCCTTCTGGTCCTGCTGTCTTTGTTGACCTTCTCGTTAGCAGCCTGTGACGTGTTAGAGAAACACTAACAGGATGCCAGTAAGTGTTTCACGTATAGCTACTGATGGATTACTAGCTACAGAAAAACTAGCTTCTGACACGCACTGAAATACTCTCGTTTGTATTCGATAACCACTTCTGAGGTATTTCGTATTACCCAGCCCAATGTTGTGTTAGATAACCACTACTAGGAACTGTGTAGGTTCTACTCTACAACGTATAAAAAATGCAAGTCGTGTTAGATAACCACTAATGAATTTTTGTATTCTCACTAATTTCACTCCGTGTTAGAAAACCACTCGTTGAAATGTTTACTTTATTTTTTTAAAATTCAATGTCGTGTTAGAAAACAACTAGTTGAACTTTAATTTTTACTTTTACTTAATATATTCTTAACCTTACCCTTATGCCGATGAGCTCGAACTGACTTTCTAGTCCTTGTTCTGTTGCCCTTTATATACTAACAACTACAGCTTCTTTTGGTTTTTTTTCTAAAATTTTAAATATTTTGTACTTTGTTGCTAGTTGTTTACAATTTAATGGTGTTTTCTTTTCTGATAAAAATGTTCCATTTATGTTACCATTGGCGCAGGGGTGAAAAGTTGTAATTTTCCTTTCTAAATATGTTGCATAAATAATTGGTAAATATGTTACATATCTCACCCTAAATTATATTTCAGTGTGAGATAATACCCTTTTTTGCATCTGCGTTAAGTACTTTTTTTTATGCAAACAATTTTTGACAACAGCTGATTTCTATTATTGAAAATCAGTGTTGTTAATGCTTATTGGCAAACACACATAATTGAATGTCGAAAGTCGCTTTAGCAGTGTTAAATATCGCTTTTTAACACAAATTTCCAATTAAATATTTGGCACGCTAAATGTACAATAGTGTTAAGTGTAAAATCAAGAAATTATTTTGTTCCATTCTAATAGAAAAAAATTTTTAATTTTGCAAGGGTGTGTGTAACATGATAATAATATTACACATTTATAAGGCATCATTTTTTATAGAAAAGAAAACACCATAAGTGATCATTGCTTTACTATAGTGTTATTGTAGGTGGTTGCTTGCTTGTTTATTTCCATCGTGACTAAGTGTGTTGTTGTTGGTTGTTTACTTCAACTTGAATTCATGTCCGTTCATGTCAGCGCAGTACAAAAGTTTTCGACCATTATAGCATTTTTATGTATGATAAAAAATATATATATTTCTTTTTTTTGGACAGTACAGTTGACATATATATTTTTGGAATTTACAGTGCGCAACAAAAGTAATCTTACAAATACTAATAAAATAGTATGGTATTGTCTTTCTAGTACAATTTTTAACATAACAGGGTGGGAAAAGGTTTGTCTCACAAGACTTGTCGTCACAATAGTATATGGTTCACAAAATGTGGCACTGTTTGCGACAACCTGTTACAAAATATAAAACAAAGTGAATGGAGAAATCTATTGTCAAACATTTAATTTTGTTCAACTAAATGACTAAGGCCGTCTACAGACGGTGTTTCCAAAAACCTCAATTTGGTGACACATGTTCAATCACAAATCAAATTAGCAAACAAATATGAAAGTTTACATTTCAAATACTTACCAAAAAAATTCCCGAGTCAATAGAGCAAATTAAAACTATTTTTTTCACTAGCATTCAAATTGAACCTTTTATTTCTGCCAAACTTATTTATTGAGCACGTTCAAACTAGTAGCAGTTGACAGGTATTTTTATACTGAATAATACTCTTCAGTTGCTATAGTGTAAAAAATCAGATTTTACATTAAATTGCATTTTATGAAGACCTTTTATAGACGGTCTTAGAATAGAATAAAGGAATTTTATTACCAAAGCATTTTTAATCTTACTTTTGTTTTTACTGTGATTTAGTAAAACGACAATTTTCAGCGATGTATTCTTTGGGATTATTATTTTTGTTTTGTAGCTGTCAGCTAACATTGAAGCAAATTGTTTGTTTTGTTTTCTTCTATGTTGATTCTGTTTTTCAGTCACAACTCGACAGATGAGAATGAAACATGTATCACCATGTCCAGTGTTTATTTTAAATTAATATTGTGTGATATTAGTTTCCAAAATGTTATCAAAACTGGTATATGTTATGTGGCTGATGGAATAGATTTCATAGACAAATTTAATCTGTGGGACGTTCCTCTTCGGGAAGTTTGCAATCATATTCGAGAAGGAAGTTCGGTGCTGTGTACTAAAACAAAAGTAAAGCTTGGTCTCAAAGAGAATGTGAAACCCGTTTTCTGACCAGTTTTACCAATAGTAGACGAAAAACTGTAGCTGCAAAATTTAGGATTTACCCCCCACCTCCTCGAATATTCGAACTGATCGCCAACCATTGTCGTTATTAAAAAGTTTTAACAAATCGAAATTGAAGATGCAAATTTGATTGAGGTCTGTTCAATATATTGGTCAAGTCATTGATAAGGATGGAGGCCATAATCAACATCCCACCACCATCTAATCTGGCGATATGATTACACGTCTATTAAGTCATCCTTCAAGATCGTTGACGAATGGCGAGCAGGTCTAGTCAGATAGAAAAGAAGTGCTAGTATTCGCCATTACCAAGTTCCACAGGTTAATTTTTGGTCGCAGATTCACCCTGGAAACCGATCACAAGTCGTTGTTATATATTTTTGGTTTGACGAAAGGTATTCCGGTGTATACAGTAAATCATATCAACCCGGATGAAGTATTTGTAATTGCTCCAAGTCAAGTAGCGAACGATGTTGATCGTGTTCAAGATGACTAACTACGGAAATTACCAGTAACACAGAGAGCTACACAATATTTTGCAAAAACCTATACAAAACATTAAGAGCGGCTAGCCCGCTGCTGCAGCTAAAATTGATTCTGACGTCCGCAGTTTCTATAAACACAAAGGCGCCCAAAGACGTATGGAGAACGTATAATTATACCACATACATAAGTAGAAAACCCGTATTTTGTAGCAGCTTCACAAAGGACATCAAGGAGTGCAAAGAATGAAAACAATTGCAAGAGCCTGCGTTTTTGGACACTAAAAAATTGCCAAATGTACCAGTGTCGCCAAATGAAATGTCCACAAATTATCACGACAAGGTCTACAACGGCAACCGTGTTCGCTAGATATGGTCTTCCGCAAGTTTCGGACACCGGTATCTCAAACAATTTAATGTACCTAAAACAATGAATAATTTACTAAAATGATAACCATAAAAAAGTTAGACAAAATAACCACCAATATTAATTTATTTAATTTTTCACTAATCGAAATTACTAAAATGCAAGACTCTTATGCCTTTTTGTTTGAAATTTCTTTCCTTTTGGCTTTGACATTTTACATACAAACGTCTCAAAACTTCAGAGGGCTTGCGGCACGCCTTAATCCCAACCGATTTACCTAAAATTTGTTCAGGATGATTTTTTACAATGTTCACCAAACTGGAGGGTGAGACTGGCAAAAAATCCAACTTTTGTTTATTAAGGGCCACCCTAGGCTTCAATTCATGAACGAGTTGAATTTTGTAAGCTTTAAAATTCAGACCCTGCTCAGTGCCTTTATGCGGTCAAAAGTCGAACAAAAGTAGAAAATTATCCACAAATTAGGGGTTTTTGGTGTCGCTGATTACGAATCCGTTATCAGAATTAGCAAATTCAAAATGGCCGACCTAATATGACATCCTGTCATACGATAAAACTTATAAATAAATTTGCTAATTGATTAAAAGTTTTTGTTTCGATATTATTAGGTTATATAATTGAAAAATTTATTAAAAATAAACAAATTTAAAATATTGGAATATGGCGATTTTACATACTAAAAAGAATCAAACAAATTATTATTATTGTATATTTTTATTTGTTTGCATATAATTGTAAAAGACGAAAAACCTAGCAGAATTTACTTCGGTACCATTGTGAACTTCTTGGCTATAAACGGGCGAAATTGGAAAAATGGGCGTGGAACCACCCATACCAAGTAAATATATATTTTCCCCTTTCTTCAGAACTATAATTGTAACAGTCTTCAAAATTTATACGAATCAATTTCATATTACAACATGAAGTTAAGCCAAAAATTGGGACGGATCGGAACAGGGGGTGAGTCACTCCCATACAAAGTAAACTGTTATTTCCAAATACCTCGAAAACCATACTTTTTATTTCATTACACCGGGTTTAAGCTTGTATAATATAAAATATTTTCGTCAACTCCTGTTATTTTTGCAGCTTGACAGCTGAATTTTATTTAATTTGTTACATAATACTTTTCACGGCCCAATGCTACTTATAGGAACAACAGAAATTAATATATATATATATATATATATATATATTTATTTATTTTTTTATTTTTGCAATATATTTACGTAGTCCGGGACGCATATTTTGTTCTTTATCCAAAATATTGAACAGACACCAGAAAATATTGAACAGACACCAGAAGAAGAGAAACACCCCCATATTATGGTGGATTCACCGTCGTGTTTTACGGTCTTCTTGGTGTATTTTGGATCATATGCCTTATTGTGTGGGTCCCTAACATAATGTTTCCAATGGGATCCAAACAAATTTATCTTTGTTTCGTCTGACCACAGCCCAAGAAGACCGTCAAACACAGCGGTGGACTCATGATGGTATGGGGGTGTTTCTCTTCTTCTGGTGTCTGTTCAATATTTTAGATAAAGAACAAAATATGCGCCCCGGACTACGTAAATATATTGAAAAGCATAATCCTTCCATTAGCTGAGGCAGAGATGCCCTTGAGATGGGAGTTTCAGTAAGACAATGAACCACTCTTCAAAATTGGCAAAGGATTGGTTTGCAGTCAACAAAGTACCTCTTATGGAATGGCCTTCACAGTCACCGATCCTTAAACCAATAGAACACCTTTGGGGTGTTCTCAAGAGGAAGATGGAGGGCATCAGTCGGAAAAATAAGGACGAATTGTGAGACAAAAACCAGGAAGAATGGGTTTTGATTGAGAAGGACGTTTTCAAAAAAATTGGTTGATTCCATGAGTCGCAGATGCAATGAAATTGTGAAAAACAAAGATGGAGCCTCTAAATATTAAAATAAAGCAATTTTTTAACAAAAAATAAAAAGGTGTGCCTCTAAAAATTGAATCCTTTTTCCAGCAAAAATATTGACTCTTTACATTGTTAGTCATATAGTGTATTAAAATATTAATGAAAAGAGGAATGATTATGTTTTTTCTTATGTTGTATGTCTGATAAACAAAACAGCGTATAAATTTTTTATAACAAAACTAAACTTGACTATTATACTTACAAAATTGGAAAAAAATGCTTTCGTTTCTATTATTTTTTCCAACACTGTATATATATATAATACTTTTACTTACTACCGCCAATAGCAGATTTCACTCAATCATATCCATTTTGTTTGAAAAAAAAAAATAGTCCTTACATATATTTTTTTGGCAATTTACTATTTAGAAATTTACATTAGCGGTATTCGCAATGTAGAGTACTTGGTCTGGTAATGTAGTAAAAGAGCACAATATCAAAAAACTAAAAACAAAATACATTAGAAAATATACATTCGGGTGAAGGCCACATTCAAACTAAAATTATGAAGGGCATTTGAGGCAAGGGACCGTGCTATGAACATAACAACACAATGACAAAAAACCCCCAACTAAAAACTTGTTTTTTTGACTTTTGGCGCACAAAGGGTCATATGGCCGCACTGTGCCCTGGCGAGAGCCCAAGACTCTGCACAAGGCGTCGTATCGATTGGTCACAGTCTTTACATGACGAATTGTCAAACAATACTGAATAAAAATAAGATGACAGTATGAAACCAGGTACGCGTGATCTGTGAAAACAAATGAAAAGAAACCTGTTAATGAATCACCATATATATCTACAACGTTTGCTGACAAAAAGGGGTTTTGATGATGATAAACGTGGACATCCGAGGGACAATAAAACTGGCCAAGAATACGATTTTACACAATTGTACGGAACACATCGACTTTGTATATCATGTTCGTGAGGTCCTGCGTAATGATCAATTTAGTGTGTAGGATGGGCCAGCAATTGATATGATAGACGATATCACTTACACTTTCTAAAGTGTAACATTTTGTAAATATGCAACATATTCGTTCTCTATTTTCCTTTTACATGTTCATTCTTTGAAAGTAGTAACATTAGTATTTCTTTCAAATCTGTATTTTTAGTCTTAAATATAAACTCTTATAATAAATGATAAAAATAATTAATACGTGCTAATTTTACAACTTACCAAACTATTCCTTGTGCGCCAGACCCGATTGGCCTCAAATTTTGATAACGGCTTAAGATGGTGAAATTAGTATCACCTACCTCAACGGTATATAAATTAAGCCGTGAACTCATGTTTAAATATTGTAACCCACAAAATTATGTTAACATTACGTACCTGAAATGAAAAAAGTTGTCAAATTTAGTAAAACTAAAAAAGTTGAAGGCGTTTCACAGTGGGTTGAACAATATGTGGATTAATTCAGTGAGGGCTTAATTTTAAAATATTGAATTTTTTATTAATGAATATTATGAATGATGAGGTTGGGGGGACTTGTAACCCTTAGAGGACGAGTCCACAGATGGTAGATAGGGGAAGGCCTCCCAGATATGAGAATCTGTTCTCCAGGTTAGGAGGAGTCTGTTAAAATCAATTTTCTGAAGACCCCAGATATCGGGATGCAAATCAGCAAAATCCGTCCATAAATAACGGAGATATAAGCAAAAATCCGAGACAACCTCTGAAAATTTCATCAAAAGACAATTTATTGCACGCTTTGACAAAAAAGCAACATTGGTTTGCGTATTTTGTTATACCCTCCACCAACACAAGTGGTGAAAGAGGGTATATATATATACGTTTGTCATTCCGTGTGTAACATTGAGAAATATTCATCTGAGGCCCAACAAAGTATATATATTATTGATCCTTATGAAATTCTAAGTCAATTGAGCAATGTCCGTCTGTCTGTCCGCCTGTCTGTCTGTCTGTCTGTGTAAAACACTCTCACGTCCAAAATACATAAGCAAAATTAATGAAATGCATATCAAAATGTTTATAATTTTTCTAAGCAGTTTGGTATTGAAAATCAGCAAAATCGAATTGGTAGAACCAGGGTTATGGATCAAAATGTAAGACAACCTCCAAAAATTTTGATAATTTTCACATGATTTTTTGTGACTTTGGGTAAATTCATTGCAGAGAATACCATGAAATTTTGCACTCATTATAATATAAGCTGATAAAGGGAAAAATTTTGTTAAAAATGGAAAGAATCGGTCCATAATTTCTCGTAGCCCCTATACAAATTTCTTGCCGAAATATGGTGCTATGGTATATAAATGCCCATAGAATAAATAAATTGCGAGACCAATTTATTTTTTGGATCGGGCACTTTTTGACCCTAGCCCCCATATAAAGTTTACTTCCGAAAATCATTTAAATACACTTAAATATCTTATATATATCGGTATCAGGTTGAAATTCAACTTGCATAATCCCCATGCACATGAAAATCGCTGTAGGGAATTTGATGAAGATCGGCCCATAATTGGTAATAGCTCCCATATAAGGACCCACTTCTAAAAGCCACATTAATTTTCATAAATATCTGAAAAATATCGTTATCGAATTAAAATTTTACAGAGATCGGTAGTATTAATTCACAAATGACACTACTAGATTGTGTGAATATCGGTTCATATTTGACCATAGCTCCCACATAAGGTCAAACATTATCCTACAGGGTTTTGTGAATATCGGTCCATATTTGACCATAGCACCCATATTAGCTGCATTTCCGAAAATTACTTAAATACTAATAAATATCTTATAAAAGCTTATATCTGGTTAAAATTTCAAATAAATATTTTCCATATATACGAAAATTGATGTGTTGAATTTTATGAAGATTGGCCGATAATTTGTCATAGCTCCCATATAAGGACCACTTCCGAAAAACACATTAACTTCTATAAATATTTTAAATATATCGATACCGAAATAAAATTGTATACAGATCAATATATTGTATCCAAATATTACACAACTGGGTTTTTTGAATATCAGTCCATATTTGAGCATAGCACCCATATTAGCACCCTTTTCCGATAATCACAATAATACCCATAATACTCTTGTAAATAATGTTATGGAGAAAAATATTAAGCAAAATAGGCCTCAAATACATAGAAATCACGTTAAAATATTTAATTATATCTCCCAAATAAATCGCACATCCGAAAAATACATTAACGCATACATACACTCATATCGGTAAAAAATGTAACAGAAATAAGTTTCAAGTGGATTTGGTGACTATGGGTTCATAATTATATATATAAGGCTCAGATCCGGAAAATTCATTAGAACAGAACAAAAGTATACTTTTGAAGTTTGACTAAATATATTTGTTTACCCTTTTTTATACTCTTTTACTTCACTTGTGGTGAATAAGGAAAATGTTGAGCCAATCGGTAATGTTAACCAATTATTAACGGTCTAATTCATAATAAATCCTTATTGTAGATTTAAAACACTTTAGCTTTATAAACCTTTAATAAAGGTATTTTATTCATAAACGTTTGTTAAAGCCACAATAAGTAATGTACTGTTTTTTGTCTAATCTGGCAATGCTTCTCAGTTATTTCCCCTTTTTCGTTGTTAGTGTTGCTTGCAATTAGGATAAAATATTCGTTAATTCTCTTTTTTTAATTGTTTGTTTTTAGTATTAATACATTTTTGAAGATAAAAACTAATTTTTAGATAAAAAATGTATATCTGATTCTAGTAAATTTATATTAAGCTAAAATGTATTAATATATAAACGTTTTTATATATTTTATTTCAATTATTATTAAAAGTATTCGAATGACGAATATTCTGTGATAAAATAAACATCACTGTTTTATAATTTGTTTTATTGATTTATTTTTATTGTAATTTTGTTAATTTTTAACAAAATTTAAATTCCGGAATGGGTATATTAGATTGTGTGGAACTCCTTCCACAATGTTTTCACATTTTATTACTACATTTCGTTACAGGTTAAAAGAAAATGACAAAAAAGGCAATCAAACTCACTTGCGAACCTCATATAGCTCACTGCCGGAGGAATTTGAAACAAAATCATATATTATTATATTGGAACATATTCCCCAGCGGAGTTAAAATTACGTTTGTCAATTGCAATAGTATCGTCTATTATTGCAAATTTATAAAAAATTATCTTTAAAATTCCGTTTTTTCCAGATAAAATGTAAAAAGAATACCTTAAAGTTGGTGTATAGTAGTGTTGAAGCTACAATAAATATTTCAAATTTATGAATGGTTTATAACAGACTTATAAGACTATTAAACGTTTATGAATACAGTTTTTTGATTTTTTTCTTATTAACGACTTATAAAGCTGTTTTAAGTTATTATGAATTAGACCGTAACTATATATATTGTTAAATAGTACATTTTATTCGTATTATAAAATTATAGACTTTGTTGAAAATGGTAGGAATATGTAGTTATTTCAATTAAAAATTGTTGAATTAGATAACATTTTTATACATTTGAAATAAAATATCTTCTGCGTAAACTAGTTTTTCTAACAATATATAAAATACTACTATATTTTAAATAAACTTTTATTTTGTTTAAAAAAGTGGTTTTATTGAAGAAAGTACATAATTTGTATATAGTCCAAAATGTGTATTATATCAGGATTCATCTATAATCTATAAAATGGCTTAAAAAGAAATTCGGTTATAGTCCACAAAAATTGAGAAACTGTATTTGTACGGCTATATGCATAAAAAAACTTATTGTAGATTTAAAACACAAAATTGTTAACAAACACTTTAGCTTTAAAAATCATTAATAAAAGTATAGTATTCATAAACGTTTGTTAAAGGCACAATAACTAATGTACTGTTTTTTGTCTATGCTGGCAATGCTTCTCTATTATTTCCCATTTTTCGTTGTTAGTGTTGCTTGCAATTAGGATAAAATATTCGTTAATTCTCTTTTTTTCATTGTTTGTTTTTAGTTATAATACATTTTTGAAGATAAAAGCTAATATTTAGAGAACAAATTTTTATTTGATTCTAGTAAATTTATATTAAGCTTAAATGCATTAATATACAAACGTTTTTATATATTTTAGTTCAATTATTATTAAAAGTATTCGAATGACGAATATTCTTTGATAAAATAAACATCACTGTTTTATAATTTCTTTTATTAATTTATTTTTATTGTCATTTTGTTAAATTTTAACAAAAATTAATGAATTTCTATGAGGAAACACATAATTTTAATTCCGGAGTGGATATATTATTATATTATTGGAGTGGATATTCTGCCACAATGTTTACGCATTTAGTTACTACATGCCGTTACAGGTTAACAATAAATTACAAAAATGACAATAAAACTCACTTGCGAACCTCATGTAGTTCACTGCCGGAGAAATATGGAACAAAATCTTATATTATTACAGCTATATGCATAAAAAAAACTTATTGTAGATTTAAAACACAAATTTGTTAACGAACACTTTAGCTTTAAAAATCATTTATAAAAGTATAGTATTCATAAACGTTTGTTAAAGGCACAATAACTAATGTACCGTTTTTTGTCGAAGCTGGCAATGCTTCTCTGTTATTTCCCATTTTTCGTTGTTAGTGTTGCTTGCAATTAGGATAAAATATTCGTTAGTTCTCTTTTTTTCATTGTTTGTTTTTAGTAATAATACATTTTTGAAGATAAAAACTAATATTTAGAGAAAAAAATTTTATTTGATTCTAGTAAATTTATATTAAGCTAAAATGCATTAATATACAAACGTTTTTATATATTTTAGTTCAATTATTATTAAAAGTATTCGAATGACGAATATTCTGTGATAAAATAAACATCACTGTTTTATAATTTGTTTTATTAATTTATTTTTATTGTCATTTTGTTAAATTTTAACAAAACTTAATGAATTTCTATGAGGAAACACATAATTTTAATTCCGGAGTGGATATATTAGATTGTGTGGACCTTTTTCCACAATTTTAACACATTTAGTTACTACATGCCGTTACAGGTTAACAATAAATTACAAAAATGGCAATAAAACTCACTTGCGAACCTCATGTAGTTCACTGCCGGAGAAATATGGAACAAAATCTTATATTATTAAAGTGGACCATATTTCCCAGCGGAGTTAAAATTATGTTTATCAATTGCAATAGTATCGACTATTATTGCAAATTTATAAAGAATTATCTTTAAAATTCCCTTTTTTCAAGATAAATTGTAAAAAGAATACTTTATAGTAGGTTTAAAGAAGGGTCGAACGAACTTTAAAATTTGTACACTTATTAAAGGTTTATCAAATGTATTTTGAGCTATTAATCGTTTATGAATACAACTTTATCAAAATTTGCTTATAATTGGTTTATAAAGCTCTTGTAAATTTTTATGCATACGGCTGTTAAAGTGGACCATATTTCCCAGCGGAGTTAAAATTATGTTTATCAATTGCAATAGTATCGACTATTAATGCAAATTTATAAAGAATTATCTTCAAAATTCCCTTTTTTCAAGATAAAATGTAAAAAGAATACTTTATAGTAGGTTTAAAGAAGGGTCGAACGAACTTTAAAATTTGTATACTTATTAAAGGTTTATCAAATGTATTTTGAGCTATTAATCGTTTATGAATACAACTTTATGAAAATTTGCTTATAATTAGTTTATAAAGCTCTTGTAAATTTTTATGCATAAGGCTGGTAGTCTATAAGCGAAAACTATTACATTACATTAACATTCTACCAATCTTCATAATCGGATCTAAGTCCCAATAACAAACACTGAATGTGGATATTAGAGTGTTTATACCAATGTAATTTCTATAATTTTCATCTAATTTAGGTGGAGGGTATTTAAGATTCGGCATAGCCGAATATAGCACTCTAACTTGTTTTTTTTTTTTTGTGTTTGACAAAAAAGCAACAAAACGTATGTTTTTTTTGTTGGTGTTTCGTTTGGCGTTGTTGTTTTTATACCCTTCACCTTCATGAGAAGGGTATATTTAAGATTGTCATTTCGTTTGTAATTCTACAATGTAATCTGTTCGTCAGCAATTAAATGTAAAATTTTTAAAAGTTTTCTTGATATATTTAGAATGCTACTTATATGCTGATAGTGGGCAATTAATGCATCCACAACAAAGGTGAAGGGTATATAAGATTCGGCATAGCCGAATATAGCACTCTTACTTGTTTATCTTTATATTATATGAAAAGTTATTTGTAAAAAATATGAACAATTTTATATTAAAAATGTTCAATTTGTATCGTATCCATGGGCTATTTACACGATTATATTTACTAAATACAATGTACTCGCGGTAACTTGAACACCGTCTAACGTGAACACCGCCTTACGTGAATAAGCTTTTGTTTACATTGACTACTCTGTAACGTGAACAAACTCAGAAAGCTCTATAACGTGAACAATTTAACACTGAAATACATACATTAAATTCGATTTTTAAACTTTAGGGAATCCCTTATATTAAAAATCTGTTTGTATCCTCTAAATTAATATTTTTTGTATGGAAACGAATGAGTAATCTTATTTGCTATGTAATTTTATTTCAATGTATTTTTCTCGTGATCTCGTTTTGTTTTGTAATGCATTTTAATCAATAATTTTTGTTTTATATTTTAATAATGAAAATAATAATAAAAGAATTTCACCTCCGACTGAAGAATCGGGAAAGAGTTCCATCTACAGTCAGCTGACACTGGAACTGGACTCTCAATCAAAGATATAACAATATTATTGAGCGACTTCAACACTCAGGTCAGGAATGGTGACAAAAACTTTGAATACAATGGGCAGACACGGGCTAGGTACTATGAATGACCAGTACCTAGACCGCTAGTGATAGGCGGGACGTTGTCCCACAAAATGGAATACATAATGTCACTTGGCTATCTTCCGATTGTACTAGATGATCTTGACTACGCTGATGACATAATTCTTTTAGTGTTCCCATTAATGTTTAAAATCGGTATTTCCAACGCCCGAAAACGTTTTGCCAACATCAAAAATGAAGATACTACCTCCTGGATGTATGTCTAAGGAGAGGTGCTGAGAAAGTAGTTACACTCAGATTCAAAATGACGGGAATCAGGAATAGCAATGTTCGAAGACGCAGAACAATTTTAGAAATTTTCAAATTGAAGCAAAACGAAGTAAGAAATAATTATACAAGCTATTTGGCCACAAAAACCGCGCAACTATAAACAAGTAGCAATAGTTTGGAGGAACATTGGAAGAAAGTATAGACTACAATATTGAAAACAGTGTCAATTGGACAAAATCGTCAATAAAAGTGCAAGTTGCGATAAACGAAGTTGGGCAGAAGATATTGCCACACAAGTGGAATCTGCAGCGACTTACAAGACGATTATGATTATTTAAGAACCTGGTAACCCTGTTAGAATTTAGACTGTTAACCATGCTAGAGTTCGGTCGTGAATTTATTGTGTTGTGAGTTCGTAAACATTTAATTAATTTAAATAATCCAAAAATTGTGTTCCTGATAATATTTCTTAAAGATAAGTATTCCCTGAAAAATTCTTTATAAGTGAATATTCAAGTGGTGCAATTTTATTTCAAAAAAAGCCTTATTGTGTTGATTTTTACTTATATTCATATTTATTGTTTCTAAACAACAACAATAATAAAACATTTAAGTTTTTATTACTCCATACAATTTGTTCTTGTATTTTTCAATTACATTTTGTTCCTTTTTATGTCAAATTGACAAAGCTACCAAACCGTTGTTAGATTGATTTGTCTACAACATTGCCACTCTGTTCTAATTGTTATAATTAGAACTAAACTTTGGTTTGTGTTTTTACTAAGTATTCGCATCATTGCCAATATTCCTTACGGCCATTTTCACAATGTACGATTACTTCATTTTTAACAGAAAATTAACTAACTGTCGGTTTCTTTAACGGGGACCATTTAACCAACGGTTACCGATTTACGTTTCACCATCATTTGATTACTTAACAAAAGCATTTAGTGGAAAGTATGGCAATTTGTTTACGAAAAATAGTGTAATGAAAGATTGAAATATAAAAAATTTCTAAAAAGGCGACATAAAAAAATAATAACTTGTATTTTATTAGTTGTATAATAAAAAAAAATTATAAAACTCAAAAATATTAAGGTACCTAACTATATTGCGCCTTTATACCAAGAAACAAACTGAAAAACAAATATTGAAAACCAACAAGGAAAAGTGCACACTTATTGTTTGGTTTGTATTTTTTGTTAAGTGCAATATCCGGGTGGTAACTGGATCACGCCGTGCAAAATTTCCTTTTCTGCGCTTTACATTTTTTAAAAATTATAAATATTAACAAAAATATAAATGTTTTTTCATGTTCTTTTATTATATTTCTTACAATTAAGATGCTAACCGGCGAAGTTTGTTCGGTTATATTTAACAGCAACTTTGTTGTTAAATAGTGTCAGTTAGAAATTAATCGTACATTGTGAAATTCAGATTAGCCTAACTTGCGGTTAAAGTTCACGTTAACTTTTAATCGTACATTGTGAAAATGGCCGTTAATCCTATATTCCTGTGGTGTGTGCATTGAATAATATTTGATATGGACTGTATCAATAAAAACTGCAGTATCTCCAGTGATGAACGTATGGTTTTCTGTTGGCTGTGTTTGGGAAATTACCATTTAAAATGTAGTGGTATCAAAGCACGTGATGCAGATGCTCTATCCGATAAATCTAAAAACATCCAATGGACATGTCCAAGCTGCAGAATAATTAGTATCGAATTCTACAATTTCTTTAAAAGTTACTAAGCTGAGTTTGATGGAATTAAGAAGGATTTCTCAGCCTTACAAAGTAACTTGACTAAATATGGTGAATTTTTTTGCCTCACCTAAACCAAAACGTAAAAGAACTGCTAAATCATCCTATTCGAATGTTATTGCTCCCAATCAGTTTGCAACTAATCAATCTTACATTCAATATCAAACTCCAAATAGTTGTCAAATTCCAATGGTAGTTTCTCCTAATCAAATTGTTGCTACTCCATCCTCAGATATCGCGAGTTACGCGAATGTTGTTCTTGATCAGAATACAAACATGGCTCCTAGTAATTTGATAATGATTCCTCCAAAATCGATTACAGTCAATCCTTCTGTTACTGATCAAACTGCAAATATTCATCCTCCTGAACTTATACTTACTCCTTTACCGTCTACCTCCTCTAACGTTACAACTAACACGAATGTTCATAATCAGTCTATAAATCCATTTACTGCAGTTGTAACACCCAAGCCTCTAAAAATGATTTCTCCTAGGAAAACTATATTTGCAACACGTTTTGCTCAAGATACATCCGTAAATGATGTGGATTTCCATATTAGGAAAAATCTTGGCACGGAATTATACAATGATATCCAAATATATAAGATTAACGCCCGTAATCGAGCATCCTTTAAGATTATTGTTCCTGAGAGTATTTTTGACCGATTAGTTCATCCAAATTTTTGGCCAAAAAATACAATTGTTCGTCAATTTATTTATCGTGAAGATAACAACGTTACTCATCCAAAGGCTGCTGATTACAATCCAAAAAACTAATTGAATTGAGTAAACCGTTAAATGCTAAATGTAGACTTGACCAATATAATGATTAGGTGGCGGATTTATATGCAAATGAATGTTTTATCTCGAACGTCCAAATACAATGTAGACTAATTATGTATTCGTATCGCACATTTTGCTGTAAAATGGCATGGATTTGTTAGTACATATTTTTGCATATTTTATTGATAATGCATATTTTGTTATATTTTACTTCAAAATGCATATTGTCTGGACAAAAAGTTTTTGTCGAATTTGTTATAGAAATATCATTAAATGCTATCGACTAACTTCTATCAACATCGAGAAACTGGCATTAAGTTCTTCATTTCTCTATCAGCAATTGAAAATTATGATTTCAAAATATTTTGCTTCAAAAAAGTTTAGAGTTTTTTTTTAAGTATCAAAAATTCATTAAATATATCGAAAACTTTCATATTTCTTTTCATTCCAATTTCGATTTGTAAGAGATTTTGTTATCGAAAGATGTTGTAACTTCTCACTATAGTTATCGCTCCTCACAGTCATTTCCCAGCAGTTCTAGGAGACTGTTCTGAACTATAGATTTTACCTATCAATTAGGGTGTCAACTAGCTACGTCACTATCTATCTTAACACATGCATGACCCTTTTGGATAAATTTAAGACAAATCCACTACATAATTAACGTTGAAAGTGACACTTAAGTGACAGTTGTCTTTACTATTGATTACATGGGATGTATAAAGTAACCAATAGACTTATCTCTGAGTTACAAATAGCACATACGTATCAAATGACCCAAAATATACAAATTGGAGTCAGCCAAGTGATCCGACATTAGTGGCAATTACTGTCTATAAAGGGCACCATACACTATCAAAATACTCATCAAGCACTGTGGTAGTATTAGTGAAAATGTGTTTGTATGTGTGACACCGACAAAAATATTTCAAGGCGTGAGGTAGATAAGTGTGTCGGATGAAAACAATAATTTTTTTATTACATATTTCTTTTATTATTTTTGTTTTTTCTTTTTTCTAAACATGCTGCCATTATTACAATTAAAGTTTTATTCGATATCGATATTATTTAATACTCTTTTAGTGAAAATAAAAATGAATTATAATTCCCGCTATTGGCGTTAACTCCACAAAATCAAAAATAAAATGCAGATTGACGAGTCATCAATCAAGTGTACATCAAAGCATCAAATTACACGAACACGAATGTGACATCAAGCATTTTGATAATGTATGGTGCCCTTAAGGGATATGTATACTACCCGCTTAACTGCTGCACTATTACGAGATGAAAATTAAAGTTGGATGCTACTTAACAATTTAATTCCTGGTATAATTTAAAGAGTCGTAACTGCTGGGAACACTGTTGTGTGTTTATTTGACATTGCGCGATCCATAGTTAATTATTTTGTTTCTGCACAAATATAAGTGCAAATTTTTTAAATTTTTAGGTCATATTTTGATTATTTTGAAGCATATTTTAGGCGCATATTTTTCAATAATAAATGCATGAAAATCCGCCCCCTACTAATGATCATACACTAATCTCTATCGGTTATCAGAATGTTCGTGGCATGAATACAAAATTAAAGTAATTTTATCTTCAAAGCTTTGACATTGAACATAACATCATAGTCCTAACTAAAACATGGCTCCGAGATAAACCTGAAAAGAAGATCCACAATTCCGAAATAATGTGCAGTAAAATCCAAATTTATAGACGCATTAGAGCCGGAAAGGAAAGTGGAGTTTTGATTGCAGTCTCAACTCTTTTTCATTCAGAAGAAATAATCCTTAATGATGTCCAAGATATCGAATTCATCGCTACATGTGTAAAAACTAAATTTAGGACCGTATTTATCACATGTTCTTATATTCCTCCTGCATCAAGTATCCACATATATGGACTACACGCTACAGCGATAAAGCTCGTAGTAAAACTATCCAAACCTGAAGACATGATTATTGTTCTATGAGACTTTAATATGCCGAACATAAAGTGGTGTAAAACTCCTGATCAATGAATTCCGAATCAAATATGGACCTGTTAGATTCCATTGCAGATTTGGCACTTTTGCAAATAAATGGCATGCCGAATACATTGGGAAAACTACTGGATTTAGTGTTTGTAGATCAACCTGTAGTGCGATTCACTAACTTTTATATAATCGCTTACAGTAACGATAGTGGGATTCAGTAATTTATTTTTAACGATTGTTTACAGCTGTATTTCTCTGTTTTCTGTATTACTGTGTGAAAACCATTATTTGACGCAAAATGAAACAACTAAGCAGTGGTGTAGTGAGTACAACGTTGACTAACAATCGGATGGTTGTTGGTTCGACTCGTGGCTGCGACTTATTTTTTTTTTTTTTTTTTTTGTTTGTAAACACATAATTCTATAAATAACTACTAACAAAACAACTTATTTCCTTCCATAAAGGATTACTTTTGGGACATCTTCCAGTAGAATAATAAGTAGTCTATCGTCAAATTTCTCTTATTTTCGGCTTATTTTTTCATATTTTGGTATTTTCATTATTTCTACGATAGTTTTAGCTACAAAAGGTGAAGATAACGAAGATAAAATTGCAAAAAACTTTATCGATTAAATAAACACAAATTAAATTATTGTCGCTAAAATAACGAACAAAAAAACTGCTTAAAGTAACATCTGACTTCAACCGACAGCGAATATCGTTAAACATGTTACTGAATACCAAATTCCATAAATTTTCGATATATTTATTTTAACGATGCGATTATCGTTATTAAAGTTAGTGAATCGCACTACTGATGGATTTAATGTACAACGCATTAATTCTTTATCTACACCAGAAGATGCTTATCACCATACTCTTGAAGTTAGTGCATAAGTAAAAACTCAAGTATCGGCAAAACCTGCTCTAAATGAGGAAAAAATCTTTGACTTCAAGAAAGCTGATTATTCCAAATGAAATCACCTACTCTCAACAGAAAATTGGTTCGAATTTTATCCTAATAACAATTTAAGTCCCTGTTTGCTGTTGAATGTTTATAGGCTGGTTCTTTTATTGTTTTTAATGAAACACTTTTTGGTTTTGATTTGAATTGTTTGTTTTTGTTTATTTAAATTCAATTTTGTTTTTGGGTAATTTTGTGATTTAGTTTTTTTCTTTTTGTGATTTACAATGTTTATTTGATGTTCAGTATTATTTTCTATTTAATTCACTTTTTATTTTATATGTACAACTGTTTTTATGTTGGGTCACAAATTATGTTTAATGTTACACTGTTCAATGTTCAAACTAGAGTGATCTTATGAGTTATTAATAAGCTAAGCTGAGCTATTTTTATTACAGAAAGCAAAAGGGAATGTGAGAACAATAAATATTATAAATATGTAAATATATAATAAAGGACCGTTATTACAAATAAAGGGTGTTTGATTTTTGCAGATATGTCATCCACGTCAGACACGTACGTATGGGGTGATCTGTAAGACAAATGTTGAACGAAAATTGCCAATGTTTGGTTGATGAGAGTCAGATTTTCGCTGTTTGCATCAGGTTCGGCTGGGGTCAATAATGGACTACCAATAAGGAAGTGTCCAGGGGTCAATGGGTTAAGGTCATTTGGGTCATCCCTAACAGGAGGCACGATTCTACACAGAAAAAACTAAAATGTATATTCAATTACGAAAATCACATTTTCAATTACTTTTTTTTATTAAAGTTCAACCAATGAAAAAAATTGTATATTCAATTACTAAAGTTGTATGAAATTGTTGAAAAATATTCAATAACAACTGTAATCAAATAGATTACTCTAATATTTGAGTATGGTAAAAAAATCAATTAATATTTTAATCAAAAATTAGAAAAATTTAATTAATAATGGTCAAAAATCAACCACGATTTTACAGATTTTTATTAATTAAAATAGGAATAATATTTAAAATAAAATTATTTTCATCTACACAATTTCTTTATAGTGTTATTTTCATACATAATGCATTATCTGAAATAGAATTTAAAATTTGTGTGTATTTTGTCTTATTACAACCTAGGAGTCGAAAAGTGCATTATCTTTGAAAGAACTTAAGTGGAAAGTAAAATTTCGGCAATACCGCCTTCCAATACTTTACCAACTTGAACTACAGCAGGACATTGATTTTCTTCCGATTCTAAACATAAATTTAAAATAATTTCTATATTTTTAATTTCTAAATATTTTTTTTTTATTGTTGTCTTATTTTACAAGACCTACTGAGTATAAAATTTTATGTACAAATTTACACCAAAAAATTTCAAATTCGTTTTTGAGTAAAAGAGTCATTGATTGAATTATCAAAGTAATTAAAACCAATTTTAATTTCTTATAAATCGATTAATTGAAAATGTTTAAAAAATCATTTTTTCTGTGTATACGAGTAAGAATTGTAGATAGCTCTTCAAAGGTGAATTTCATGTTTGGTATCATCTTTTTGAGGTGAGTTTTGAATGACTTTACACCGGCTTCCCAAAGACCGCCCATGAGTGGGGCTCCTGGGTGAATAAACTTCCAGTCGATATTCTGATGGCTAAAATGATGGGTTACTTGATTTTGAAGAGTTTTTATGAAGTCTAGACGGTCTTTTCTGATGAGTTCTGATGCTCCGAAGAAATTTTCCCATTGTCTGAGTAAATAAGTGCGGGACATCCACGTCTTCCAATGAAGCGGGAAAATGCGGCTAGGAACGATTGGGTCGATAAATCACTTGATACTTCAAGATGTACGGCTTTTGTGGCGAAACATACAAATATGCAAATGTACCCTTTGGTGATAAGACATGCTCGGCCTGTGAAATTTTTTATATCAAAGGGTCCTGCGTAGTCTACTCCGGTTGTAGCAAAGGGTCTTGATAGAGTTGTGTAATGAAGCCATGATTTGATTTTGTGTGTGTTTTTTGTACAAAACACAGGTTTTGCAGTTATGAATTATGCTTTTGACCAGAGGTTTCAATCTGAATATCCAATATTCTGTGCGTAGGACTCTAGTCATAAGTTGAATACCTCCATGTAGGCCAATTTTATGTGTAAATTCAACTAGTAGTCGTGACAGCTTTTAATTATGAGGCATCAATATTGGGTAGCGTTCATTGTACATTAACGCTGGTGATTGAGCGAGACTACTATTGGCTCTTATAACGCCATTGCGATCCATGCATGGATTTAGTGTTAAAAGACTGCTATTTGGTGAGATTTTCTGTTTGAGTTTCAAATGCTTGTGCTCATCTGAGAAATGGTTTTGTTGAGTCCATATGATGAGTCGATTTTTGACGAAATCTATTTCTCCTCGTGTGATTTCTGCTGAATATATGCGAAGATGGGTTCGGTTGGTTCCTGTATTTCTCCAGAATCGCATGACATATACAAGTACTCGATAAGCGCGTGATAGGTCTGAGAAACGATTAAATAGTTCTTCGTAAATTGTGGTAGTAAATGCTTTTACAGTTTTAGCTTCTAAGTTGGTGTCACCCGTCTGTGTTGGTATCGGCCATTGATTTTTATGCAATTTTAGCCAGGAGGGTCCAATCCACCATAGGCTGTGGTTTTTTAATTCTTGGGGAGTACATCCTCAGCTTGCTCCATCTGCTGGGTTTTCCTTGGACTCGATATGTTACCAATTTTGATTTCCAACCTTATCTAGAATTTCTGATACACGATTTCCTACGAAAATGTTCCATGAGCAAGGAGATTTCTTTAACCAGGACAGCACGATTGTTGATTCGGTCCAATAATATGTGTTAATATTATTAATTTTGAAGATTTCTACTGGCTTCAAAGACACGTGTAGCTCCCATTAAGCAAATTTCTCTACCCCGCTTAGAACTTTGTGGATCTCGCAAATCAAGCAGGAATTCCTGCGCCGAGATCCACAAAGTTCTAAGCGGAGTAGAGAAATTTGCTAAATGGGAGCTACACGTGTCTTTGAAGCCAGTAGAAATGTAAACACTGCGTTTTCTGATTCTATTCGAACATAAAGGGTCGCTAATTACGCTTTTTCTGAAGCGTCACTG